>NW_024121199.1:2934892-3465513 GCF_016745375.1 Pimephales promelas | reverse complement strand
TATCTGTCATTCATTTGTTTGTTCAATCTATCTGCCTGAATGTTGTTCGTTCATTCTTTTGTTCTATCTGTCTGTCTGTCTGTTGTTCGTTCTGTCTGTCAATTCTGACTAGCAAATAACACATTTCTACAATGGCATCAGCAACTGAAAACTACTGTGTGATGTTATACCACACCACTAGGTGTCAGTATAAGGAAATATCTGCAATGCCAACTAAAAAATAAATAAACAACACTACTGAGAGCAACTTAAATTCTTAAATTCTTACCTTGTGCACATTTCCTTTTCTTCTCTAAATAGCTTTGCTGTTCCAATGCTGGTGGTTTGACGGACAGAGCCGGTACGATACGGTAGACTCTGGAGAGGAAGACGAACTCCACAATGAGGGACACCAGATTCCATCCTAAGATGAAGCCACAACCAACTACATTCGAGGCCAGGGTCATTACCTGACCCACCACCAGAGGAGCCAGGATATTGGTCACCTGATCGATCCGCCTCATTGTTGCATTCATTCCTGTATCAGGAGGAAATCAAAATTTAAAATGTTTTTTTTTGTGTGTGTGTTTGAATATTTGTGCGCAATGTATTTGTATGCTTATTAGATTATTGCACTGTTATCTTAGCAACATGCTAACAGTAAACTTTACAAAAATCATTTGAGTTGTTTGTCCTGTATATGAAGAGTTCAGATGCAAAAGCCTCTAAGTGTCATTTGAAATTTTCTTCTAGAATGATCATTTTTATCAAGCTTGTATATTTAAGTTAAGTGATTTCACTTAAATGGCAATGCTAATTACCTATTAATTGTTATTTAAGTGAAATTACTGAACTTAAATATACAAGTTTGATAAAAATCATCATTAAAGAAGAAAATTTCAAATGGCATTTAGAGGCTTTTGCATCTGAACTCTTCATATGTGTTTTTTTTTTTTTGTGCAGCATGTGGAATTGCTCCCTCATTCATGAAGTTAGAAAGTTGCTGCCTGTGTAATTGGTTTTGACAGAGCCAAGTCTGTCAAATAAGACGCTAATTGTTTTTTCATGCACATCAGCAACACACTCATCAGAAATGGCATAAACAGAAACGTCCCTTTTTCAGGACACATTGTTTAAAGAGAATTTTGTAAAAATCCATACAAAATAAGCTTTACAGATCTTTATTGGAAAGGGTTTAAACTATGGTTTTCATGCTTGTTTAACAGACTATAAACCATTATTGTATGTGCACCTGTGCAACAGTTCTTAAGAGACTTTACAACAGTTTACAGGTGGTAGACAATTAAGGTCACTATAACTTCGGTCACTAAAGAGACCTTTCTACTGACTCTGAAAAACATAAGGACAAAGACGGCAGGATCACCTGCATGAACATACAATAGGCCTGCTGCACGTATAGGCATGAGAACTGTAGATGTGGCCAGAGTAATAATGTACATGATGTAAGTTGCCTAAGTGTTACAGGAAGAAATAAAGGAAAAGCTGATCAACCTCTGCAGTGCCAAATCATGTGTAACCATATGTTTGTATTGGAGTGGAAGAGTGGGATACAGTCTCACAGCAAGTACATTAAATTTACGCGTCAAGAAATTTGCAGGAAAAAGGCAGATACAATTGAGAGGTTTCCTTTTTGCTGTGTTTATTTGACGTGTTCGACTGATTAAATATTAAAACAGTAACACCTGTATGATTTCCAATACACAGATTAGCATTATGCTAACAGAAATAAAGGTCATACCTGCAAGGTGACCACGGTTGTAGCCTGTGATCACCACTATCCAATCCCTCTGGATGGCAATGGTGAGAGCTGTGCTGGCGAGGTTCGCCACATCTGCCAGGACGATCACCACCGTATAACAAACCACCTTGTTTGAGTTGTGTGATGCAACAAGTTACTATGCTATGTCATAACAGCAGGAATGCTTATGTTCTGCAATGGCTACCCAGAAACATAAGGCATACAAGGCTATGCTGAACACATGATTGCTTCTGAATGGGCAGATAATAATAACACATTTTGGGGTACCAATGTAAGAGGGACTTACAGTTAGCCATCCATCCCAGATTTCCTCAATCCATTTTTTGTATGAGAACACCAACATGAGTACAATGCTGCAGACGGTAACTGAGATATTCTGAATGAACAGGGATGCGTGGGCCACTGTAGAGAGAGATAGAAAGGAAATTATGTTACTTAAAATAATAGAAAAATACTTGAAAAAACAATTCTCCATAAAGAAAAAAGCTTGTTTTGAGGACCTTTTTTATAAGGCCCAAACCCTGAAAGGATGAAAGCCCTGTTGTTTTCCATTGGAATATCCCTCTTATTCTTTTTCGTCAAGGTTTCCGGGGCTTTGGGGGGCCTTAACATGCATAAAAACTCACACAGGTCGGAATCCGCGGACATTAGGTCTGAGCCAAATCTGGTACATGGGCCTGGCAGGGTGTCTCTACAGCATGTAGTTATACAGAAATCACCTTCCTATTTTTACCCAATTTGCTTCAAACGTTGTCAGAATAATGGCAAGACAGAACAGATATAGACCTGCAAAATAAACTCTTGATGTCTTAAATACTGTTCAATACGCATCAAACTTTGATAATATTTTTGGGTGTTGCTTGCATGCTTCAAATTGCATGAAACTCGACACGTCAGAATTGTCAGGCATTAGACACTGGCAAAGCCTTAGAAATGGGCAGGGAGAGAGATCTCTGTAGCAAAACCTTTTGACAAAAGTGGGAGTTTAGTTTTACCTACAGTCACCAAACTCAGTATTGTTCTCATCAAGCAAACTTTCTAATTTACAGTGATTAGCTCCAACCAACAGGAAGTCAGCTATTTTGGTTCAAATGTTTTTTTTTTAATTGTTCACTAGTCCTCCTGGGCTTGTGCCCGTCATCGCTGCTTGCAGCTATATTTATTATTGTTTTGTATAACTGTCTTTTCAGTGAAATAACAGAAGATTTTTTTAAACAAATATTTCTGTGATAATGTATCTTTCACCTTTGTTTCTTGGGTTGCGGTCAACCCAGTCTCCAATCAAAGCCCCAAGTAAGAGCACCGATCCGGCCACCACCAGTCCAAAGATCCCAGTTAACAGCAGGTTATGGCCATACAGCTCAATCAGGAAGACAGAGATGGCAAAATGCCACATGCGATCACCCTGGTATGTGAAAAGATGCGCTCAGCTCTAGATATCATACTTCACATATCATAATGCACATTGTGTGGTTCTCAAAGCATCATGAGAAAGAAAAAACATGTAATGCTGTGCCAGAGCTCATGCCCTGCTTACTGAGTGTCATCATGGCAGATATGAAAACGGCTCCTTACCCACATAGATAATGCTCCGCTCACATAGATGAGGAACTTAGGACCCTTGAGGTAGATGAGGGCTGATCCTATGAGAGAAATTGTCTCAAATGATTTATTTCTTGGATGTGCATTTATTGTAAATAATAGAACAAGCAGGGTCTGCAGACTTATTGTAAGCATGCATATTTTAAACATGCTAATGTGTATTTTAATCACAGTAGCCTTGCCTTAAAATTCAAAGAGCTGTCATTATGTCATGATTTACTCTCTGAACTCGTGACTCTTTCCTTCTGTGGAGCACAAACGTAAACATTTTAAAAAGATTTGTGCTGGTCATTGTTTCCCATGCAATTATGTTGAATGGGGACTGAGGATTTTAGTTTAGGCTTGTGAACTGTAAACTTGAGTACCAAATCATTCTTTTTTTAACCAGTTCTTTGAAAAAAATTTGAACTCGAATGACTTGTAAATGAATGATACTTATCTTAGGAACTGTTAAGAGCAAAAAAAGTTTCACAATAATTGCTTAAATTCGTATCTGTTACACAAAACAAAATTTTTTGATATGGTTTCATGGAAAAGCGTAACCTTCCTTTTGTGTACCACAGAAGAAAGAAAACCAAGTGGTTTGGAATGACAAGGATTGTTTGGAATGACAAGGACAAGGACTAAACTGTTTCTTGGAGCTTATTCTGTCAAACTGATTTAAGTTCTATAGAAATTCCACTCTTTAGTTAGGCTATATTGAATATCACAAATGTTGAGTTTTTTAAGAACAATTTCCGAGTATCAAAAAACGTGTTTGTTTCCCTATAAAGACAAAGCAGTGTAAATAGTAAAGAAACATACGTGGTATATTCCTGGCTTTGATCACAGGTGAATCTCTGTCGTGATCATGGTCAAACTCCAGAGCACCAGCACCACACTGGGCCCCCTCTGTTCTGAGAGACATCCTGCATCAACAGCATGACTGAATTACAATCAGGCCAATAGATGGTAAATGCATGAATCATTCCAATCAATTTATAAAATACTTTAACTTTTTTTTGTTTAACTTGCGTACAACAATAACCAAGACCACACTCTAAAAAATGCTGGGTTGTTTTAACCCAATTTTGGGTCAAATATGGACAAACCCGAAATGTTGGGTTAAAAATGTAATGTAAAAATTTAACCCAACGGCTGGGTTAGTCCATATTTGACCCAAAGTTGGGTTAAAACAACCCAGCATTTTTTAGAGTGCATTTATTTGAAATGGACTTTTAACTTTCCATTCATCAAAGAATCCTGACAAAAGTAATACACAGAGTAATGAGGCTGAAACTTTACATCACAGGAATAAATGGCATTTTATACAAATAGAAAACCATAATATTAAATTGGTATTTAATGTTATTATACTTCACAATATTTGGTAACTTTCACCAAATAAATGCAGCCTTGGTGAGTATGAGACTTCTTTTAAAAAAATCCCAAACTATATCCAGTATATGGGTGTAAAATATTCAACAAAATAACTGATTTGAATACACTGATACAATCGAATGAGAACTGAATCTGAGCTGCATGATGACATCACTGTTGACATCACTGCAGAGCATCTTCTTTATAGATTAATTATAATTATAATTGATGAACTTTACACAGTTATTGAACTGAAATGAATCAACACTAAATTTTCACCTGAATAATGACTGTACAAAACTATACTATGTAGGCTATTGTGTAAAGCCCTGTAAAAATTTTAATTGGAAAATGAATATACATTTCATACATTCTTAGTGATCTCCCTTTTTGACAGCAGAAGTTGTGTAAAACCTAATAATCATGCAATATAAAATGAACCAAACAGCATCTTGAGCTACAATGGTATTAAGAACATCTGACCGTCACATGATCAATGTCACAATAAGATTGACCAAGAAATTGTAAAAAATGAAATATTTCTTTTTCATTTTGCATCATAACAGTTATAGTTTTAAAATGTTTTAACTTTCTGTCCATGTTGATGGTCTATTCCGCTTTAAATAAAATGTATATTCCCAGACTTTCAGCGTGGCCTCAGACCTCCAGACCCAACTGTTCACATGATATTTTAAATAGTTAAGCCAAACAAAAAAAATCACCTGATATTTGACTCCTAGAGTCCTCCTTGCTATGAGCGCTTGCTGTGTCTCAAGGTTGTGCTATCCATGTGTCCCAGGTAAGGATGCTTCCATGCAGGCCTGAATTCCAGCAGTCATACTGTGAGGGGCTTGATAACATCATAGTGCATGAGGGCACCATTGTATGAAACTGCCAGAAAAGCAGAACGAGTCACAGGCTGACAAAGGCAGCCAGCATATTCCACAGCACGTGACAGCGAGGGGGGACAATGTCACCGTTCACCCCCCACATCACAAAAAAAAGACCAAGCTGTCACTCAAATCTCAAACACATGCTCTCACACAGTAATAAAACATCAACATGATACTTAGATATCTGTTTAATTGCAGAGCCTTTATATGAGGCACTGCAATTTTGTGATCAATTCATATTCAATCAGAATCAGTTTATTATTATATATCAAAATGTTTCATGCCCACAAAGTACTGTTTAACAATGTTTATAGATTATACAATTGACATCTGAACAGTATGCCGCATCTTGAACCCTTCAGATAAAGGACATAATGAATGCTCTTTATCTCACCACTTCAGATAACAAACAATAAAAGTCAAAACCCTATACTTTATCAAATTATTCATTGTTTTCACAAATAGTGATGTGTTCATTTTGGTCAACACATTTTAGTATTGTTACTATTTTTCAGTGTTTGTGTATACCACCACCCACTCTTAGCCCAAAGAAGAACCTAATTCTAGCATATTCTCAACATATTAATAACAAGTGGATTCATTACCAGATCCCACACTTAGAAAAAAAAAAGTTTCCAAGGGGATCTATATAGCACAGCACAGGGTTTATGCCAAAAAAGGGTTCCATACAAGGAGAAACATCTTAAATTATTGCATCATATTTTCATAATTAATGGGTTATTTATTTATTTTTCTAGTAATAGCATGTACGAGCTTGTGTCCAGAGGTGGACAGAGTATACAGCTTCATACCTTGAGTAAAAGTACAGATACCCCTTGCTAAATTTTACTCAAGTACAAATAAAAGTACTACAGTCAGATGTCTACTGAAGTACTTAATTGTTTCAAATTGTTATCAAGCGTACATTTTCTAAATATTGCATTACTACTGCTACAGTGATTACATTTATGGACAGAAACGTCCTACATTTACTGTATTTAAGTAAATGTACTCCGTTACTGAGCCGGACTCTGCTTGTGTCCCAATTTCTCTGTGTCTGTCCATGGACTTTTGTTTTGATATTATTTTGTCTTATTTTGCCTGTGTTCAGTTCCACTGTGTTTATTTCCTGTTTATTTGGTTGTCATATTTATTTAAGTTTTCAATGTTTAATTGATTAAATCTCACCTTATGTTCATCATCCTGTATTTAAGCCCTTCAGTTTCTTCTGTTATTGTCTTGTGTTAATGTTATGCATCGTTGTTTAGTTACTATAGTGCTTATTACAATTCATTCCATCGATCATCTTTGTCAGACCTCATTTTTCTGGATCATCTTTTCAAGCCAGAGCAATGTATAAAGCATAAGGCATGGTGGAGCTTAATTTGTCAAATTTAATTAAAATTTAAAAGCAAAAATTTTAATTAAAGCAAAAATAATTAAATCTAAATCCATAAAATGATCCCATGATGGAAGATGCTTTTATGAAGCACCTGACAGAACCATTTCTTCTAAGAGCGTGCAGATGTTTCATAAGAAATAACTGCTATTTATTTAGTTTATAGGCTGCTACACTCCACAAATAAATACTTACTATGTAATTTAGAAAAACTCATATTCTAAGCAATGGTACTTAAAAAGAGAGAAAAAAATCGTATATAATATTCATACAATAAAGTGGTGTGGTGGGATATTTTGATTTTATACAGTACTCTGTATTAATCTGTATCAATTTTTTATGTTGTTAATGTTGAATCTGAAAACAGATTAAAAAAATCCCTCTTTTGAGAGAGGTTTTTTTTAGCTGGTGGTAATTTTTTTTCCAGGAAGCAATCTGTTATCAAATGTTTTTGAAATACAACTGGTTAAAGATCACTTATTGATATACAGTACACTCTTAGAAAAAAAAAAATTTGTGACTGGGGCTGTACCTTTTCAAAAGGTAAACTTTTGTCCATTTCATGAGCTAATAAGTACATTTTAGGTGTTAATATGTACATTTTGGGTGCTAATATGTACATTGTTAGTGTTAATATGAACATTTCAAGTGTTAATATGTACATTTAAGTGTTAATATGTACATTTTAGGTGATAATATGTACATTTTAGGAACTAATATGTCCATTTCAGGAGGTAATATGTCAATTTCATGAGCTAATATGTCTATTTTAGGTGGTAATATGTACATTTGAGGTACTAATAAGTACATTTTAAGTGTTAATATGCACATTTTAGTTGCTAATATGTCAATTTCATGAGCTAATATGTCCTTTTCAGGTGGTAATATGTCCATTTAAAGTGCTAATATGTTCCACTTAGGTACCAATATGCAGAAGTGTACCTTTTGAAAAGGTACAGCCCCAGTGACAGCTTTTGTACCTTTTTTTCTGAGAGTGTACAAGAAGAAATCCTCAATGCTTTAAATGCAGAAGATGTGATAGCTACCACTGGAAGGGCTCTTACTGCAACCTCGGATGCTTCAATGCCATCTCAGAGCCTGATGTTTCCAGGTTTTCATTTAATATAAATGGACAGAAATGTACAGCACTAGCCAATTCTGATTATTACAACAAATGATTTTTTATGAGACAATTATTCAATGAGGCAGTAGGTATATTTATTATACAGTATATATAAATATTTATTCATTAGCATGAAACATGGGAAAAATCCTCTCAAAATCATAGCAAATCTGGTCAAGTATATAAAAAAATACTATAATACTAAAATCTATATAATAATAATAATAGGTGACATATGCCACTACCAAATATCGCACAGCATTGTATAAGACTGGAAAAACTTGTTGAAGAGATCATCACTGGTCTATGAGAATAAGGACTTAGCAACAAATTAACATTTGAACTATCTCACACACACTTCTTCCCCGCATCCCCCACTCTTGCAGAGATCACCCAAACTTACACAAGAATCTAAGGTGTTAATTTGAAGAACTATCATACAGTTTTATATATGTGTTTGGTATAATTAAAAAATTTAAAGAGTGTTACTGAGACAGTCACACTGAGTGCCCTATTTGAAGCCCACAAAGTGTCCTTAGTCAAACAAAAGAGTTTAAGGATAACTTGCACACAAAGGAATGTGGTCTCTAGACATGGTCCTACCCCCAAAAGGTGTAAATTCCTGAATGCAAATTTCCACTGTTAGCAAATTGTCAATTTCTACCCCCAGTAAGTCTGGGGGCTGAACACAGTACATTTCCAATGTGAACTCATGTTTTCACATGAAGCTGCGGCTGGCAACGCATTCTCACCTCAAGGCATCACCTTTGACCATGCTTCAATATTTGACGCTTTAGGCGCCCTTTAGCATCAGTTACATGACGCGATCCTACGGCGTCATCTAACTGACGCTAAAGGAAATTAGATCCAATTAGATGACGCGGTTAGGTTTAGGTCTGGGGTGGGGGTAGGGTTACACGCGATAGGGCGTCATCTAACTGACGCTAAAGGGCACCTAAAGCGTCAAATATTGAAGCATGGTCAAAATGCTTCCCAAGGCGTCAGTTAGGTGACGCCTTGGAAATGGGGTCTATGGCTATATAATGAAATCCAGCAGAAGAATCAGGGCCTTTTCTGTACCTAAAGTCGAGTTCGTCTTCTTTTTTATTCCAGGACATTTGATATTTTGTATTGACTATCTTTGAACTGATGATAAATTTCCTGACATAATACATTTTTACATTTGATGATTCTTCTAACTGACTTTGATATTATTTCATTTGAGTTAAAAGGAAAGTTAGTCAAATGCACTGATCCACAGATAACATCAAAAAAACCTTTTTATTTTAACGAGTCAGATGAAATAACGGGAAAATACATATGAGAAATATTATAAATGTATTGCATTTAATAAAAATCCCTTTGCCACGCAGAAAGACAGTAACACGCAGAGACCTTCCGTGCTGATTGAATACCGTCGTTGGATCGATCGAGTTTACAATTGTATTATCATTATTTTTTTCATATTTTGCAATAGTAAAATGTATGTAAAAATTACATGTATTTTATATTACTAATATAATGTGCAAATCACTCTCTTCAACGAGATCTTCATTTTATCAGCAGCTGGTAAATGTGGTTGTTTTATGTAAATTTGGAAGCAGAATACCAAAACTAGAACCACTAATGACATTGACAAATAGACAAGTCATTTGAAGGGAAAGAAATGATGGCAATATTCCAGCAGTATTGCTGGAATATAAAAGGCAGGAATATAAAAGGCCTATAAAAAGGCAGTTATTTAACCTCTGAATGTGTTTCTATAAAACTACAGAACTTTAAATTAAATCTCATCTGTAGATCTTTTGGTCCGATTTCAGTGAATTCTGTGATTTGAGTTTTTCATCCTGCATATGAACCTTGAAAGACACCGAATTGAGTTCTTGAACCGAGTCACTGGGCTGTTTTTTGCAGCAGCGGTTTCGTATGGCTCTGAAAACAGCAGTGCCGGGTACAGCCAGACTTGGGATTCCAGCCAGGAAAAAGATTATTACATAGATCCAATTTGGATATGGCTTCTTCTCCAGGGTTGGGAAATTTTCCTATAAATGAGAACAATATTATTTAATCAATTCCAAAAGTGGTGGTTTGCTAATTACCATTTTTTTGTAATGCGAATCAGCCAAATATTAAATAAGCTTGTAAATCACCGAGTTAGGGTCCCAGGCACTGTAGAAGATTTCCTTGGTGACAACGGTGGAAAAGTAGAAGATGAAAATGGCTAACATGACGAGGGGACTAATGTATCTCCATGTGGCTTGCCAGAAGATATTAGGCTTGTGTCCAATCATAAATATCAGGTCTTCATTGAACCTGTTCATAAACAGAAGACACAATCATTTATGGCTGATTTCATCTAGCTTTATCTGAACAATAAAGCCATAAACTCATTGTCTAGTCACTGTGAAAACATCTGTGAATTGCTGATACATGATCAAACTGTTCTGCTGTAAAACAATGTGTCTTCTTTAACTTGTCTATGTCCTTTTTAATTAGATCACATCATGTGTTCGAGAAGTGAAACCATTTAACAGCAAAAGTACTAGGCTCTGATCTACCTGTCTATCCCATAGACGTAAACGACTCCAATCATCTCAGAAAAAGCAATGATGAGGAGGGGAATCGAGCCAGCAAAGCTGTCGAACAGGGCCAGCCAGTAGTTCCCTGAGCCTTGCACAAATATAAGACCAAACAGGCAGCAGACCAAGCACGTCACCCCTGTCGTCAACAATAAAAGGAAGAATTTAAGCTACTTCGGAAACAATATCATCACTTGGATGGAGGTGTGTAAAATCTGCAGTGCATTCTTCACTTAAATTGTCATTGATGGTTCCATGAAGAACCTTTAAAGGGTTAATTCCCCCAAAAATGAAAATTTTGTCATTAAATACTCATCCTCATGGTGTTCGAAACCCATAAGGCTTTCGTTAATCTTCGGAGAACAAATGAACAGTATCCATTGACAGCATGCGAAACTACTTTCAAGCCCTGGAAAGGTAATAATGACATCATTAAAGTAATCCGTGTGACTCCAGCAGTTTAGACTCAAATTTTATGAAGCGACATAAGTGATTTGTTTGCTAAAAAAAACAACAACATTATTTAACACTTTATTTACGAAATATTAATCTCCAACAGATAAAATTGAGGTTAAAAACTTGCTTCATAAAATTGAGGTTAAATCCTCAGAGTCATATCGTTTATTGTTAAAGGTCTGTTCACACCGTGATGAATTTTGCGTGCAATATTTGCCGACGTTTAACAATTCGTGTCTAAGCAAAAGGTGCAAATGTGAGTGTGCACACCGACACAAAAAACGCCACGTAAAAGCGTCATTTTTTTAAAAAACGCCATATTTTTGGTTTGCCGCGTCAAAAACTATCCGACCAATGAGATTGGCGCTTTTGCTCATGTGTCTGGTGCTTCTGAAGTTACAGTAAAATACAACTTGGGGGCGCTCAATCACAAACAGTCTTGGCGAGCACACATACGTAACGGCGTAGAAGATGTACGCCAAATAAGACGAGGAAGATGCAGGGCAAGATGAATGTAGAGCTGCTGGTCTCGTTGGTGTCGGAACACAAATAACTATACAAACGCGACTGCGACTTCAAAATAGGTCTATTTTTAAGCGGCATCTAATGTCAGGGAATGAATCGGCATGTTCACTCGGCTCATCGTCAGCGAAAATCGCTTGGTGTGAACACAAAAAACGCATTGAAAAACGCTGGCGAATAACACGCACCGATATTCGTCCCGGTGTGTACGGCCCTTTATGATGTCTTACTTTTCTAGGGCTTCAAAATGTTAGCGGTGTAGGCTGTCAATGGAAGGACAGAAAGCCATTTAATATTTATGGAATTTTCCATTGAACAAAATGTTCTTTATAGTGTAAAAAAGTTTCTTTAGATGATTAAAATGTCCACACTAAAAAAAAGGGTTTAAAAAACTGACCACTAAGATTCTTTGGGGAACCAAAAATGGTTCTTATGGAAGTTCGGAAGAAAAAAAAACAAAAAACATTTTGGAACATTTATTTTTAAGAGTGTTTATAATCACAGAGTCTTCTGTATACCTGAAATTGCCTCTTTGGGCCAGCTTTTAGGAAAGACCTTTAGGTCCTGCAGAGGAACAAGAACACCCTCAATGTTGCCAAACATGGACGACAGGCCGAGGCAGAAGAGCATGATGAAGAACAGGACGGACCAGAGAGGAGACAGTGGCATCTTAGTGATGGCCTCAGTGAAAACAATGAAGGCCAGACCTGTTCCTTCCACACCCTGTGAAAGTGTGAAAACTACTGGTTTATTTCAAGCCCACAGTTACTGTATTACATGTTAGGATGAATAATTAAATTCCATTCCATGTGAATAATCAGAGCAGAGCATTCTCCTAGAAAGGAAGGGTTTAGAGAGAATTCTACTGCTGCAAAATATTGTAAATTAAATTAAAGTAAATTAAAGTGTTGGTTTTATTTCAAAAACCTTTTAAAATAGCATAAAATGCACACTTTAAATGATATGCCTAAACTAAAAGTAAAGGAATGCTGTACATTTAGTTCTCATAAAATGTATCATATTAATACTCATGCTGGATAGAAAGGATAGACCCTCACATAAAAATCCTGGTGATTTCATTTCAATAATTCATTCTAATAACAAAGTTAAAGTCACAGAAGTTTTTTTGTTCCGTATTGCGATGTACATCCATGTAAAAAGAAAAAGATACATATATAAGGTCTATCTATCGGTTGTTGATTGGATGGAGGCAGATCTGAATGCAAGCTTGCAGTCGATATTTTTAAATATTGTTAATAAATTAACAAAAAATATTTTTATGTCAATAATAATGCTTTTAAGATATATTGGTAAATTAGCAAATTTTATACAAAATTTGCTGAAAATAACACATTTTATACACATTTAATTTATTTGTATGTCTATATTTGTCTTGAAAGTCCTTATATTGTATATTGTATTTTTGGATGGGCATCACCCATCCCTATACTGTACCTCACTGAGGAAGCTGTTTAGATCACAGGTCTTCAGGCCGAGGTTGCCGATGATGTCGGAGTTTGTAGTATTGAGGCTCTGGAGAACCTCTTGATAGTTGCTCTCACTGATGTTTCCTTCTGGCAGGTCAAACGTGTTCAGAAGAGTCAAGATGTTCCTGCATTACAGGGACAAGACAATTTTAACAAAAGATAATACATTAGGTGATGTAACAACACTTTGGTGTTAGTTGATTAACTAATTATTTGTGTTAGAAATAAGATATTACAACATGTATAAATATCATAAACTAAGCTTAAGCCAAACAAGCTTAAACTAAGCAAAGAAAGGTTTGTGCAGTCCCACTCTTGACTGTGCACGAGGCGGAGTGGAAAATGAAGTATATCCAGGTCATAATGCTGTAAAAGTGGTTTTCATATTTAGTTTCAGCCCATTCTCACCCCCAAGGCTTCACCTAACTGACGCCTTGGGAAGCATTTGACCATGCTTCAATATCTGACGCTTTAGGCGCCCTTTAGCGTCAGTTAGATGACGCCCTAGGATCGTGTGTAACCCTACCCCCACCCCAGACCTAAACCTAACCGCGTCCTCTAACTGACGCTTTCCATTAGCGTCAGTTAAATGACGCGGTAGGATCGCGTCATGTAAGCGACGCTAAAGGGCGCCTAAAACGTCAAATATTGAAGCATGGTCAAAGGTGACGCCTTGGGGTGAGAATGCGTTGTTAGTTTAAATTAGGGTCATTACTACAGTTTGGTGGATTTTCAGTCCCCATAAAACAATACATTTTAATTTGCATTTAATTTATAAAAAGGAAAGCAACTCTGGGGCTGTGTTCGAAATCAACCCCTACTCGTTCTCTATTCTCACTAATATAGTCGAATTAAAGGAGTGAATGAAAACGAGTGAGTAAATTCGGACACTGAGTGCTCTGGAAGGGCCGCCGCTTTTGCATAGTTTGAGCTTGCTGTAATCATTTGAAACGTAGCAAAATGACAGCTCCAGTAGTAATGAAAAGATACATCTTGAACCCTGTCATGGAAACTAGCATGTATAAAACGAAATTAAATAATTTAATAATCAATTAAAAAGGATTTTAAACCTGGATGTTAATACACTGTAGCCACATTGGACCAGCGGTTTTGGATGGATGGATCATGGATGGATGGATGATTCAGCTGTGGGTGCCATATTCTGGCGATACTTTGGAATTCATTAGACACAAGCCTGACAGTGCATTATGGGTATTTTCTGGCCATTGAGTGGACATCAGTTATACACTCCTTATTGCGGTGCAATGTGGAATTGAATGAGTGCACTCGATAACGGCCACTATGGTTTTGGACACCACTACAAATGGCTGTCCCCTCAAACAGTGCCCTATTTAAAACTATAGATTTCGGACACACCCCAACAAAGTAAGGGTGCAATCAGCTCCTTAGCTTCCAAACTTGTGAGTCAGTATGTCGTGTACATGAGTCCGAGAACTGGTAAGGACCCTGGCTCACTTCACATTGGGACAGTACAACTGTATTGCTGTCTGTATTGCTCGTGAGCATTGATGCTCCTTGGTTTTTGCAGTGAATTGTGGGATTTTTCAGAGAGCAAACTTCCTGGAAAGATTTTGCGATTGAGACAGCCCTTACAAAGGCTGAATCCCTGATCAGTGCCCTGACTACTGAACTAGGGAGCTGATTGAGACGCGTCACGCACCCAAGTATTTTCGAGATGTATAGCCATTTTAGCCATTCATTTACATGGTACCGGCATTTTGGGGGCATGAAAACACAAACTTTTGAAAATGTAAACTACAATAACGAACATTTTTTGCGCATTGCGTGTTCAGTCTATAGGCATGTGTGAGTACTTTCTTCCTGAAATTGTGTTGCTTAATAGTCCAGGGTCACTTGTAGTAATAAACCAAGCTCATTGTCTTGATTGTTTGTATTCACCACTCTGTAGAAGAATGCATATGTGCACAGACTTGTAGTGTTTCTTTACAAAGTTATATCGCCAACTACTGGCCTGGCCTGCATAATGCAGCGGTTTTAGTTATTTTCGTGAATCCTTGTGAACGTGGATCCTTTTGACAGCATTGTCATCTGTATGCTAAACTTTTCAAACACACAAAATACCTTTCCATTTTTAGTACATTGTTGGCATCTAAACGTATCCTAAGTCATAAACTCTGTCTTTTCCTATTTTTTTTTTTTTTTTTTTTTTGATAGAAGCATAAAGAAATAACATGTCCACCCTGTTGTGGCAGTTTATACTGGATATGAAAATGTTTCTTTATTTAAAAAAAAAAAAAAATTGTATATCTCTATTACAATTCTTCAAAAATGTTAATCTTCTGCTAGGAGGTTTTAGGCTTCATTAGCATAAAACATCCACCCTGTTATACAAATTGCATTGTAAAAATACCATGTAACAGGATGGACAAATTTCCTATACCACATGTGAAATATTTGGTCAGGATGATTAGGTCATTTAGGTTATTGAGCTTGAGTCTTAAACTTGATCATCAGTGTTTTTTCAGATAGAAAGACATTGTCTCCCTCTGATAAGATAACTGAATTTTAAAAATAGTTTTCAACAAACCTGCTCAGTCCAACACCCATAAAACTGTGTGAATGTTCCTTTAGTTAGTTCATATTCATATGTTAGTTTATTGCATTAACTATAATAACATTGTAAAAACCATGTTATTATAGTTTTAAAAAGAGATACCAGAATGATCTTTGGATAAGATTCATGGTATGAACAAATGAGTCACTCAAACGAGTGTCTTTTACAACATGTGTGGAATTTTTCATCAAATTTTCATCTACCAAATAGAAGGTCAGATGATAATGCTATGACAATAATAAGCACTTACCCATTTACACAGTCATCAAATCGCTCTGTAGCCCTGAAACCAATGATGGTGTAGATGACAGTGGCTGCATAGATCGAGGTAAAGGCATTAATGATGGAGATGATAACCGCATCTTGCTCACAGTTATTGCTGATGGAAAGAGAGATAATAATTAGATTGTTAATCTTTGGAGTGTTTGCACATAGTACTGTGTAATTAAGAGGAATTTACAATGTAACTTTCTGTAATTATAGTGTACCTATAAAGTACTTACATGTAAGTATAAGGGAACAATATGTAAAGTTTGGGGAATAAAGGGTAACAACCAGGAGAATTAAAAAAAAATATATATACTCTAAGTATTATAGAACTAAGGGGTACTTATTCTACCATAAAGATACAACAATCTTAAATTTGGGAGCAATTTAGCGTGAACTTTCACTGCATACCTTTTTGTAGCAATTGTCTATCAATACATACTGTATAGGCTTTTTAAAAATGACAGGGTACATCTATGCATTTATAAAAAAAATATATAAAAAAATGATAGCTAACATGTTTCAAGGCAAGAAAAGCTAAGATTATTGCACTTTAAAAAAAAAATATATAAATATACACTGTAAAAAATAATCCTGTAAAAAAAAAGAAAATGGTCAACTATGGCAGCTGTGGTTGCCAGCATCATACTGTAAAAATACAGTGTATTGCAGTGTAAATACCGTATTGTCAGCTACAGCATAAAACTTTAATTAACAGCTATATGCTCTAACACAAAAACAGTAACACACCGTATAGTTATGGTATGATGCTGGCAACCACAGCTGCCGGTAGTTTACCGTTTTTTTACAGGATCGTGCCCTGTAACTACATGGAACAAGAGGGCAACAAGCACCACTACATGAAACAAGAGTATCTTTAGCCAATATTTAAGCAGAAGTTGAAATAGTTTTCATTTTCAGTGCACAAAAAGATTACTTTATAATTGCATATTTTTTAAAAAGCCTATACATTAGTGTATGTACTGGTTCACCATTATTTCAAAAAGGTATGTTCTTGCTAAATTGCTCCCAAATGTAAGATTGTTATATCATCATAGTAGAATAGAAGTGTATACTTATACTTATGTTGTAAGTACGTTATAGGTACACTAAAATTTCCGAAGGTTATGCTGTAAAATCACTTCAATTGTGCAGTACTTTCCAAGCGGTAATTTGGCTTATTAATATGATTTGCATTTAGTCTCAACAGCCTGAGCACAGAAAACACTAAAACAATGAACTTACTGCACAGAGTTATAGCTGGAGAAAGAGATGAGACCTCCAAAAGCTAGAGAAAATGAATAAAACACTTGTGCGCCTGCATCCAACCATGTGGTGGGGTTTGCTAACTCATTTATCTGCACAAAAACACACAGGTTTGTTATTTATGATACGTATGGTACTGAATGTGGTTCAACTTTTTATTTGTTATCTCTTTTGAATGTGTTTGCACTCACATCTGGAGTGAAGAGGAACTTAATGCCGTCGACGGATCCTTTCAGAGTCAGTCCTCTGATCAGGAAGATCGTAAGGACTAAGTACGGTAAAGTAGACGTCACATAAACAGCCTTGGATGAGAGGAGAGGAAATTAAATCTGAAGATAAATACTTAGGGAACATTGAGTTCAAACTTTACATTACACTGCTCTTGATTTAGAGATAAACACTTTGACATTCTGGAAATATAAGCCTTTTTATTGCGACAGTTGAAACAAAACCATCTGCTTAATTATTCACAAGAGCTGTAAAGCTGTAAAACTGTCCTATTTTTTACAAGCTTGTGTCCTTACGATACATTGTAGTGATCTTTATTCTTTATTTCAACATTCATTTATAGCATTCTTGTCAAATAAAAAGGAATAACCTTTGACAACTGTATTGATTACTTTTTCACTGGTAGACCTGCATGTCTTAGCCTATACATGAGCACAAAGTATTGTCGATTTGCACAGAGTTAATGGTTCAATAATTTGACATCATTTTTAGTAAGTGTTTTATTTTAATTGTATTATTATATTTTAACTCTAATTATAGCAATGAAGATATAAAAAAATATTACTGCTGTTATTTACAATTCTATATATTTATTTATTTGATAATTATAGGCCTGATATTTGTCAAGTTTATGTTTAGTTTAATTGTTGTTGTTTTTTTCTTTTCTTTTTTTTCTTGTGTTTCATTACAGTTTAGTTTTTGATTTAACCTTTTTAGTTACTCATTTGAGTTACTGTTTCTAGTTTAGCGAACGTTTCTAGTTTGTCCATCCAATATACAGACTTATATTTAATTGGTTCCCTGTTGGTTATTGTCTTTGGTTTGGTTATTCTCGTACGAATCTCCTTGTTCATTAAAAATTATTTGTATCTATTAAATGAGTCACGTATATTGGAAAGCAACATGAGACGAGCTCAATCTTTGAGCTTATATTTGAGCTTTTATTTTGTCAGAACTTTTGTGGGAATGGGTAAATAAAGTGAACCAAGAATACATTTACACCATGATGGAGTATTAAAAACAGAAAAGTTTTTTTTTTTTTTTTTTTACAATTTTGATTTAACTCACAAACCCCCTGCAGTTTCTTCACAAACACCCATTTGGGAAACTCTGGATTAGCAGAGTAACAATAACTACGGACATGCCATCATTCTGCACTGCAGAAATTCAGTGGAAACCTCATTTAGATTGTAAAATACAGTGCTGGTTTTAGAGCAGCTCTACCTTTCCAGTGGTTTCGATCCCACGAATACAGCAGACATATAGCACTCCCCAGGCTGAGATCAGACAGAGGACCATCCACCATTGCAAATTCCCTGTCTCATCTATGGCAGGAGTAGTGTTAAGCGTCTCACGATACCAGAAATAATCCACAGGTGAGCTCTTCTCACACTCGGAAATTAGTCCTGCCAAAAAAGAACAAACATTGAACCTTGAACTAAATATCCTAGTACTTTTATTCCTGGATTGTTCTCACTACCTGTCCTGTTGGCGTTTACGGGACATTGGCTCCAAGGCAGAGGGTCCTGGAAGGAGTTGAAGAAGTACCACATGACCCAGGCTATGATGGTGTTATAGTACAGACTGACCAGAAAGGACACACTCATAGACGCAATACCTGTGAAACAGAAAATGTTAGCTTATACAGAAAGTAACATGCAGAAATGTTTAGTTTTTGAGTAAATGTAATTATTTTCTACTCTTTCTACTTTGTATTTTGACTGAGTAGGATATTAGCAAACTTTACTCTCTATTTGACAATTTTTTTTTAATTTTATAGTTTGCAGTTTGCAGGTTCTTTATCTGTTCTTTTACGCAAGTATGGTTTTCAGGCACTCTTCTTTATACCTCTGGTAACATGTCTGTCTGTCTATTACGGATGCCCTGAACAGCAACGTAAAAAAAAAAATAAAAAATAAATAAATAAATAAATAATTATAATCTAGCATTTCGAGATTAAACTTGAAACACTTTGAGATTAAAGTCTTCCATAGAAGTGTGCATTCATTCATTTGGCCGAAATCCGTGATTTCCTCAGATTTAATAACCCACTAAAGGTGGTTAAGGAGAGATTCAGCAGGCCTAGTAGACATATGAAAGCACTATATAAACGCCTCATTCATTCATTCATTAGTTCGTTCATTAATTCATTCATAAATTCAATCATAGGGGAGGCAGTGGCTGAGTGGTTCATGATGGTTGTCCACAAACTGGAAGGTTGGTGGTTAAATCCCTGGTTCTGACCAAGTGTCGAGGTGTCCATGAGCAAGACACCTAACCCCAGCTGCTCCCGACGACCTGGATGGTGCCTTGTATGGCTTACACTGCTGTCGGTGTATGAATGAGTGAATATGAGGCAAAAATGTAAAGCACTTTGATGGCCATTAGGTCTATGAAAGCACTGTACAGTAAATGCAGTCCATAAAGCTGGATATCTCCATCCAGTCTGAAAATTATTTGGTTTTCCTATAGGCTAAAGTCTATTCCGGCGTAGTATATTTTATAACGTCCTATAATGGTTGCCTAATGCTGGTACATTGGCACCTGTTGAATTTCCTTTTGTTGAAACAAAACACACAAACAAACACACACACACACAGTGTGAAACACTCACTATGCACCATTATGAATGCCTGTGTGTGCGGCAATGTGAAACAATGGCAAGCACACACACAACTTCTACGGAAGACTGTATTCTCGTATATTGTCGAAATGTTTCGACTTTAATTTCGAAGATTGGTAGATTTTTTTTATTTTTTTTTCCGTCGCGATTTAGGGCTTCCGTAGTCTATTTATATTACCAGTATATTTAATATACTCACCAACTCCAAGCATGTAGGGGTTAATAGTTCTCCACACCCCCACACTGCCTTTCCTTAGCCGCTGACCGATGGCAAACTCCAGATGCAGAAGAGGGATTCCCTCAAAAACCAGCAGGATTAAGAAGGGAATCATGAAGGCCCCTGAAAGAAAAGGTCTTTTATTTTTTATATATTTATATTTAGCATGTCATTGAGTGGTTTTGTGTTTTTTTGTGTTTTCACTGTGTTTTTTTCCCTTAATTTAATAGGAAATATTAAATATTAAAATACTTAATAGTGAAACGAATTGTCGAAAAAGATACAATTTAGGGCGGGACTTTTTCAGCATTTGATTAAATCGTTGACGTTGGATGGTTGGTCTCGCCCTTGCGCTAGTCAACTCATCAGAGAAGAAATGTTATTGAAAAAGGGAGGTTAATTTGATTATAGATTCCAAGGGCACATGAATGAAAACATATACATATGCGTGTGCATGAATAAATCATTTATAATACATATTGCAAAAAAAAAAGAACTGACCATTTTGATTTCATGGTGACTATAATGTCCAAACAAATTTTAATTAAGTTTGCCTTGTTGATTTTATAAAATCGTAGGCTGTGTGAAATATATTACTCATTCTGTTGTACATTTCCATTAAAGGTGCAATGTGTAACAAAGTTGAGTATCTATTAACAGAAATGCAATATGACATCCATAACTATGTTTTCAGTGGTGTATAAAGAACTTACTTAATTAGCCGTAATGTTTTTATTACCTTAGAATGAGACATTAATAGCTCCATAACCGAGGGAATCCCCTTCTATGAAGGTCGCCATGTTGTGACGTCATATTCCTACCGTAGCCGAACGCGAACAAACAGCGCTACAGAACGCGTTTCATCACTACCTTGAAAGAGAAGTAGCGGAAAGCTGGAAGCTAGCCTCACACTCCGTGAGTAGTGACTTTTCCCTTGTGAGTGGTGTAAAATATGTAGTTGGGATTGTTTCATGTAACTTAGTTCTCCCTCGCTGTGTTATGGGTTTGTTATGTTGGGGATAGATTTGCTGTTACGTTCGTGAGACAGCTGATGATTATGTCATTGACCGTAAAACAGTACGTTACAGGAATCACTAACCCGTCGATAGAGACTTTTACTAAAGTCTTTTATCACTAAAGTCGATCGCGAAGAATTTTAAAAATCAGAGAAAAAAAGCCTATTGTGTGTAGTAAATAGTCGCTATGGGATGCGGAGATGACATGATTGTAACAGCGCGCGCACTTCCGACCTTTGGACTCATGCAGACGCGTCCCAGCTCAGCCACAGTAACAGCTCATATTAGCCAGCTAAACTATTACTACCCTGTTAGAAAAAAATATATAGCTGCTCCCTCGCTGTATTATGGGTTTGCTACAGTATGTGGGGAGAAATGTGCTGCTGGTTACGTTTGTGAGACAATCAGCTGATTATTATTTTATTAAATTATATATTAAAACCCTTGATCCTCACCTGACTATGGCTTTGTAAACAGACAGTATTCATGATGTGGTTTATAATGGACTGTGGTACAGAAACAGTGACAATGTTACACACTCTTGGCTTACTCTGGCTATTCTCTGCTGTCTCAGCCGACGAGATGTTTGTCCCGTTTTAGCAACCGTAGCTTCTTCGAAAGGGAGGGGTGAGCAGTGGGCTGAGCCCTTAGTGCAAACCTGGTGCAAACTCGCAACCGAACCACTAGATGTCGCTAAAAGTCACACATTGCTCCTTTAAGGAAAGTCATTTCCAGAACGGTCAGCCATTTTCACTGTAGATTAGTTAATGGTTGTCTGCAACACTGTGACCCTTAGAGGTTTTCTCACTTGAAGTGATCTTACCATGCTGTCTAGTTAACCTTGAGCTGAGGTCTGTTAAAAAATTACATACATTTATTGCACTTGCAGGAAAACTGTGAAAACTAATGTGACACTTTAATAGCCTAAGTTTTGATAGTATCTCATAAAAGAAAATCCATTACATAAATTTATACCAGAGTAATCATAGTTCACAGCCATCTCAAATAACATATTAACTAAAATTAGCTAATGTACTACTGTAAAGTCATTATAAATTAATGCAGGATCCCTTTCAAACAGTGCTCAGAATCTTATTTTAATTCTGGTGCAATATATAATGATAATATTATATTATAATTTATAATATGTAGTTATTACTGTATATAAATCTATAGGTAATAATGTTATTATGGAACTTCAGAATAAAAAAAAAAGACAATCTAAACAATGTTCTTGTCAAAATGTTTTATTCATCAATTAAGTGATTAAAAATTTTTTTTATTTAAAAATCATTGCATAGGGATAGTTCATCCAAACATTTAAATTGTCATTATTTACTCAAGTTGTTCAAAACCTGTATGAATTTCTTTATTCTGTTGAACACAAAAGATACAATTTTGAATAATGTCAGTAATTAAACAGCTGACAGTTGCAAGTGACTTCCATAGTAGGAATAAAAATACTATGGAAGGCGTTGGCTATACCGTCAACTGTCTAGTTACTGACATTCTTTAAAATATCATCTTTTTTGTTCAACAGAATAAAGGAACTCATACAGGTTTGG
The DNA here is from genome assembly GCF_016745375.1 of Pimephales promelas. The sequence goes on along the minus strand of NW_024121199.1, from coordinate 3,442,556 downwards.
AACAACATGAGGGTGAGTAAGTGAATCTCTTTAAAGAGATAGTCAACCAAAAAAAGGAAAATGAGCCCATGATTTACTCACCTAGGTGTCATCCTAGGTGTATATGACATTATTCTTTAAGAATAAAATCAAAGTTGTTTTGAAAAATGTCATGGCTCTTCCAAGCTTGATAATGACATTGAATGGTTGTTTCTGATTTGAAAGTCCCATAAACAACGCATTCTCACCCCAAGGCGTCACCTTTGACCATGCTTCAATATTTGACGTTTTAGGCGCCCTTTAGCGTCACTTACATGACGCGATCCTACGGCGTCATCTAACTGACTTTAAAGGAAAGCGTCAGTTAGAGGACGCGTTTAGGTTTAGGTGTGGGGTGGGGGTAGGGTACACGCGATCCTAGGGCGTCATCTTACTGACGCTAAAGGGCGCCTAAAGCGTCAGATATTGAAGCATGTCCAAATGCTTCCCAAGGCGTCAGTTAAGTGACGCCTTGGGGGTGAGAATGGGCTGCCATAAAAGTGCATCCTTCCATTATAAAAGTGCTCCACATGGCTCTGAGGGGTTAATAAAGGCTTGGATAACATTTAGACATTTTTCATCATAAGGTCCTAACACGTCAAATGCAGCATCTCGCAGACCATCATAAAACACATTTAATTCAAAATAAACAAATTAAAACTCACAAAAAACATCTCAATTTGTCTTTCCACCGTTCTAACAATCACCAAGTCTGGTTTGGTCGAAATAAACAAGGTAACTTTAATTCAGTCTATTAGATTTGAAAATGTTGGTAATGCAAAGCAGCAGGGTAAAATGACAGTGTTTTTGAAACGTTCGCTGGCTAAACTTCCACTGTCATTTCACACTAAAGCTATGGACACTAAAGCGCAAAATCATAAAACCTAATTATAAAAGTAAATATTAAAGGTAAAATATGTAGGATGTTTTGCCACCAGGGGTCGCTAACCTCTTACAATAACAAAGGCGTATATCGATGACGCAAAGCATCAAGCGCAATTGGATCTTGTCGTCAAGCTGATGGATCTGTTATGGATGAGTGAATACAGTGATGTTTTGAACATGACTGTGGTATGAAGCAGGGCGCAATTGCTAATGAGAGACATACAAGAGTACTAATCAGATGTCTCACGAACATAACCAGCACATTTATCCCCACATAACAATGCCATAACGCAGCAAGAGTGAACTAAGTTACATGAAACAGTACGACTACACATTTTACGCCATTGACAAGGGAAAAGTCACTACTCATGGTGTTTATGGCTAGCTACGTGACGAAACGTGTTTGAAACGTGTTCTGTAGCGCTGTTTATTCGCGTTCGGCTACAGTACATGAAGTCACAATATGTCGACCTTCAGAGAAGGGGGTGCCCACGGTTATGTAGATATAAATGTCTCATTCTAAGGTACCGTATTTTCCGCACTATAAGGCGCACGTCAAAGCCTTTAATTTTCTCCCAAAAAAAAAAAAAAAACGACAGTGCGCCTTATAATCTGGATTGCTTTATATATGGATCAATTGGTTGACAATGCTCCACGTTATTAAATTCGTCCGCAAACTCGCGCTCATGTCCATCTTATGCCGCTCTGTCACACGGACAGTTCACCCTCGAATAAATCAGGTTATGTGTGAAAGTCACGTACCCGCTCACGAGCGCTCACTCTTAACAGACACACGAACAGACACACTGTTCCCAGCGCTGCTCTCGCATCACAAAATGTTCATAAAGCGCTCCCCGTTCACAGTAACTGGGTCTTCTCATTCAAAACAGCCAGCTGTTGCTGTCGGCGAGCTGCCGCACGTAGTCAGGCTCCGAATGTAAGTTACGTGCCCGCCCCTCACGCTTACTAAATAAACGCATCACTTCCAGCGCCGCGCACTCGCTACATTCTCTTTAGCACATCTAGTGGATGCATAACGCAAACCCAGTCAAACGTTTGACTGCAGTATCTGCGCCTTATAATCCGGTGCGCCCTATATATGAAAAATGTTCTAAAATATGGTCATTCATTGAAGGTGCACCTTATAATCCGGTGCGCCTTATAGTGTGGAAAATACGGTAATAAAAACATTACAGTTTATTAAGTTCTTTATACACCACTGAAAACATAGTTATAGGCCTTTATCGCATCAAAATAGAACGCCGGAAGTAACCGTCAAAAATAGCTGAAGCAGTGTACTGCGTCTTCCGGTTATTGCGTTCGAAATGGCTGCCTGTTATCGCTGGACTACTTCTCTCTCGAATCTCCCAAAAGTTGGCCAAGACAACAAGCATCTAGTCCACCTGCGGAGTCGCGGGAGTAATTGTGATCACTGGCGGCCGCGGGTTGTTGATCCTCCGCGACTGTGGGCTGTTCATCCGCGTTCTCTATAGCAGAGTCGCTATTCTGTGACTCTTCAACTAACGTTACTTCAAAACGCGCATTAACCCGATCGAAAACTGACTGGCGAAGCACACGAGTCTCCCCCCAGCTGTTCCACGAAAATCGACTTGGTGTAGTACCGGATTTTAGTCTCCTTCGCCCACTTTTCGAGACGTAAATGCTTTCCTCGTCAAAGTGCAAGCTGCATACAAACGTACTACCCCGACTTATATGGAACAAAGGACCTTCGTCCCTCCTTATCAATCTCACCCAAGCCTTGCGGAGGTGTTCGTCTTTTGGGAAGTCATGGAAGCTAAGGTATGGCTGTCTTTGTTTTGATGTTGAACAACCCGGTACACTGCAATAGCACCGGCGAGAGGAGGCAGCCATAGTTTATCTGGTAACTAAGTAACCACCGGAAGTGCGAGTACACTGCTTGGCGATTTCGAACGTTCCAAACCAAGAAATGTGATAAAGGCCTATTGATGTCATATTGCATTTCTGTTAGATACTCAAAAATGTTACACATTGCACCTTTAACTAACATAACAAAATGCTCATTGTCAATTCATGTCAGTTATACATTAACCAAATAAGACCTTATTGTAAAGTATACTGTTTACCTGTTACTAAACTAATTAAAATTGTATATTGTGTTAAAAGTTCTGTAAAAACACATTTGAAATATTTTGAAAAATATTTTGAAATGTAAGACACTTTTTTATGCTTAGGCTATAGTTTGCAATTTATGTATCCTAAATAAATAAATATAGATTAATTTAAAACTACTTTGAAAAACTGGCTATTTATCTTTGTTTACTTCACAAATCAAATATCTCATACAGGGATTTCATCTTTAGCATGCTCTTCATTAACACTGTCAAAAACTGTTTTTTTTTTTCACAACAAATTTTGAAGTAGTTTATGCTTATCTAGTCTTTTTGCATTTTCATTTTGTTCTATGATGGATTTTCATATAGTTTAAGACTGAAAGTCTGGGTTAAACAATAAATATTATAATAAAAGCCATTTGAAGTTGGGACATAAGAAAAGCTAAATAATTAAAGCATGGCAAATGGTTTGCAGGACATTTTTTAATGTGAGGTTCATATTACAAAAATAACCAAATTGAAATTGCTAGTTTTAACTGGGTATAAAAGTTAGATATGCCCTTTTTATATGTATTTTCAACTGATGGTTTTATAGTTTTGGTTATATAATTTCAATTGGAAAACGCAAATAGATGTTAAAGAAAGTCCAAGTTGATTTCATATTCCTTCTACTGTACCTCCTCAGAACGATATAACAATATTTATTATAATGTTGAATGCTACTATGGATATATAATTAAATGTGTTATTCTATTCTTTTGAGATGGCAATAATTCATTTTTTTAGATTTGCAAAAAATCATTCTGCTTTTGAACAGACAATTAAAAAACGTAAAAAAAAGGTTGTTTCTTCTACTAGTAATGCAAAACATACTTTTCTTTCTCTCACTAATTGCATCATATGATGCTTCCTTTTCATTGATTTTCCTAACTTTAACCAATTAAGCTTAATTTAACCCATTATCCCACAATGGTGAATGGGTGTGAGAGCTGGACACAAGGCAGGGAAATTGTTCAGTTCGAAATGTGGTGCTGTTGGAACTGTAACAAATACCATGCAGCTGGAAAACAACATGGAAGTACTGGATTGCATAAAACCAAAGATCTCACAAGAAGATAGCCTTGTTGCCAGGTTATGCTTGCAAACTCGCTAACTCACTGGCTCAACGCCATCAAAGATGTGAACATTAAGCATGGAGATAGCATGAAGAATGATAGCCCATAAGGTCACTGAGAATGGGAAATGGTCAGAGCACCCCACATAAATGCAAGTAAGCACTCACCTCCTCCATGACTCTGACACAAGTAGGGAAAGCGCCAGACGTTGCCCAAACCCACACAGAAGCCCACGCAGGTCAGCATATATTGGGTTTTGTTGTCCCACTTGGGTCTGTCTCCAGCTTCGTCCACCTCCAGCCGTTCCAGCTCATCATGGCTCAAGATCCGGTCTTCCAGGCCTGGGTTAGGCAGCTTCAGCTTCATGATCTCTGCAGGTTGGCAGTCGGTATCTGTGGCTGAATCTGTGATGGTGTGGACTGCAAACTATATGTAGTGAACTTTGGCATCATCCCATAAGGCCAGTGATTCCCGGTGCCTTGAAAATGGGGAAAATGTCCTGTCAGCTGAATACTGTGGAAAAGGGGCTGTGACTCTGCACATGGCAATAATTAATGTCTTATCAAAGATTGGGAATCCAATGACCTCCACATCCACTCATGCACATGTCACTTCACAACCATTCTTGTGGTTAATAACTAAAGATAAGGATCTTTGTGACGCAGAGATAAGTCAGTATTATAAAGTGTCAAAGATCCTTAACAGTCCAAACATCACACAAAGAAAGTCACATTACTGATAATGTTTATTCAGCATACATAGATATCTAGTTTTCAATGAGTCATTAAAAGCAGTTAAAGGATGATGTTTTTGTTATTATTTCCTGTGATTCACGTGAAAAAAACCCATAGTGCTGGGATTGCAACGTGTTTATCAGCAACCTTCAATTCACAATTACTGTAACATAGTCGGGTAGATAGAAACTAGGGATAACTTCTTTGCCACAACACTCCTCTCATTTTACTACAAAGTGTGAAGGACAAATAAAAAACAAACAAACATATATTCTAAGAAAAGTCCATAAAAACATTGAACTGTGGAAAGAATGAAATAATTTTTTGTATTAAATTTTAAAGGCATTTTCCCCATCATTTGAATTATGCATTGTATTGAGTTGTAAGAAAATGCCCTCATAATCTTAACAGAATGGCCTGTCAGAAAATTACCTTTTTTTTTACAGATAATAATAAAAACATACTGTAGTAATTTACTTAGTATAGACCACTGTAGATCTTGAACATTTATGGATTTAGGCTATTGTTATCTACTGTGTAGTGACTGGGATCAGTTGTTTCAGCATGATCTGATATTTTTAAAGTGAAAAAAAAAGTGTAAAGTGTAAAGTTTAAAGTGTAAAGTGTTATTTTTAGGGGCTTTTATCAAATTATTGCTAAGTATGTAGCAAACTCGAACATGAAGTAACAGGAGTATATTAAAATACGAAGTAGGCAACAGGAACACAGAAGACACCTACATAGCATTAACAAGGCAAGACAAACTAATGTCTGGTTCAGATTACACGATTTTTTTGTCTGTTACAGTAGTCACTGTGTCAGATTACGCGATTTTGGCTCCTAAAATCTTGTCGTGGACAAGACACATGTCAGACTACACGTCACTTCCTGACCAGTCATCGCATGCCGTCTTTAACGGCTCGCATGATGTCATCGAGAAGGCGAAACTCGTAGCGAGTGACTTCCTGGATTGCTCGGCATTGCCTTTTCAGCGTGAGAAATACACGGTGTGGCGTGTGAGTGTGTGAACTGGTTGAACTGCGTGTGTCTCACGGCCATTGCGTGAGACTTGAGAACCCTGCTCGAAGAGGACAGTACGGGCTGTCAATCCTCCAAAGAGAACTTGAGGTAAAATATCGTTTTCTTATATATTTTTACTTCTAGTTTTAACGGTAGCACCATCGTCTCTCTTTTGTTTTGTCTTTTTGGAAAGTTGTATACAGAAAAGCTTGTGCTCCTATTGGTCAACCTCATACATGTGACGGAACCGTCGTGGACGACCGTTAAAAAAATTAAGCATGCTAGTTTTTTGTTGTGATGTCGTGAAGCATTGCAGACGCGACGTAGGTTGTCGCCCACTATGACACACTATACGAGATGATACGATCGAATCTTGCGTCCCGAAGCCCGTTTTCGTTTACGAATCCCCACGACACCCTACGTCAAACGAGAACTCAGTATTAGTGAGAATGGGTGAACACAGCTGAATTAAACTACTAATCAAAGCCCCTTTCACACAGCGCATTTCACACATTCGCTGAAAAAATATCTAGCTGTCGCACGACTCAACCTCAGTGATGTCATGAGCTAGAGCCAATCAGAGCAAGGCATGGGTTGAGGTCACCGGGTAAATCTTATTTGTCCTTTTTTTGCATTTTTTGTCAAGGCAAATTATCGAACAAACAGTTTGCAGCACTAGTTTCTGTCTGACGTCCATATTTGCGTGTTGTGTTCTTCGTCATCTTCGCTAGGTATTGTGCTGTTTCATGTCATTTACAGTTTGTTTTATCACGTGATTTTTCGTAAACAAAACGTGGTTTGTTGACAACATAGGATCGTTGGGTGACAGAGTTGTTGTTGTCAACTCGTGTAGTGTGTTACCTCCTGTTGCGGATGAATCACGTTGTGTCGTGTGGTGTGAACAGCTCAACAACTTCAACACTCCTGATTTCACAGAGAGCAAGTCATGTGAACCGCACAGATGTTTTAAAATCATGTAGTGTGACCTAGGCTTTAGGTAGAATACGGGGACCTGGGACAGAATAGGGAATAGCCTTGAACAGAGGGAGATGGTGACTGATCCAGGACACAGCTGAGACTGCACCCCACCGCAGGAGGGAGGAGCCATAGAGACGCCACCACAGGGACGACCCGAGGCGACAATGACCTGGAGGGAAAAGCCCACTACATAATTGGAGAGCAAATTGATGCGAGGGGACACCGATGGCCTTAGCGACCACTGCGGAGCCACAGCGACGACCCCCGCAAGGTGGAAGCAAGGATCCGGAGGGCAGAAGTGGAGCTGGAGCTTCCGAGGGTGGAGGTGGAGCCTGAGGGAGGGCAAAGATGGCCACAACAGAACGTGTGGAGAACAACAGCACGTTCGCAGTGGAGGCATGGTTATGTCTGACCCAGGCGAAGCCGACGTACTGAGGGAGCACAGCAAGGCAGAATGCTCTGGTCACTGCTGACATCGAGGGAGGAAGAAGCGTAGGCGTATGAGCCAGGGCGACGGGATGAGGGGGAGTGGAGTGTTTCACAGTCTGACTGGGTGTAAAATTGCTCTTGTTCACGTTCACTCCCTCGATTCGGCTACAATGAGCCAATCGTATGTCAGATCCTCAGACCTGACAGACTAATGGGCGATGGCAGCAATCTTCCATTAAACTATGGCACGTTTCATGTTTTCACCATGAATGAAACTGCGAAATGTCTTCTTTTTTTTTTTACATAAAACGTTGCTACTTTTAATAAACCTGTAGCCTATATAAATATCATTCATAATTTTGGCAATGGGTTAACATGTCATAAAGTTTTTTAGAACTTTATAAATAACTTTATTTCATAAAGTTTAAGGTAAAAATAACTGCCATTAAATATAGTACCTTACTACTTAGTACACTATCTTTTAAGCCCATGTAGACTATTTTCATCTCCTGAGCTGATTAAATGTTAAAATGAAGCAGAACACAAAGCAAAGGACAACAACAACATTTACAATATTTTCTACATTTTATGAGCCTTTGTGGACTACCAGTTTAAATGTAGGCCTAGGTAATCCAGCTTGATTAAATAATAGGCTAAATTTAAATTACATTTGCTCAGAGTAGGTCATCACATTAGTCAATGAATGTGGCATTTAAATGGCAATGTTTCCCAAATGAAACAAAAGAGCTGTTTGATTTGAAAAATGTGTGCGTAATGTAGAGAACTGTGAGTTTTGCCAAAAGTTTGTTTTACAAATTTTGTGTGAAGCATATAATGTGCTTTTAGTTTGATTTGGTACACAAGAGAATGTTTCACTGAGTGAGTCTTTAGTGTCTAAGCAATTTAAAAAAAACCTGTAAATATTTCTCTTCATTTACACTGCCACCTAGCGTTGTTGCTATATAATTGCTTGCATAACAATAACCACTGGAAAGTGGCGAGCTCAGGTGGTCAATCAGGGTCACTAAATTCAGGCCACATGTGTGCATCAGTCCTCCCAAATACGTAAGCATACGGAAGTTTAGCCCCTACACAGCCACACATCACCTCACGAGCAAGAAGCAAGAATGGAGCAAACCGGGATACTCAAACAAGAATTAACATTTAGGCCTATGTGAAGAAAAGAGCATTGGATGACAAAAGAACATTTCGGTTGCCTACGTGATATTAGCATCGTCATGGAAGTGGTGGAATCCATTGCATTTGTGTAAGCCTATAGGACGCAATTAATAGATTGGATTTGTCAGTTTTCCCACCCAGAGACAGCTTTATGTGTGATGGAATGTGCACAGCATTTTCAAGAGGAATTGTTTAAAACGATGCTTCCTTGTCAGATGCTGAAACAGATGCATTTACTAAGGGTTTAGGCTACCATGAGTACTAATATGAGGGTGAGATGTTGTGAGACAACTTTTCAGTTAAAAACACAATTCACCGCAATAAGCAATTTTTTTAAAGGTTGCAGTTCCTTGTGAAATCCTTGGCAATTTTTCTTTTCTGAAATGTGCACTAGTATGCTAGTTTACTTAAAAGTATAGGCTGTAGCCTATATATATATATATATGTATATATATAATTATTCAATGTGTATGTGTCACATTGATTTTTATTTATTTATTATATAATATGCCGGTAACACTTTACAATATGAGTGCACTAATAAGCATTAATTCATGCTTAACTAATGCAAAAATAATACTGAATTAATGTGTAACTAATGATTATCTATGCTATTCATTAATGATTACCACATTAGGAACTAATTAAGAGTCTGTAGGGTTAATGTATTTGTTCATACATTAATTGTTATTAATTAAATATGTAATTGTGGATTAATCCCAGTATAACTCATTTTTTCAATTAATAATTAATATGTTAATTACCAGAATGAGTCAAAGCCTTGCATTTCAACTTCCAGATAATATGACAGGTACACTAATATGCATTAATCTATGATTAATTACGTTATGCAAATTCATGTGCAAATTACACCAATTACGAAATGACTAGTTAATAATGATGTGCCTCAACAAGTATAAGTCATAACATAATGATAACATAACATAAACATAATAGCAAATCATTAGCTAATGATTAATTACAGCAGACAACTGGAAGTTGAAGTGCATAGCTTTGACTAATTGTGGTAATTAACACATTCATTTACACTATTAGTTAATAAAATATGTTATTAAGGAATTAATACACAATGACACATTGAATTAATAGCAATTCATTAAATCAGCACAACATTACAAAATGGTTTTGATTCAGTTCAGAGGTGGCTATTGTCTAATCATTATGAAACAGAATTCTTCTTTAGAAAGCTCACTAAATATTATATCTTTGGATCAAACTCCTATAAAACATACTAGCCAGGTAGGTTAAGTATCTTGGCCTTTGGCTTGACTCTGATCTTTCTTTCAGCACTCAGGTGCATAATATAACTAATAAGCTCAACTGCCCACTTAGAACTTTATACCAATCAATTAACTGTCATGTCAGAAAAAGAATTGTTTCTCAACTTCTAGCTAATTTTGGATTATGCTGACATTGTGTATCAAAACACTACTGCTTCCTGTCTTCAGTCTCTTAATACAGTTTACAATAGCCTGTGTAGATTAATACTCCGCTGCCCCCACAGAACACACTATTGTGAACTGCAATTGTCCTGGCTGACCTTATCAAATAGAAGGCATTTTCATTGGTTACAGTTTTTTTTTTTTTAATGCATTTATATGAATTACCCTGCTTATTAATTACCCATTTAGGTCATCTCATAACTTGCGTCATAATAACCAAATTTATTTTTACACTTCTCAAATCAGTAAAGAAATAGGAAGATTTCAATATAAAGCACCGTATGATTGGAATAAACTTCCAATTTCAATTCACTTTTTAGTATTACTGAGCATGTTTTTTTTTTCTTGTGTATTTGTTTGTTATTGTTATGCTTATTTGACAGCTGCTGTAAGGTACATTTTTTTGCATCTAGAATCGAGGACCCCCTCGAAAATCTAAAGGGGCTATTCCTCTTTAATAAAAATAAATGTATTACTTATAATCTATTAATCATATAGACTCTTTATAAGTTGCTGATGCACTAATCATTAATTAGTTCTTCATGAGTTATACATTAACTCATGATTATCAGTGCTTTAGTTAAGCATGAATTAGGCCTAATGCATATTAGTGCACCCGTATTGTAAACACTTTAAAGTGTTACCATGCCTATTAATGAAATAAAATACAACTTCACTATCAATCAACTATCAAGGTATAATTCACCCTTAAAGTGAAGAATGTTGGTAACCAAACAGCTGATTAGCCACACTGACTTCCATAGTATGGGGACAAAAATACTATATAGTAGTCAATGGTGCCCATCACCACTGAAATATTAGGCTACATGTAATTTTATTGTAAAAAACATGCAAGTAATTGTTTTATTCTGTTCCCACTAAAGTATTATTTGTGATATAAGTACTGCTTTTAAAAAGTATGCTAAGTACTGCACATTCACGAGAGAATAAACAATAAATGGACGATTTTAAAGATAATTTAGCATAAAGTCGCCGTGTTGTGTGAAAAAAACTCCACCTCTAGGTGTCGCCAAAACTTCGGCTAGTTCACTCTTCTCGTCACTGTTGTGACTGGAGGGAGTCCCCCAGTCCCGCTCACGTGCTGCATCGCTGTAGACATCAGACAGGCTGTAGATGTCCCGTTCCGTCCCGTCCCGTCTGCAGCAGTCTGCCTCAGCACCTTGCCTGCCCGACATGCCCTTGGATATTACCGGCCCTTCTCTTGCTATAAACTACTGTAGAACTATAGAAACCACTAAACACTAACAGGACATCGGAGTAGGACGGAGTGTACCTGGAATCTTGACACTTTTACACTGCGACAGATCTAAAGGATTTTTAGTCGTATACTTTTTTGTTGTTGTACCGACTTTTCCCAAATCGACGTGTATGGATGTATCATGGCTACGTTTGCATGCAGGGTGCAGTTCTTAGATGATACTGATCCATTTAATAGCACAAATTTTCCGGAGCCGACCAGACCCCCACATTTCACATTCAGAGAGGATATTCCGCTCATCAATCAGATCGCTGGAGTCCACAGACTTCTGAAAGCACCACACAAGGTATGACACCCCTAAAGCTAACATCATTTTATTCATTCTATATACATGTTACTAATTACTTTTTATTAGAGGTATTTATACCTATTTTTGATGCAGTGCACAAATGTTATTGCAGTAACTCTGCAGGGCATCATGCAGTTTTATGGCAAGCCCCAATAACATTTATTCCCCAAAACTTATAACTAGCAACATCTATATTTAAACTACTAGTTTTTTTTTTTAATTAATTGAAAATATTTGAGTAGTGACTATTTTGTTAATTTTTCACAGGGAAATTATTTATTCAGAATTTTACTTGCAACTATATAGTATCTATTTATTAGACAATACCAATTAGTATTCTAGTAAGCTGATATATTACAATTATTAACTGGCTATATTCTAAGTATTTGTAAACAACAATTGTAACTAGTTAGATAAGATGTTACAGTAGCAATTTAAATAGATTCAAGTGTCAAATAAACAGATACTAAGTTATTACTGTTAATAAGTACGACAAGTACTTGGACTGCACACTAGTAACATTAATACAATAGAGTTACTAGTCAAACTGGTATTTGAAGTCTGATTTGAATAGTTGATACCACAGAAATTAAAAATAAATGGAATTTTTTTTTTTATCAAAACTAAAGGACAGTTACTTGTCACCAAACTGCAATAGTGACTAAAAGTACATGTTCTAATGACTAATTTAATCACTGTTGGGTTTCCAGTAAGCATTGTAATCAAAACCTGCATTTGTTACTTTAAAGAGCTCTTTTTTGTTGCTAGAAATTGATGTATTTTTGTTTATAAAAATTAAAAAATTTGACTAGTTAATTTAGCTTATGTTTTCATTTTTTGTTCAATGTAATTAAACATATGTAGTAGTAGCCTAATATAAACGATATACTATGTTAGAGTAAAATATTTAATGTTAAAATGACTTGCCATATCATTTGTGCTGTGCCAAGGCACTGTTAGGGAGAAGTGATATGATGTCAGGATACTTCAGTGCGTCTTGGTCCGCACTGCACCAAGGTGTTGTCCTGTGCACCCAGGGGGTTGTTTTGTTGTTATCAGTGCTTCTAAAGCACATCTTTTCAGGCTGGAATAGTTAGTTATGCTGTTCTATTTAGATAGAGTCAATAGCAAATCTATTATAGCTGGCTGCATTGTTTATTTGCAATCACGAGTAATCACTTTGCCGATGTCATAGTAGGAACGACAGGTAGCTGGTGTTGATATTGTGGATATTCACATTCTGTCTCTTCTCACAGCCTGTAATAAACCTCACCTCTAAATTACCCAGCTCTCCTTCATTACACGCATGACCCAAAACAATCAAGGTTCTTCTCCAACTGTATAAGATATAATTGTTGTCTTAAACTTGGTTCACTTCCACCACATAAACAGTGTTATCCCTTAAGCAGGTTTTAGGAGTGCTGTTATTGTGGTCTTAGAGGAATGCACAGCAGCTGAGGGCCATACTTGGGTGGACTGAATGCTTGAGCATGCCATGTCTGTCCATATACTCAGGAATCTTCAGCTGTCATTGGCACTGTCAGTGAATGACCCTTCAGATAAAAAGGGTCTTCCGAGGAGCTGAACCTTCCTGTTAGACTGCAAAAAGGTGAATGTCAACCCTGTGTTGATGTGACTCACCCACTACCTTTCATCAATGGAACTTTGAGCATCTCAGCTGCTTCATTATGAGTGGACCATTTCTGTGATTTTGAAGTACTAACCTTTCCAAAACAAACATGCATGGAGGTATTTCTGACTCGCACTCAATCCCCACCATTAAGACGGTTCCTTAAGCTACTCGGTTAAATGGTGAAACGTTTTCAACAGATGGATAAACAAGTCCAGATGCTCATTAGTTCTTTGACTTTTGTTTTACAATTAGAATTTTGTTCTGCTTCGTACTTTCTGATGACCCTAATTACCTAACGTCTTAAACATATTTCTTAAACATAAACATATTTCTGTCTTAAACATATTATTTGATTATTCTAAGCATCGTCTCAAAATTGTTTAAAGCCCTTTGAACAGTTGGCAGTTTGCACTGAAACTGTCTTTTGGACCTTAAACCGTTTGGTTCCCATTGAAGTCCATTATATGGAGAAAAATCCTGGAATGTTTTCATCAAAAACCTTAATTTCTTTTCGACTGAAGAAAGAAAGACACGGATTTCTTGGATGACACGGGGGTGAGTAAATTATCAGCAAAAGTTTTTTTTAAAGTGAACTACTCCTTTAAGTATTGGATTTTGCCCTCATGTGACCATGACCTTCTTGTCTTGACCACATATGTGTGCAATTCAGACACTGACCATATTGTATTTTACAATATCCATTATTAGGTCTCACTCTCCAAATAAATAAATAAAGTTTGTCAGTTTGAACATGATGTGTTCATGTCGATAAAGATTTAGCAATTATATTTTCATAATTTGTGTCAGAAGCACAGATCTAAACATGTATAATCAAAATTGGAGTTCATACCTGTATTTTGAAACAAAACATGCCCAATCGTGTAAGATCCAGTTCACTTCTGAAAGCACCAGATCTGAGGGATTGTTTTTCCAGTAAACGGCATCCATTGGAACTTTGAATGTAAAAGTGAGCACCATTTTTTTTTTCATTGCCTAGTGCTGTGTAGCCTACTATGTTGGTTTCAGGTGTTTGCCATATATTTAATATATGTAGGCTACACTCTTAGAAGAAAAGGTTCTATATAGAACTTTAAACGGTTCTATCAGCGCTACGTATTTGGAACCCCTAAAAGGTTCTATACACTCTTAAAAAAGGGTTCCTCTGGGTTCTATATAGAAACCTGGGGTTCCAAACTTGGCCAATAGAACCTTTTACCAAAAAAAAAAAAAATAATGGTTCTATAGGGCATTTCAGAATGTTTGTAAACAATAGGCACCGCGATACTTCCGGGTGGCAGAACGCGAGCGGCTTCCATTGACTAACTGAAGAGATCCAGCGAAAATATGTTGTGTTTGGGGTTGCGCCACCAGATATACAGCAAAAGGTGTAGGTTAAGGTTTTTTTTTATCGATTTCCTTCAGAAAAAAGTAAATCTATCCAGCAGAACCTGTGGGTGAGGAGGTTAAAGCGAGTGGACGTCGTCAAAAGTGCATGTCATCTACTAATTATGAGCCTGAGCCCGATTTAAACCCAACCATTTTAATACGTGGGTCGTTATATAACTGACGTTCTCAACTAACTTAGTTATTTCTATTGCTTTCTATGTTACTTTCTTTTGAGCGGTGAGTAAATGCTTCTTCATCGTAAATGCTTCTGATTGGCCAATGCGTTCAATAAATCAACACAAATGTCTGTGATTGGCTACATCGCCCATCGCTGCAGTCACGTTCTAAAAAGAAACTCTGCCATGTAAGTCATTTCTATTTTGTTTTAGTTGTTCTTGTTGCTTTTCTGCAACAGATGAATACAAATGTATTCGTTTTTATTTGTTTTATTCATAGATATTTCTAGTTTGCGGGAGTCCCGCGAATCGTTTTATTCTCCTGCAATCCGCACACACAGAGTGCATTACCGCCTAGTCTAGTGCGTTGGGAGTGCACGTCTCTAGATCAAAGAATCTAAGCTTTAATGATCATGTTAACTATGTCTGAATTTCCACCACGTCTGTTCTTGAATCAACTGTTGAAATGTAGATTAGGCTTCTGCCGGCGGTGTGTCTCCCTCCATGCAATTTACTAGTGTTGCCATAGGGACGCTTCGGCTTTTGCCACCCGGAAGAACGTCTATTATTGTTGTGACGTCAAGGTGAATTGTCGTATATAGAACCATTTTGGAGTTCCATATATGAAGCGGGGGATGGAACCATTTCTGGTTCTAAATAGAACCATTTCTTCTAAGAGTGTATGACAAAGGCTGTTGAGGATGCCAGTAGTCCACAATGCACTAATTTAACAAGAATCTAACACAGAAACAGTATTGTAATTAAAATGCTTTCTAAAACTCTTTCTAAAATGCTTAAGTTTTTCCAAAATAAGATCAGTGTAGTTATGATTCATACATGTATTTTTGGGTGTTTCCTTTTTATTATTTTTTCTAAGTGGCTTCTATCCAGGAAGGCATGAATCCTCAGGGGATTCTTCTGGTGCATCAGAAGGTCCCAGGCCAACACAGTTTTCAACATCCCTCCACTTAGGTTTGCTGCGATAGTCTGTGTTACCAGTGTTACACTGTGTTCAGACACACAACGATTACATCACTTGCTCACCGCAACATTTCATTTATCACATGACAAAAAGTGAGGCCAGCTGACTGACAAGATGATACCAGAAGTTTGGGTTTCAAAGCGAAATGTAAAAGTGCATATATTTTGGATTTAAACCAAATGCTAATGGGGAACCTGCACATACTGTACCTACCCTCCACACAATTTTCAGTTTATAAGTGTTGTCAGCTTAGCAACATGAGATATGATTTTGAAGACAAAGTTTAAAGACAAAATTTGTCTTATTGAAGACAAAGTTTGTTTCCCCAGATTTACTACAATTAAGCAGTCAGTATAAGGAACAACAGAGATCAAATAAAGCATCAGTGAAGTAGAGAGAGAGAGAGAGAGAGAGAGAAAGAGAGAGAGACAGCGGTGTGGGGACGGAAAGGAGATGTGATGTGCTGGCCTGCTATTTAACATCAGCCTGCAAATGAGCCTGTTGGATTCGTTCTGTTGAACACAGTCCATCTTTGTCTTGATTTGTTTTGTTTTTTTCATTAACAGCAAAGAGTAACAGAGTGACATGTTTTATTACTTGTCCAGGGTGTCATACAAGGCTGTCGTAACTTATGTTGGTAATCAAAATGTGCATTAGTATAAAAAAAAAATATATATATTTTTTTCAAGATTTGTTATCAGAACATTTTTTTCTTTTGTTAAATCAACTTAAATAATTTATTTAGTTGAGATAACTTATTATTTTGAGTTTCTGATGATTAAATCAATCTGATTAAATCTGATGATTAAATCAAATTGCATTAACTCACTTTTTCCATTTCAATCAACTTAAAATTTGAAGGCAACCAGGTTACTTAATTTTTAAGTTAAACCAACAATATATTTTTTTTTTACATTGTAGAGTATTTTAAAGTTATCAAACAATTCCATCAATAATTTGGAACTTGGTTATAAAATGCTAGGACATATTTATCTTCATACTTGAATAAAATGAAGACTAATTATAATATTTATATCTGTAAGATACACAGACATGTTTGTTGCAGCATTTATAAATTGTTTATTCAGGATGCAGTGAGAAACATGTACCATATGGTGTGACAAAGTTGTTGATTTTGAATAGTTGGAGTCACTTTGTTGTGTAGATTTATTTTTTTTTTGCCTAGTATGTGCTGTGCAAAACAGGTGACATGTTATGTCAATGTGCCAACCAAATTATAGTGATGGTTTGTGATGCCTTCTGAACTTAATGGATAGAATGTTTTTTTTTAAATGGTTTAGTTATCTTGTTTCCAGATTGATTAGTCCTTAAAGGACGTACTCCATTTGTAAAACATCTGATCCAAATGCTACTTTATTGCTGAAGATTAAAACATCCACCCAACTGATAAAGTAATATCACATCCTTGCACTTATTGTGAACAATTTATCACTGCATATTATTCCAAATAAACTCGCTTTTCATCTGAAACGCCTTTGACTTTTTGCTGATGTCACTTAGGTTGGGCAATGTTAAAGGGATAGTTCACCCAAAAATAAAAATTCTGTCAGTATTTACTCACCCTCAAGTTGTTCCAAACCTCTATGTGTTTATTTGTTCTGCTGTACACAAAGTAAGATATTTGGAAGAATGTTTTAATCAAACAGATCTCAATCCCCATTGACTTCCGTAGTAGGAAAAAAATACATACTATGGTAGCCAATGGGGATTGAGATCTGCTGGATGAGGATCAGCTGGTTCCTCATCCAGCTGATGAGGGTAAAACATTGCCCATCTTCGCTTCATTTCACTGAGGATTGTTTTGTAAACAAGACTGGATTTGCAGACCGATTAAGAGTAAAAAAAACGGTGCTGTGCCGTTTATATCAGCCCATTCTCACCCCCAAGGCGTCACTTAACTGACGCCTTGGGAAGCATTTGGACATGCTTCAATATCTGACGCTTTAGGCGCCCTTTAGCGTCAGTTAGATGACGCCCTAGGATCGCGTGTACCCTACCCCCACCCCACACCTAAACCTAACCGCGTCCTCTAACTGACGCTTTCCTTTAGCGTCAGTTAGATGACGCCGTGGGATCGCGTCATGTAAGTGACGCTAAAGGGTGCCTAAAACGTCAAATATTGAAGCATGGTCAAAGGTGACGCCTTGGGGTGAGAATGCGTTGTTTATATTGGATCTGAGAGTTCGACTTTGGGTCGAATCATTCCGGCTGCCATTTTACAACATTGGACGTTTTCAAAACAATTTCCCCCAAGTGAATTTATGGGTGAGTTGAAACTCATTATAATACGCAAAACTGTTGTCCAATCACAGCAGTGGGCGTTTACTTCCAAGTCTTCAGTGCGAGACGCCCATAAAAACCGAGCGTTTTTCAGCTAGGCTCAAAACTTGGATAGAAAATAGCCTATTACTTATTCATTTTGATGTTTTTGAATGCAAAAACCAAGCGAACGTCATAAAATTTAAAAAGCCAGTTCATGACCCCTTTAAGAAGCCTATGGAGGAGTGATCCAAATCTCGGATTTAAACAAAAATATCTTAATTTGTGTTCTGAAGATGAACGAAAGTCTTACGGGGTTGGAACAACATGACGGTGAGTAATTATTGACAGAATTTTCATTTTTGGGTGAACTTACCCTTTAAGTTACTTTTAATAGCCAGATTATTTACTTAGTAAATAGACATTTCTCACTTTCTGTTTTATCTCTCTCACATACACACACACACAGACATACACTTGCACACACACTTGATGGATGCAGGTCTTCACTGAGTTCTTTTTTTTTTTCGGGAAGCCTTTTCTGTCTGCGCATGAATTTTGCCGAAATTACAGAGTCTGGTAATGAGAAGTTATGCTAAATGCTGTAAAATATAGGCTAGCCCTTCACATCTGCGGCTGAACTCTGGATTAGCCTTACACATTGTTATGCAGAGTTAAGGTTTTTGCAGGCCAGCGACTTTTCCTCTGTATTTTTTTTTTTGGCAGAGTCTGCAAAATAAAAAAGCTCCACGTTTCTTGTTGGTTTCGCACGCCTCTAAAACACAAATGATTGCTGTTGTGGTCCACATATATGTGACAAAGCCTTTTTAACATGTTTGCTAATTTGCTGCTGCGTATTTAGAAGGCAGCCACAGACACTGGTATAATTTTATAAATGGAAACAAACACAAAAATACTTCTCGCTAACACACATCAAGTGGCCGAAGCATGTCAACGAGTGATTCATTTAGCCACTGCACATTGTTATGTCATTTAATTACGCCTTTGATGTAGAACCAGACTTTCTGGAACACGCAGACCGCTGTCGGTTTCACAGTCCACAGTTTTAATAAAAGCAGCTTGGTTAATATGCTACATTGCAGTTAGGAGGATGTTGTTTTATATTTTATTCGCCATGACCTGAGGAGTTCAGTCAGGGTGACTGCAGCGACTGAAAAAGTCTGAATGAGAAAAGTTTATTCCCTTCCTACACTGGCTAAAAACTGAGCTCGGAGATGAAATTGAGGATGAAAATTTGTGTGTGGATTTGGAAAGCGACGCTAGTTCCCAGTGAACTCTTATTTTTAGGACATCCCCAGATCTGTGCTCGCTTGCCAGTGCTGTATTCTGTGGTTGGAAGAGGAAGGCCAGGCCCGGCTTTCCGTCCTCATGACCACAGGGTCACAGGGTCAGTGGCTGGGTGGAACCGTCAGTTATACTGTTGTTAATCCAGGAGCTCTGCGCTCAGATTAGCTGCAGCCTTTGCTACTGCTTTAATCCTGTGCACTAGTGTTCAATCGGGAGCTTGTTTATTTAACCATACCTGTACATTTTGTATATTCACATATAATTCCATGTATTATTATTTGGGTGAGTTCAGTTAAATTGGGACAGTTTTGACAGTCACCTTAATGTCAAACAAATGACCCAGTTTTCCTGAATACATTCCAAGGGTAACACTTTATAATTACTGCACGCTACTAATCATTAGCTAAGCATTAATAAACCTTATAAAGCGTTGATTGACATTAATAAGCAGTTTATAAATAAAGCTATGATTCATAAGCATATCTATTATGTTTAATTATTGTATTTTCATGATCAATTTATCATTTCTAAATTAATTATTGCTTTATTTACAAACCAGTTATTTAGGAGTTGTCAGTGTTTCATAAGATCACTTAGAACGTTTAAGTAAATGATTAATAAACTATTTAAATGTACATTGATACATCTTAAATATTTCTATGTGCTGTATCACTGTTGTGTTTGTTTCCTTTTTCTGTTAACTGAGCCTTTAAATCTCCTTTAAATGCTTTACAAGGCATATCTAGTCCTCACTTTAGATGAGCTCACAAAATAGTTAACTGACCACTACTACACTGTACAAAAATAGGTTTAACTTTTTGGTTGTAAAAATTACCTGGTTGCCTTAAAATTTTAAGTTCATTGAAATGGAAAAAATGAGTTAATACAATGTAGGAGATTAATTTAATCACCAGAAACTCAAAATATTATGTTATCTGAACTACACAAATTATTTAAGTTGATTTGACAAAAGAAAAAAAAAAAATGTTGTGACTATTTTTTTACTGTGTAAATGCTGTATTACTACCTGAATTGACAATGAATTGCAGTAGAAATGTGTTAATAAAGCATTAATAAACACATTAACTATTACTACCCTATATGTCTGAATAATAAGATGTATGAACATTTAAGTAATGTATTAATCATTTACTTAAACTTTCTAAATGACCACTGACAACTCCTAAATAACTAGGTTGTAAATAATGCAATAGTTCATTTAGAAAATATAAATAATCATTAAAAAAGTTTGAAAATACAATTATTAATCAGATCATATGCTTTTAAATCAAGAAAACTCTTAGAAATACTTATTAATGTCTATTAATGCTTTATAAATGATGAATTAACTTTTTACTGATGCTTAACTAATGATTAATAGCATGCAGTTATTATAAAGTGTTACCAAGTTTCAGTTAATTTAAAGTACACATCTCATAAATAAAAAATAAAAAAAGGTATGCAAATTTGTTTTCGATAGAAATTATTATTTTTTTTGATACAACTGAAATGTGATTGCAAATAGTATCCATTTAAACATAGACATGTGCGTTTATAAATAATAAATCGAATTAATAAAAGTTAATAATAAACAGAGCAGTTCCAAGAAGGCCCTACACACCATCATAGCTCGGGCCACTCACACAATACTTTTGTTTTGAGCTCTGTGACAAGGAATTCAGCTTTAACTGTGAATTTCGGCTTCAAAATTTTTCCTGTGTTTTACATGAATCGTACATTATTTCTAATCGTCTTGTCATTTGACCTTGCGTTCCAGTCACAAGAGTTGTAAATGAGTGAAAATGAGTTTTCAGATAGAGTCACCGCCCTATTAGGAGGCTGATGTCATTTTGAAGAAAGGCTGGCGAATCTCACACCCATCACTGTGAGCCTTATGAAACACTTGCTGTAGGGCACAGAGAGAGTGAGATTATAGAACTGACATGATGACGAAGACCATTGAAGGGTGACTATTTCCCAAGAAACAATCACCAGCACATTACGTTTAAAGCTGGCCCTCGCGTTCTTACAGTCTGTTGACAGTAATGCAAGGAACCTGGCAGTCAGCTCAGCGGCAGAGAGGAATGCTGTTAGCTTCAGTCTGATTGATCCACGGTACAGCTGACATGAAAACGCATGGAACTCGAGCACGCTGGAGGCCTCATCCGTCTGATGGTTATCAGTGTCCCTGACTCGCTCCCGGCCGGGTGACTAATCTGAAGTACCTGCAATGGGTAAATATTGCAAATATCTGGGTCAAACTGAGAAAGATGGAGCACATCTGGAGACCACGAAAAGGAGGAAAAAAATGAACCAAAAATGTTTTTTTTTTTTTTTTTCCCTGCTCAATTACCCTGCCAAGTTCTTAGGAAGCAATCTACTTTCTGCCTCTTGAAGATGTAAATACATTACAACTCTCAAGCCAAGACAAGGGAGTTCTGGCTCGAGAACGAAGTGCAACACTTTAGTTTAAGGGTCTAACATAAGGGTCTTATAACAACATAATGGGCTATATATAATGTTTGCCTGAGGATTTATATCCAGGGCTATCAGGCACTGTAATGTTTGCAATGTTTTAAAAGGAAGAGCTTAGTCTTGGAGTTATTTTAAGCTAACAGAGTCTGAAGTTATGAGATGATTCAGGATCAGTTCTTGTTACTTTAGGAAGAATAAAATGAGTTGGTTTTCTCAGAAATGAAAATTAATTTACTCACCCTCTTGTTGTTCCAAAACAAAAGATAGCATTTTGAAAAATGTTGAGAACATAGGACCCTATGACTTTCTTTGTTTGAACAATAAAACTCAGAGACTTAGTAAAGTATTGAAAAAGTCATAGGTTTGGAACAACTTAGGGATGAGGAAAAGATGACAGAATTTTCATTTTTGGATAAACTATCTCTACGAACCTATTTTGATGAATGTTGGTAACCAAACATTTGATGGGCCCCAATGACTTCCATAGATTATTTTCCATATTATGGAAGTCAGTGTGGCCCATCAAATGTTTGATTACCAAAATTCTTCAAAATATCTTTGTTTGTGTTCAGCAGAAGAAAGAAATTAATTCTTTCAGTAAATGATGAAAATTATATATATATATATATATATATTTTTTTTTTTTTTTTGATGAACTAACCCTTTAAGATAAGTGATAAACCTGTGATATCTCTTCTGTTTTTTTCCCGCCAACTTGCCTTGACAAACTTGCCGTGGTTTTTCGTTCAGTTCTTAGAAATGTAATATTTGCATTCATTTATCGTTCAGTTCTTAGAAATGTAATATTTGCATTCATTTATTAAAGATTAGACCATTTTCGTCAAACAATTTTGGTTTAATAATTTGACATTTGGTGTAACCATCAAGAAAAAGATTTGGTACTTTTAGAGGCTTGTTTTTTTCATTGTACACTCTAAAAAATGCTGGGTTGTTTCAACCCAAATTTGGGTAAAATATGGACGAACCAAAATTTTGGGTTAAAAATGTAACTCAGAAAAATTACAGTTGATAGTGTAAGTTAAAGTTGGGTTAAAATTTTTAATTATATTTTTAACCCAACATTTGGGTTTGTCCATAATTGACCCAAATTTGGGTTAAAACAACCCAGCGTTGTTTAGAGTGTATAATATCAGGACAGTTATGTCATATTCTACTTTATGCCTACTTGCCCTGCTGTATATGGCTTTAAAACTGGTAAATGGAACGAGAATGAGTGGAATGTTCATGTTTTTCTTTTTTTTTTTCTTTTTTTTGGTCATGATTACTTTTACATCTTATCACTCCAAACCTATACCTCTACCAGACATGCCTCTACCAGGTCTATGTGCCCTAAATAGAGTCTGACTTTGGATTGCGTGTCTGGATTTCCTGTGAGCTTGTAATCTTGTGTAGCACTCTTTCTATCTTAAGGACATGTTAAATTAAACTCTTTCTATTTGTGACAGCCCTCATCCTTTTCCCTCAAGTCCCCTGTTCTTTATCATGCCTCACTGAGCTTGTTGTCTGAAGAAAGTTTGGGCTTTCTATCATGGGTTGAGGTAGAAAGATGAGGCAGTGTAGTTACCGTTGCCATGGTTGACCAAATGTTGTGAGTCTTTTCTCCAACATGACATGATATTTGGGAACCACCAGCTCTCTGAAATGAATAGAGTGGCCATGGGATCAAAGCTTTTCAACCCTTAATGCCTTTACCAGTCACGGTAGCATCCTCACTCGTTCAGTCTCTGTTACGTTCACTCTTTCTCTTCACTTTTAATTAAATTACTATAATTTGTGGCAGGAAATTGAATGACAGAGCCTGTTAATGCATAATCTGAAAACCAATCAAGGTAAGGACACATTGTTTTGTTTACGACTTAGGAAAATAGTTTTTTTTACATTGTATCCCATGTTCACAAATTGGTCATGATGATGGTCCAAGGACTGGGGCTGTTGTGAAGGAGGGACAACCTGGAACAGGACACATTTTTTCCATGGTTTCATTAATTTTACTGACAAATCTGCGTCCAGAAATTGACTAGACAGAGAGGAATTTATAGTTTTTATACTTTTAGCAGAATGTTGTAATTGGTGTTTATTGACAGTTTGCATGACAAAAGCATTCTTGGAAAACTAGTGCCCTTAACTTTATATAAAAAAAAAAAAAAAAAGCCATACGCATTAAGATTAAGATTGCATCACATCGTCTGGTGTTTTTTGAGCTTCCCGCCATGTGTTGTCAGGTTAAAAACGCACCTTGAACACTGGCCCATTTTGCTTTGCTACTCCAAGAATATGTCTTATGTAAACGCCTCTAAGAAACACGTCCGATCAGGTTCAGTCTAACCCGAAACTTGCCTCAGAGCTTCCTTAAGACGATTAGTGGACTAGCCATTTAGACAACGCAATAAACAGTGGACACATCCCTAATATTCGCAGGGAAAGGAAAGCGTAATGTTCAGGTTACGTTAAAATTGTTTTAAAATTGCAATGGGAAAAAATTGGCCAGATATCATCTAAAAACATCATGTTTTTTATTTATTTTTTATGATATATATTTTTTTAACTTTAAATCTTTAAAATTTTTTGTTTTAAATCTTTTAGATTTTTAATTTTTAAATCTGATTTAAATCAGATTTTTTTATGGTTATAATCTTTGATTCACTAGTTAGGATGTTTTGAATATTGTATATATCAACATTTCAGTTCGCAGCCATTTGTATACAGACATTCTCCTCCTTCGATAGTTAGTTATTTAAATCTGGTCAAATTCGCAAGCTCTGACTGTGTGTGAATGAACAAATCCTAATATACCAGAACATTTACCGGAACAACTTTTCTGAAATCTCTGTGTAAAAGAGGCTTAAGGTTTCTAGCTGCCACACCTAATGGTGTTGACTGGTGTGTAATTCGCAGCACATATGCAGTCAAAGATGTTGGGAGGTGGAGAAGAGCGGTAATCCTGTTACCGGGCCAATTGTAATCTGCTTGAAAGTCTGTCGTCTTTATCTCAGTGCTGCCCAAGACCGAGGAAGAAACAGAGACAGTGACTTTATGGAAAACACAGACCAAAACTCTGGGCTGGATTAATCGTTACAGAGTAGAGCCCGACCGATAAAGGATTTTGAAGGCCGATACCGATACAAATATTTTTTGGTTTTAAAATCCGATATTCCGATATATCGGCCGATATTTTTTTATTTATTTTTTTTGTTTCAGAAACGCGCAACAAAAAATTAACAGATTTGCCTAACATTAGTTATTTGTAGTTATTTATGAGTTTTAACTAAAATAATATGTAATATGATAATGCGTTTTAAAAAGAAACTTGTTTCTTTTATTGTCACAACAGAACAGACTGATGATATTGGCATTAGCTTTATGGCGAGCTATAAGTGTTTAGCTTGCCAACAGGAACGGTGTAGAGTGCCCTCTGGTGGACAAACTATACAACTCCAACACTCATGACATGGTTCAAGCGTGTTTCGTCCTTTTTTATTTTATTTTTTAAATATTCATTTATCGGCCATTATAACTGCCGATACCGATAGTTTGGAAAATGCCTAATATCGGCCGATAATATCGGCCTACCGATATATCGGTCTGGCTCTATTACAGAGGTTATAGTTAAAGGGTTAGTTCACCCCAAAATGAAAACTCTGTCAGTAATTACTCACCCTCTTGTTGTTCCAACCCGTAAGACTTTTGCTCATCTTCGGAACATTTTGGAACAAGATTGGAATTATTTTTAAACAAGATATTTTTGATGAAATCTGAGATCTGGATCACTCCATAGGCTTGTAAGCCAAGGGATCTAAACTCACCGGCCCAGAAAAGTTAAAGACATTGTTAAAATAGTCCAAGTGACTACAGTGGCTCAAGCTTAAGTTTATTAAGCGACGATAATACTTTTTGTGCACAAACAAACAAAAATAATGACTTTATTCAACTATTCATTTCCTTCTCTGTGGGCATCGAGTTACACAAAGCTTCTGGGTTGTATACGTCACACCATCACACACATGACCAGCGTCGGCCAATAGTGAGCCTACGTGTGACGTGCGACCCAGAAGCGCTGCACAGTTACACTACGTGAACTATCTCTATCAAAATTGTGAGATGAAAAAGTTACAATTACATTTTTTTTATTCTTTGGTAGAAAAAAGCTTCCATATACCTCTATTGGTTTTGTACTGAAGAAGAAATTCTTGATAAGAAACATTATATTTAAAAAAAAAGTCTGCAAAGTCATTTGGTGCAACCATCATGCAGAAAATACAGAAAATGACCCTCATGACTTCAAGTCAAGGTCAGCAAGTCTCCAAAATAGTCAGATCTTTTGACTTTTAAATTGCAAGGCAATGTCATGTGGTGCAACTCCAATATGTAATATTAATGCATGGCCACACTTTAGATTAGGGTCCAATTCTTACTATTAACTATTACTTGTCCCTCAATAATCTCCTAATTACTACTTTTTAATAGTTAGTAAGGTAGTTAAGTTTAGGTTTGGGTAGGAGGCATGTCGAATATGATCATGCAGAATAAGGAACTAATATGTGCTTTATAGGTACAAATAAACAGCCATCCTATTAATATGCATACTAATAAGCAACACAACCCTTTCACACACCGCGTTGATCCCGGGAAATTGCCAGAACGCCTTCTGTGTGAACGCGATTGATACCGGCATCGGTTGGGGTCAGTCCCGGAACGCGCGCTGTGTGAACAAAAGCCAGGACCAATGCCATAAGGGATGTGTCATATAGTGCGACTCTTGCTCTTAGAGGAAAGTTTGTGCTCGTCATCAACAAAGAAAGGATGAACAAATGTCTGCAAACTGGAACGAAGCAGAGACCAGGAGCTCCTCACTATCCGCGCTGAAGCTGAGATCGTTCACCAGCTTTGATGGAACGGTATGCGCGTGTACATGTTTTCGGGATCTTTACGGTTTGTGTGTGAACGCACTCTCAGATCCTGGCAAATCACTGGCAGTGTGAATGAACCGAAATCAAACAATCCTGGGACAAAAATGTCGGGTCACATTATCCATGTATTTTCCGGAATCTCTGTGTGAAAGGGGCTTAGTAAATACAAACTGTTACCTAATAAAATAAAATCTTTTTACACGAATGATTTTATTCAATGTTTACACATCGCATGAGGCATTCAATTTGAAATTTCTTGAAGTTTTTCTAAACCATATAAAACCAATGTGAATACAAAGAGTATATTCTTAGAACTTGTCTATTTGTTTTAAATCAATTTTGTGTTTTCTTTATCGCAGACGCTCTATTTTTTCATCGGCCCAAATTGTATCCCACACCCCATATCATTTTAGCTAAATCAGTTGTCCCCAGTCCAAGCATGTGTTTTCATAGAACGATGTAAATCAAAACTAGTAGGATTCCAAAGATCTTACAGGTGGGGACAGAGACTTTCAGCAAAGACCCCTTTGGTATTCTAAACGTGCTGGCAAAAGTAAACTCCACTTGGTGCCAACGCATGGAGGATATTCTTACCTGTCCCTGGGGCTGGAAGTAAGCCAGACTGGGGCTTAAAGGCCTGATCTGGGGCTGGGGGGAGTCAACTGGGAACAGTGCGTGTAATTAGCATGTTTAGAGTCGCGGATGACCCGGGCTCACGTGTTGATTGACAGTTCATGCTGCTGCCCAGCAACAGCCCCCTGAGAGGTTTCAAATCCCATCGCTGGGCTGTAATTGAGTGTCAACAAACAGACAGGCCTCCAACGGAGGAGATCTCTGCATATCTGCTGCATATCCTCAAATGGCGTGGATGGGCTTCTCACAGCACTTCTATAAATCAGTTAGCCTGAATGCCTTGGATAAAAGTGTGTTATAGTTATGACAAGTTCTTTTGATTCCTCAATTGAGATATTAAAATGAATGTGACGCGTTTTGAAATGACGTTCTCGTGCCCATTAATGAAGATAGTTTAGAAACATGACAGCATAATGACTTTAAGCTTTAATGGCACCTAGTGTTTAACAGTATACGTGTCAAATAATTGATTTTAAGTTGAAATATGAATCATAACTGCTTGAATGTGGTTAGTCACAGTTTATGAATCTGCGTGATGTTATGAATATAAAAATGATGGTGCATTCCTGTGATGCACATAGCTTACATGTCAAGGCTCAGCATTATATCAGCCTGATGTCATGCATATCAAATGCATCAGTATTACTGATGGTTTACTTATTTATGATTGCACTTGGATGTAATGTTGTTTCATATTAGTTATATATTTTAAGAATGAACTTTGATACTTAGCGTATATGAATATTCTTTTTTTTTAATCTTTAATCTTTTTCATTTTGTTTCTCTCTCAGCTCGATGACTGTGCTTTACAGTTATCTCACAATGGCAGTTATCTGGACCTAGAATCCACCTTGGCCGAGCAGAGAGATGAACTGGAAGGCTTTCAGGAGGATGGAGGGTAAGCAACAACGAAAAAAGAAAAAGAACATTGTCGTTATTTACGGTAATGTTGTTACAAACCTGTATGACTTTCCTCTGTGAACAAACAAATAGATATTTTCTTCAGTTTTTGAAAACCATATGTAACCAACATGGATAAAAAGACAACATTTCTCAAATTTGGCATGTGTTTTAAATTCTACACTTTTAATTAGTATTTTGTGTTTTCTTTATCATCAAATTTGATCCCATACCCCACATTTAGGCTTGACACTTAGGAATATAATTAAATAGACTTGCTTAAATTTCAGTCTTTGGTGTTTTGATGTAATTTTGGCGCTTAAGGGCTGCATTAAGTTTCTTGCTTTATTTTCCATGGGAAAAATAACAGCAGACTGGTATGGAACAACATGAGGGTGAATAAATAATTACGGATTTTGTTTTGGCTAAGCATTCCTTTAAATATTTACCCCCTTTTCTGATTTATG
Source organism: Pimephales promelas (assembly GCF_016745375.1). Next base: position 3,413,906 of record NW_024121199.1, on the reverse strand, counting down.
AATTGTCAAAAACAACCAAACAAGCTACTCACACTTAAAGCATTTGTGTGTTTTCATATATAAGTAAAAAAATTAGACATTAAATACATGTTTGCTTTATACTGACAATCACTTTGTTGGTTTGAATAACTTCTAATACCGAAGTGTCTGATGATGATCCATGACCCTGTTATCTTTTTTGCTGTCTTATACAGTTCAGATTGCAATGATATTGATCTTCAGTTTGATCAATAATTTCTCCTGGTGTCCCTTTATTGACCCTGAGAGAGTTTTTGCTTTGACGTAGATTGGACGACCAATGGATGGATGAGTTATTCAAATCCCCTTAAAAACTTTCATTATTGTCTTTGAATAGGTTATTTCACATTTTGTTACATTGAAGACAACTATAAGCACTATCTAGCCATGTGCATTCCATAAAACATTCCATCTAAAGCTATCAGAAAGACCTTAAAATCTCACGGCACATGTTCTTTTGTCTTGAGCACATACCACAGTCGTTCTGTGACAGGCCTCTATTCAGAGAGCCCTCAAAATACCTGACTGGTTGGCAAGGGCACAGATGATGTCAGCCTCCGGTTTTAAGAAAATTGGCCTGATTCAGAGTTAATTGTCTTGGGTTGAGCAAAGTCCAAGAGTTGATGCTTCTTTTAAAATTAATCATGGTTTAAAAGACTATTTATCCCCTAAAATCTTTTTAGATTGCAGTTTTAAATCCATGGCATTAGTATGGAAGACGGTTTCCACCACTTTATTTCTTGTATTTGTGACATTATATCACACAATGTTCTTTTTATATCTCACAAGAGGCTATTACTCATAATTGCAACTTTATCTCTCACAATGTAACTTGACTTTATATTCTAAAACTGTGACTATTTATCATAACTACGACTTGTGGATTTATATCTCGCAATTATGACTTTTTCGCATAATTATGACTATATCTCACAATGCTAGTTTCATATCTCACAATTGTTATTTTAATCACTTAATGTCAGTTTTTATATCTCATAAGTCACTTGAAACTTTATCTTTCGCAATGTGGCTTTGTGTGTCACAGTTATAATTGTGACTTTATCTCACAATGGTATTTTATATCTCACAATTGACTTTACTTATCATTATAGTACTTTTATACAACACAATGTGATTATCTCACAATGTCACTTTATTTACTTGAAATTTTGACCCACCCCACATAAAATTATCGCACCATTACCTTTTTATTTTTTAATCCGAGGCAAAAGCAAGGTTCCATAAATGAATGCTAGCAGTGTGCCTGGACTCTCATGTCAGATGGTGCAAACCCATGTAAACATACCAAATAAAACAAACAAGTTTTTCTGTTACCTCAAGGAGTAGCTTTTGACTCACAGTTTTATTAGATGACACTGCTATCTTTTCTAGCCAAGATAGAACCTGCCAAATGCCAGTGATTGAAGGCTAGATTTTGATATTTGAGGCTGATATTGGACAAGGCCTCTAATATTTAGATTGGGCTCAAATTCAAAATACAGTTAAAGACAGTAAGTAAATGGAGGTCTTTTGGAAAAAGCGAGAGGCTGAAGGGCCACTTTTTTTGGTCTCTGAGCAATGAATGGTAGTGCCAACTGGCGCGCTGTTTCTCTCTTCTGTCTGTGTTCAGGACCCCCCCCAAGAGGCTATCAAGGGTGTGCATTATTAGACCCATGCAGAGTGTCTGAGTGGGCTGTGGAAAGCAGGAATGGAGGACTACATTACTGTTAATAACAGGGTAATTCAGCACAGTGGGCTTTTATGGCCTGGATGGGCTGGAGTTCACAGCCCCCTCCATTTTCTGAAGTTGTGCTTTATTACGGGGTCTAAAAACCTTGGCCGAAGTACGTGATTAAACCAAACCCAATCTCCTCCTCCTTCCCTCTTTTGTGGTTTTTTCTATCTTGCTTTATGTGATGTCTCTGACCTACATTTCATCAATTGCTGAAAACACAAAAAAAGTAGGCTAATTGCCTCGAGGAATAATTTGAGGTTCCTTCGTTGCTTCTTCATTGTTGCTACTGTATCTTCTTACTGTTTACATGGGGCCTGGGACGAATTATCAGGCTTTTCTTAATTCTCAAGCATTCATTTTCCCCTTCTTTTGGCTTTCAGTTCTTTTCAAACTGAGATTAACAACTGCAACAGTACATTTACTCCATTGCTTTGATGCACATTGTTGGATAACGTCGTCATCTAAAAACGTGATTTTGCATGCAACTTATTTTCCTTGCTTATCCATGTCCTTGAAGATTTCTTTTTCAATGTTGAACCCAGAGGCCTGTGATGGGATTCCAAAGGGACAATCAGAAATGGATACAGATTACAAGTTGCATTCCACAGGTGCCTCAGTCATATGAAGTCACTTTGCTCTCTGATTGAGGAATGATCCTCTAAAGCCTACTTTTGTAAGGTGGATATCTCTGTTTCATAGTGGCTTAACCGTCCTAATCATTACCACTCCACCTCATGCAGAAAAAGCTGTCAGAGTCTGAAACAGGGCCCCGGATTTAATCCCACTCGCTGTTAGCGCGGACCCTCTTCTGGCAAACCATCAACAAAATGTTCTCACACCAGGGCCCAACTGTTTTTTCTTTTGCCAAGTCTTGCCGATTTTTTTTGGTCTCTCCACAAAAATTAGTAATATTATTTTTTGTAATATATTTTAAATATATATATAAACATAATTTAGTTTTTTTAATATAATTTAGTTTATTTAAAATATTTATTTTTTGTAAAATATTTCAATCAAACGGCTCAAAACTCTGAACGGTTTTACTCCTAAGATAACTGTTGATATCAATGAATACGTATATGTGTCTGAAATCTCGCTTCTTTATATGTGAATACCTCCCCTATTCTCTCTCTGTCTCCCTCTCTTGCTTTCTCTGCCCACTTATATTTTTCTTGAACTCGTTTCTTTTCCTGGCCGATGTGCCGGAGGAGCTTTCTTCGGGCTCGGTTAGCCTCTGGCCCTGGAGAAACGCCTAGTTCCTTTTAATGGGAACGCTTCAAATATTTGTGCGGATTATATGGATAGAGGGGTAGGAGGCTGCTCAGCTGGACCACTGGATTTTTCCCCTTATTGCTGAAGTAAATGGCAGGCAGAGGAAGTGAGGACGAAAGTGTAGAAACTCTGAGGTGCCGTGTATGTGTTTCTAAGTTCCCGGTCTTTTGAGAACCTTTTGAATAGATTGGCTGGTGATCATTAGGGATGCACCATATCAGTATCGGCCGATATATGGTAATTTTTAATGTTATCTGAGACACTTCAGTCTCTGTTCCCTATGATGGTTTTGAATTGCTTGAAATATGATTGGAATCACTTAAAAAAGGAAAATACAGTTAAGTGCAACATGCAGATCTGAGAACATCATTATAATTGTGTTTAGCATCTAGCATTTCGAAAAATCTAGCATTTCGCTATTAAAGTCAAAATATTTCGATATGAAAGGTGAAATATTCCGAGAATAAAGTCGAAATATCCTGAGATTAAAGATTAATGTTGAAATATTCCGAGATTAAAGTTGAAATATTCCGAGATTAAAGTTGAAATATTCCGAGATTAAAATTGAAATATTCCGAGATTAAAGTCGAAATATTCTGAGATTAAAGATTAATGTTGAAATATTCCGAGATTAAAGTTGAAATATTCCGAAATTGAAGTCGAAATATATTCCGAGATTGAAGTCGAAATATTCCGAAATTAAATTTGAAATATTCCGAGATTAAAGTCGAAATATTCCGAGATTAAAGTCGAAATATATTTTGAGATTAAAGTGCGGTAATTCTTGTTGGTAGATTAGAGATTGTTTTGTTGAAAGCCCACATAAAAGTAAAAAGCTACTATTTTGTGTTGATGCATGGCAGTTCGACTTCACAAGAGCATGTCTTTACACACGCGCGCGCTCTGAGCCACTGTACGCGCACTGTTATGAATGCACACACTTCTATGAAAGACTGTTTCATCGTAATGTTTTGACTTTACTCTCAAATTTTTTTTTTACTTTAATCTCGAAATGTTTCGACTTTAAATGCTATATATATACATAGACTTCATATGAATAAAATATATAAAAACACATTGCAATGTATAATTCCACAACCACTAGTGGCACAAAATGGAACTGCAGAAATAATTGTTTCCTAACAGGTTTCCAAGGTTTTCTGTTTCTTTAAACCTTGTAGCAAATCCATCTCTTGTATATGTCATAATGATTATTTAGCATTTTCTAGTAACATTTTGTTAAAACCTGTAATTGACCTGGAAGAATATGAACTAAAATAAATATTTATATAAACAAACTTTGGTAACACTTTATTTGAAGTGGTGTGCATAATACTGACATGACACTGTCATAAACATGACATAACACCATCATGAACATGAAGGAGTCTTTATGAATGTTTATGACTGTTGTCATTAAGTGTTGTTCTTTAAATTACGACACTTTTAATGCAAAGTTGACATTGTTTAAAATGTCTTTGTTGTCTTCAGAAAATGCCTTTCTCTCAAAGAGTTCTAGGTAATACAGGATTGCCAAGATGTTCATTGACATACAGATAACATGATACTTCCATGGTGCTTTTTGTGTCCTTTTAGAAAATTTAGTCATAAAATTGTAATTGCATAGAAAAAGAGCACTTCAAATTTTCCAATTTTGAATGAAGAAAGAATGACACAAGAGCAAGAAAAAGTTTTGTTTTTGTGAACTTTGTCCTTTTGTCTTCTTAAGAAATACATAAGTGCTTCATTCTTGCACTGAGAAGTGCTGGTCCATAAATGCACTAGGTGCTCGGAAACCTTAATTTCTAGCTTATTTGCTGAGTCATATCAGTTCCAGGAGGCCCTGTATAGTCTGCTGTAAATTGCACTATAGGCAAATGGTTGTTTTTGAACAGTGTCCAAGTATGGAGGTATAAGGAGGTAAAGGAGGTAAACGCTACCTGTCGACAATGGGAATTTTCTCCCTCCCAATTTTTCTCTCCCTTTGTGTTTTTATGGGACTTCACAGTGTGTTATTCCATAAATAGGCTAGTAGCGAACAGTCAAATAAAGTTGGTTAGAGTCCGCATGGTAAAACTCCACAGACCCAGGAGAGACTGCATGGGGCCGGGATCAGGGTTTATAAGACGTTTGGGAGTAAATAAAGAGTAGAGCGATGTGCTAGGTCAACTCAGAGGTCTGATACTGCTTTAAACTTCAACTTTCCCTACAGACAAGCATTTGTTATGATGGTCTGTTCAGGAGTTGTGATGATTAACCTACGGAGGTTAGGTTTGTTCATTCATTTGCCAGAGGAGGGTCCTGAAGCTATTCCTCACTTGCTCTCTCTGCCAGAGACTTTAGTCAGGATAGACACTATACCGTATTTAATTAGTTACAAATGGAAATGAGGCTGTGAGGGATTGAAGTGGAGATCGGATTTGGGAGGTGGGCGAATCAGATGATCCAGTAGCCTGGTTTCCATTGCAGATTTGCGCAAAACGTTTGCGATATTTTATAAATGTTGATAATAAACTATTGCGAATGGATGGCATATATCCATTAACAGATATTATGCAACTTAAAACATATTTTTTTCCTCTCGTGATAAGTCATTTCAAAAATCATGGCAACGGATGTTCAAAGATTTATGTATATATCACAGCCACCACACTAAGTAGCCAGTATTTTTAATCGAAGGAGACGTAGACGTGTTATCCAAGCATTTATGGCAATGGCTTCTCCCTCCCATCTGCTTCAAGGTCTTGATAAATTGTGGCATTTCAATGTTGTTTAGAATCCAGTATTCCCATAATTATTTAGACTTTTCTTCTGTCCAAACATACCATGCTGCTTTTTAAAGAATAATAGTGAACTTAATGTTAGAGGTCTAATATTTCTTCTTAGAGTTTAACATCATTTTTAAACATGAGTAATTCATTTCAAATTGGTCTAAAACATGCAGTGGGATTGACTTTAGATTAAAACTTATGGTACCATTTCTAGTCATTGACACTGACTAGAAGCAATTTTGCAACTGCATGTAAACTACCTGTCAGAGTCTTTGGAAACTGTCTGCTTAGCACTTTATTTTCCTTTCACTATCAACCAAGCTTATTTTCAGGCAGCAACTACACTTTTTGCTTACAATTTTTGAGAATAGAAAATATTTTGTTTGTATCTATTTAGTACAGATCTTTTGACGTCTGTGTGTGCTGGGAGGACTACTCATGACATGATCTTTCTTTTACTCAATGTTGTTGTATCTTTAATAGGCACTGAACAGCAGCTTGTCTCTATATGCATATTAAAGATGAAGGCATAATACTGATTGTAACAAAAAGTTAAAGTTTTAAAGGGGTACAATTAAACTGAAATGGGTGCACTGGGAATAACTAAAATTTTAATGGTGCATACTCATAAAAAATATAATAGATTTCCAATGATATTTTAAATGGTGTATTCATTAATTATTGTAAGTAATAAATTAATTATGTAACAGATATATATATATATATATATTAAAGAGCCCCTATCATAGCATTTGAAATGTTCCTATTTTTGTTTTAGGAGTTCCAAAAAAAACAGTTTAACGTGCATGCAAGGATAAAAAAAAAACACTTTATTTGTCTTATAATATGCATTTATTTTTAACTGATTGGCTCAACGACTCTCAAATGATTCGTTCGACGATTCATTTTCCCAAACACCTCCTTTGAGTGACGCGAATCTGCGACGATTTGTCAAATGACCCAGTCAGTTGTTATTGGTAAACCGTAGGCAGAGACTGTCGGCACAGGATCGCCCATAACCAGGATTATAGGTTGTCAAGTGTTGAAAATTGTATATAGTGTTTGAACAAACGTGTCAGAAAAAGTTCACTTTCCACACGGTCCCTTACTCGAATCAAGAGCAAGCTTTCCCGGCGAAACTCACATTGCGGCGGCTTTTGAGGGGCAGTGCTTATTATATAGAGCGAAGTCATATTTGGCTAAGTCGTTTAGGAGGTAATTGCCATTTTTCAATGAATGTCTGGTGAATATCAAAAACAAAATTAACTTTACCCCGCTTAGAAGCTGCGCGGAGTGTACACAACACACACAACAGAATATAACTATATTGTGCATGCTACAGAAAACATAACAGCAAACATTATTAATATTACTTACAGATTGTGATTCGGAGGAGGATGAACCTGATCCATATGGATACTGAGCCCTCCTTCGGGAACAACCGGCTTGCAAATCCACATTTGAATTCATTTAGGTTTTTGAATTTTGAATGATTCGTCATTAAAATAATGAAACAAGTGGCTGAACTGTCTTTGCAATGTAGAACACAGCGTCTTCTCGACATGATGCGATTCAGCTGAAGTATTTGAATGTGTTCTAGACTAGACTTCAAGTTTACACTTCCGCAGTTGTTGGGAGCGGCCAATGACCCATCTACGTCAAGATGTAACAGCTAATGACTCGTTTAAAAAACAATTCATTTCATAGACTCAGAGTCGACTCTCACTTTTGAAAGACAATAACTTTATATATGGTGCACTTTCAGATATAAATCTTTGCAGGATGTTTTCATTCCCTTAGAGCTATATTCCACACTACATGAACAGTCATTTTCAAAAATCCATGATAGGTGCTCTTTAAGTTCTTCCAATTTAACAGAACTTTGTTGCAGATTGCCAATGCTCAAATTAAAATTCCTTTATTTGTGTTCTTATGTAACAGAGTGGCTGTGAAAGGTCTGTTCATGGTTGTGAAATTGTAAAGTCAGGATAATTTGTCTTGGATAAGCAAAATGAGACTGTCTGTGTCTTTGGCTGGTGTTACGTGGCCAATGTTGGAGACACTTTCTCCTTTTGGCCCCAAATAGATCTCAGGTTGCAGGGGCTATTCTGTTTCACAAAGCTGGGCACGTTTGTCTGGGTAACTCAAATCATTGGGCCGTGAGCTGTGGAAAAAGACTGAGTCATCCGGCTGCAGATCTGCGCTCTGGGAAACAGTGTGGACACCAGTGCAGGATGATACACTCTATGTCAGCCGTACTGTATGTGCTAGACCATCCACAGCCATGTAGTCGCTTGGCAGGCACCCACACACACTGAAATTCTCACAGCATTGAGCCAAGACGTAAAGCCAAGACATACAGCTTCACCCTCAGAATCCAGTTCTCCTGCACTTTTCTCCGGATTGCTCAAAACTGGATTCCTCTGTGCATCTCATAGACTTTCTGTTTAATTTGATAATGAACATGTATGGTGCTGAAGACTGAAGAGTAAGGTTATGGTTAGTAGCCAGGCTAATATTACTGGTGAGGAAAGTGCAAGTTCATTATGAAATAGATCCAGTTACTCATTAGCTTCAACAGCAGAAAGATTAAGTTGCATGATGTTGTCTGTCAAGTTCATTTAGTAAAAGCCATGCTGCCACATACTGTCTTTGGCCCAGGCATGTGTCCATATGTTGTATTTTGAAAATTGCCTTTGGAGTGCTGGAAAAAAAAGTGTGTAAACTTTTGAAAGTCCTTGGAAAAAATTGCTTGAATTTCACTCTCAAAAGGTTGTATGAACCCTGAAATAAATAGTGCAAAAACAATACACTATTTCTTTAACCTGTTGTGAGCTCGCACTTTGCTGGCTATTATTGGTTCGAGTTGACGAACGGTCTGGGGGTGTGTTTCCCGTACAACGACGTAGTTCACTGTTTCACTACCATAGTACGATGCATCGTCACGACTGTTTCCCGAAACCCACTGTCGCAAAGTATCGTTCAACCACGTTGGTTTCGCACGTGGTGGAGTAACTACTTTTAATGAAACTGTTTGAGATCCAATTAACGCTAGATTTGTTTTATATAAATTACAGACATATCATCTGAGGACTATTTCTAATTGTTCTCAGTTGTTCTGTTTTATTACCAGACTCAATATTTGGCTCGTTCTTACATAGTAGAGCACGTTCGCACATGCGCACTCTTCAAACACGTTACTTTAAATCTTTTGACAAACTAAAAGACGTTAATTCCATTTGTATTTATGCTGAATAAATGGTACCGGTTGTACTGAATGTCAGCTTGCTTTTTTTGCTCAGGATAAGGATTTATTACCTCCAAATGTCATGCAATATAGAAACGATGCCTCTAACCACAGGTCGAGAGCTGTCGTTCAAACCAGCGCAGTCTCATCCCAAGACGTCATATAACTGATGTCTTGGGACGTCTTTTGACCATACTGTACGTCAACATCCGCCTTTTTAGGGTACCCTTAAACGTCGGTTAGATGACGTTATCGGATCCTAACCCTACCCCAGACCTAAACCTACCCCGTCACCTAAGCGACGTTAAAGGTAGGGCTGGGGTAAACGATTATTAACTAAACGATTAGTTGGGCGATTATTTTATCGATTAGTCGACTAATCTAATGACTAATTGGACAACTAATATAAAGAATATTTTTTCTGCTGCTCAATTAATAAAAAAACAATATCTCAAATAAATACTGAATCAAGATACTATAAGCTGGCTAACGTTAGTCTAATGTTATGTATTTGAACACCATCATAACTCTACAACCGCCAAAACCGTGTTATTAAAATATTTTTTACAAACATTTTTTATCATAGAGAATGTTTAAATATTAATATCAGCTGAGGAGGGAAACGGAGTCGGAGGCGGAGTTCACCTACTGATCAGAGTGCGTGCTGACACGGAGTTAAAGCCTGGTTTATACTCGACACGTCCGCACGAGCGCGAATGTGCGCACGGCAAAAATGACCCGTTGGGTGCGCAAGACCAGGAAGACTGTGGCTGGCTGTGTGTACGCCTTTTTTTGTAACAACGCGCCTGGCGCCGCGTCCGGGAGCGACTTCAAGCCGAATCTGCCCGAGCTTGTACGTCTCACCACACCGGCACCCAGTTTGCGCTTCTAAATTGCAATTTTTTTTCTTGAGGGTTTGTTTACTGTGTGTGATTCAATTAAAGGATAGCACATTCACTTCTAGTTGTCTTCGTCCTCTATTCTGCAATGTTTCGGTCTCCCACGTGTGTGGCAAGCTGTACCGCCGGGAACATGCAAAAAATAAATAAATAAAGAAGCGTCGACGCAAAAATATGACGTCGACGCAATTTTGACGTCATCGACGCGCCGCTACAGCACTAGTTAAAGGTAAAGCGTCGGTTGTATGACGGCCCGGGATCGTCAACCAACCGAAGTTTAAGGGTACCCTAAAAAGGCGGATGTTGACGTATGATCAAAAGACGTCCCAAGACGTCAGTTATATAACGACTTGGGGTGAGACTGTGTTATTCAAACCACCCAACTTTGCGATGCTGTTGGCGAATGTCCGTTGGAACGATGGTTTCGGGAAACACCAACTCGTTAAACTATGCATATAACGACGGAACTTGCGACCATAGTTGGCTAACGATGCTTTCGGGAAACACACCCCTGGGCTGTGCAGGTCAGCCGAGTAGCGTGGTTTCGTTCTGTTTTAGTTTCGTGTGATGTTTCTCATATGCAAAAAATAATGCCATCTTAGTTGGGCAACGTGGTGGTGGCACCAGTGCTACCTCTAACGAAATGTTCTTTGCACCAGGAGGAAAACAGGTTGCAGTCGGGAGCCCTATACGTGTGTTCAGAATAATCTAAACATTTTGGTTAATAGATTATTGTTAATACTTTACTTGAATGGGTGTGCATAAGACATGACACCTTCGCATTTCATGAATATGAAGGAGGTTTTGTGCATGTTTATGACAAGTGTCATTCGCTCAATTATGACGTTTTTAATGCAAATATGACATTGTTTGAGATGTCTTTGTTATGAAACCTTGATATAAACCAATACATCATAACCTATCAGTGTCTTCGTCATTATCATGTCAGTCTGTTTCCAGAAAGTATTTTGAAAGTGTGATAAGACAATGACAAGCATACATGTTAAAGTTAGCCTACATGTCTCATCTGGCCTAAACAATGCCCTTCAAGTCTGTGCTATATCGCTACAGTGTTTTTAAGTGTGTAGCAGGGCATTTTGAAGACTGCTGGTAGGTATTCACTAATGGAGAGATGCCCCCATCTGTGGCATGCTGCCAGCCAGACCATCAAACTTTCATTGTGTAACTCACACAATGCTGCATTTGTTTATAGGTCTCACTCTTTGCGTCCTGCTTTTGGGAAGCACTGTCATACGCTGTAAGTTTGAGGGAGTGAATCTTCTGGAGAAATCATATCTTTTCTATCTCCATGAGTTTCTGTTTTGTCTGCATTTCTTTATTGTGTTGCATCTTGTCCACTCCTTGTTTATCTCATGTCTGGTAAATGGAGGCTTCAACCCACATGGTTGTTACAACAGAATCCCTGTCGATACGGATTGCGGTTGGTCTACTTTTCTAAAGCTGAACGTTAAGCATCCATCTTCATCTATCCTCCAACTCAAATGCAGCTGCATCTCATTCCACTGTGTGTTTACTTCCAGTTATTCATGAGACAGACAGTTCCTCTGTTCATCTGGCCCGATAATCTATGGAAAACAGGGGGTTGGGACTGTGCCCTTACTTGTCTGTCACTCTTTATATGGATGACGTGACCTACATGTCATTCCCGCAGCCACCTCTGCTCTAGGGGTCAGGGAAGTCCGGACGCCATCTGACCCTTTCTTCACAACAGGGCTCTCTTCGCCTGCTTAGTTGTCCCAGTTTCTCCTTCCCCTGAGTCTCCTGGCAGTTAGTAGGCCTAGTAGGTCACAGGAAGTCGGCTGTGTCTTTTGGAGCTCAAGGCCACACATGGTCCGCTCCCTCAAGACTTTAGTAGCTTAAATCATTTAACCTAAATATAAAAGCAGATGCAACACACAGCATCAGTCTACTGATGTAAACAGACATGCTGTGGAACATTCACCGTCACAAGTGTATGTAAATATGGCTGGTTGCATTGTGCTCTGTGAAAATGCTCTCCTATCCTGTATATGGAGTTCCAATTGAGAGCTTGTTTATCTAATCATCAATCAAAACATGAGGCTGTTTAGCCTACTCCTGTGACAACTCATCTAGCATCACTCCCTCACTTCAACTTTTGGATGTGTTCACACTTGCCAGGTTTGGTTAGATTAAAACAAACTGTTCATTTGAAAAAGTGCGAGGGCTGCCATCCGAACCCTGGTGCACACCAAACAAGCCGAATAGATCGGTGTCAGTTCGCTTCCAAACGAACTCGGTTCGGGTTGAATGCAACATGGATTAAAGACTTCTAAACAAAACAAAAATGGGATGTAATGTTACAAGATGAATGCGCAAGCACACCTGGAGTGTATTCAATTCTTCTCATGAGTGTAATGGACGTAGGCCAGTAAGAGCTGTGTGTGTAAACCTCACTTCCCCGATCTCAAGAGGCGCTCTAGCGACTTGGTTTGAAACCAAAATTAAAAATGAAAAATTACTTTGTTAAAAATGTAACGAGTAATTTAAATATCACAACATACAGTAAGTATTGTAGCCTGACTACTTTACCTAAGGCAAATTATATAATTAATTTGTAATTTAATCACATTTTTTATGAGTCATAATATTTTTTTAATTAATTCACAGGATGTTTTTATACATTGAGAAATAAGTGAATCGCAGCAAAGACATTAAACATTTTACCATATCTCCAACATATTCCTGTTAACTTTGCTTATTTATTCAGGTTTCTGCTTTATGATCATTTTGTTTTTGTGTTTGTTCCTCAGGAGAGGAAAGAAGCACAGTATTGTCCTGAGAACACAGCTGTCTGTCCGAGTCCATGCCTGCATAGGTGAGTAACTAGATACTGTTTTCATTTAAATAAACTATGAATGGCGAGAAAAGCATTTTCACCCATTTACATTTCTTGCTCAGTCAGCAGATTCTAGCTGCTTCAGATTTAGGAGCTATTTTCTCATTTGTTGCTTGTTGAATGACGGATGTGTAAATTATACTTACTGAGGCCCTTGCTTGATTTTTACTGTGTGGTAAAGATTTCCTGTTGTTAATATGCCCTCACGCCGCAACATTTATGATTTAGGTTAAACTTGTTCCATGCTTTATTTCTCAATCAATATAAAACAGCTAATGCAGCAACTTTATATGAATGCCAGGGTAATGCTACACACACACACACACACACACACCTATAGAAAAAAACAAATTGGACTTGAAAACATTTTAAATTTAATTCCATTTTGGTTGAAGAGGGAATGTTTATACGACAACGATGTATTAATTTAGGAAACGTTTGTTCTTTGTGTTTTTCGTGTACAGACGGATCTGTTCACACGGATCCGTGAAAACGACTAAAACACTGTATTATTCTGGCAGGCCAGTAGTTGGCGATGTCACTTTGTAAAAAAAAACAACAAAAAAAAAACATTATGCGTATGTAGACATGAACATTTTCGCATTTTACAAATTAGCGTTTTTGTTGTTTACATGGAGAAGATAACAGTATTGTTTTCAGAAACTTCACTTTAAACTAAGTTTTCAAAAGCTTGCTTTTTCAAGCCAAAACACTTGTCGTTTAAATGAACGGGCATAAGGCATATCAAGTAAATATAAATATAAATCAAGTAAAAATTATGTAAATATTTTGTTGAAAACAGTGTCATGTGAATGTGCCCTTATTTATAGTTTGTGTGATCAGTTTTAATCTATACTGTATATTTCTTCACAATCTCATTGTTTATCTCATGTCCCTAAACCCTGTTGACAGAATCAGGCTTCATTACCTCCATAAGCCTTATCCCAGATTAACGTCTGTGTCATTGTGTGAAAGCAGGATGGCTACGGCTATCTATGTATCACGAAGGAGTAAGTGTCACAGACGGCACCCTCAAAACCCATTATGGATAAAAACTGCGCAGTTTCTCTGGAATTGTAGTATCCATGTAACTTACTTCAGAGGTTTATGTTTCCTTGGTGACTCGTAGTCTCGGACAGCACAACCATAAACCGTATATGGACCGTCTGATGCATTTTGGACAGAAAAATTGGTTTTACCAGTGCACTTGGAAATTACCAGGCTACTATAAGTGCTTGGTTTCCATCCATCTAATGAATTATTTTATTTTGTTTGTACATATTTAATACAGAAAACGTACTTACAAAAACTTTTGCTTTAACTTCTACAGTAGCTACTACTTTCCTTTCTATTTTTATTTGGCTACAATGTCTGTGAATGTATTGGCAGTAGTAAGTCTTAGCAGATCTTTTTTTCTTTTCTTGTTTGAATAGGCTTAGTTCTTAGCTGGAATATTCTGCAGTGTGGTGCAAAGATGCTGTCAAAACCCCACCCCCTGGTTCCATCGGGATTTTCCTATGGAGTTCTATTATGGGCATTTTGAGTAAAATAAAGCTTGTGATGAACATAACCTGAAGATACTTAGACATTTTGTTTTGCAATGTAAATTACAGCCACCCATGCCGAATATGTGATATTTGAACCTCATGTTTTTAAAAAAAAAAAAAAAAAACTAGATAAGACAGTTACAATGTCAAAGTGTCGATAAGTTATGTTTAACCACAAGCTTTATTTTTTAATCTAAACACCAAAAAACCATTATAAAACCCTATAGGAAAATCTTGAAGTCAGGTTCCAACTTCATCTCTGCACCACTCTATGTGGACCAGACTTCATGCCGACAGTCAAATGTCTCAGTGATTCACTGCCGTTGTCTACAGGAACTGGTAGTCGGTGTTTAAGACAAGTGTGTGTCTGTAGCGAGCAGTATAAAGTTAGTGGCGTGCTGCACCGCAGCCAAGCACACGTGGCTCGTACAGTTTTCCCTCTCCAGACTGCAGAGGAAAATGTAACCGTCAGCCTGAAAAAGTCATTAAAGCTCAGAACTGTCAGATTTTAATTTGTACGTTTCGCAAAAAGTGTTATTTAAGGGGACCAGGGACAAAAACTTCCCTAAGAAAGAAGTGCAGTTATCTCTCGCTGTCAACTCAAGCGTTGATACTATTTACTGATGCTGCATGCCTGACGCATTGCAGAACCATTTGGAAACTCCAAAGCTGTTCTGCTAGGGGTATTTGGGTCCAAAAATAAAGTTGCTGAAACTCCTGGCAAGGTCTGAGAATCTGTTGAGAGAGATTTTACGAACCAGACCTGCTCAGACACCTGCCCTTGAGTAGTTTTCCCCTTTCGTTGGAAGCCTTTCTCGCAATTTGCGAACCGTGAAAGAGGGCAGAAGCTCAGCACAAGTGCCTCTTGTAGCAAACCCTTCCGAGAAGCTTCACCTATCTGAACGGTGGCTTCAAAAACACGCCATTGATTTATGTCTTGATAACGTGCTTTGTTTGTCTTTGTGGAATCAATGTTCCGTATCTACTATTTAAACCCGTATGGAAAGAGAAGCTTGATAAGAGAACCACTATGCTCTGCAGATGTTGCCTTGCCTCTCTACAGCTTGTTGAATGTTTTCCTGCCATTCTATCCTCTGTCCCGGGACCTGTCCTAGACCACGCTGCATTCCTCGTAGCGATGATGAGATCACTTTTCTGACCAGCTGTGTGCTTGTGTGATTTGAAGGCCTATCTGGGTCAAAGGTGGGGGACCTGTGTGTGGGAGGTAAGAGTCGGGCGAGACTCTCTCTCGCTCTCTAAGCGGATGACCCAAGATGACAGCTGCTTGTCTTTAGGCTTGAAAAGCGTCTCTGGGTCTGTGTTGATGAAAGAGAGGGATAAACCATCCATGATTTATGCAGCTTTTAGGGATGACTTTGAGTCATATGTAATTCATATTAATAGTATTTAATATTTTGAATTAAGTTTTTTATTTATATTGTCATTTTCATTTCATTTTTAGTTATTCTTATGCACTTGTTTCATTTCATTTATTATTATTATTAGATATTTAACTGCAGTTACACTCTTGGAGCCCTGTCTTGCACCTGGCGCAAATGACTTCGTACACTGACGCATTTATCATTCCTATTTTGCACCCCGCGCAAAGCTTTTCCCTCCACAGACGCACGCCGGTAAAGGCGGTTCTGCACAAAAAAAAAAAAAGGCAGTTCAGCACAAAAAAAGAGGCATGTTCCTGCGCAAATACTCCCTGCTGCTATTTTGCAGTTCCAGAAAACAATTGTGTTGCTCGTACATTCAGATGCTATTTTAAGCGCGCATGTGTGGCGATAATACAGAGTGTGAAAAACGTGCGTAAACTGTAAATGTTTCTCTCGTCTACACAGATGCATTTTACTTTTTGCAAATGATACATTATTATAAGGAAAATATTAAAACACGAGGGAAATCATTGTTGTGTCCATGACGATTGGAAAATTAGAGATATAGCTTACACATTTACCCAAATTATTATATGCATTTTTAACTGAAGCTAATTTGGCTGGGTTTGTCCAATCCCAAATGTCCCTTCTCTTTCTTTTACGGCCCTGACGAGAACATCGATCTCCTCGGCTGTGAACCGGTTGAAGCGCGCTATAATGGAATTGCGCCATGGAACAAGCGCGCCTCGTTCATCACGGTCTTAAGCTGCGTTCACACTTCACGCGACACCATTCATTTTTAATGGTGAGTGGGCGACTTCCTGCGACTGGATGGGGCGCTGTCTGACGACGCGACAAAGTTGAGAAATGTTTAACTTTATACAAATGAAGAAGAGCGATTTTCGCGAGCGACAACCAATAGGAGTGAAGTCAGTGGAGCGCGTCACTCTTCAGTGCTGAGTCTGACCAAGACAAGTTGAACGAGAAGCTCATTTTAGCAGTCAGAAACTGTCCCATAATTTATGATATATCTCCGTGTACATACAGTGGTGTTCGGGTGGTGGTTTCGGGAACCCACATAGACTGGTATGTGCCTGTTTGCTGCAGTTAAATAGCCGCGATGGCAAAGAGCGCTCACTTTCTCGTTCATCTTTAATATTATGCATTTTATGTACTGATTCCATGTATATTTAGACTTTTCCTTACAAAATATTTGTTTGTAGCAGCAATAAAAGGTATTTGTTGTCTAACATAGAGTAACATCCATGAATGTCACTCACAAACATTAATAGGCAACCAGTAGTGGGGAACGCCCTCCAGTGCAGCCACTGGCGAGCTACAGCGACAAAGTCGCGTGTAGTGTGAACGCAGCTTTAAAGGGAATGTGATATGACGATCTTATTGGTTTGTTTCCCGTTACGCCCAAACCACACCTATAATGAAGCTACTTCAGACCAACCTCTTTGATCAACTTGCACTGGCCGCTAGAGTCATTTATCCCGCCGGTTAAATAGCAACAGCGCCGAGATCTGCCCACAAAGTTAAATCAACTGCATGATAGACCACAACTATCATGCATAATTTGAGCAGAGGCAATAATAATGTCCAAAGTCTGTGAACTGTCATAATTTGTGTCAAATAATTTGTATTTTGATCCAATTTTTCCTGATCCCAATTTTCCACCAATATTTTGGAAACAGGGAATTTTTTTTAGCTCAGTCTAAATGAAAAGCTAATCTAAAACAGTTATTTTCCGAGATGCTTACAGAAGTGCCCAACATTTATTTGTTAAAGTATATTCTTGTATAGAGAGATGCATTTACCATAAACAATAGCCATCTGCAGCATCTTCTGTGACATCTGGCTGTGCTTTTGATCATACATTCAGGGCCCTTTATCTCTAGTTTGATGAAAGGAATGAATTCAAAACCACTGTGCTGCTGCTATTCATAGCAGGACTGAACACACTGCTCCGCTATAAATCAACTCACCCGAGTGAGCTGTCAACAGATCTGATGACACAACGCCATGAGAACTATTTTCCTGCACTTGTCTGCGATCATTAGTGAAAGCTGTTGCACTTGTGCATTTAAGCCTGATTTATATTTTCCATGTCCATGCTGACCACTTCATGAAATGACATGAGTGTTTGGCTACTGCTGTGCCTGGTATGGTTTCTATGACCTCCATGTTTTGACTGTCCATCACTATTATTATGGGAAGTTACATGTGTCAACTGTGTAAGCATGGGTCTAATGGCTTCTAGAACACATGTTTTTGGTGTCAAGGACTCCCAAATAAAATGAGTATACCTTATCAGGGACCCATTATTAAAATTTATAAGCATATTTTTTCAGGTAAAAAAAAAAAAAAATTAATACTGTTTGAGAAAAAAGTGATATTCTAAAGACAACAACAATTTTTTTGGCTTTTACATTTTCATCAAGCAAAATGTTAAAATATTATCTATCTAGAAATTTTTGTTTTTCGGTTGAAAGTGTATGTGAGATCACTTTAAATTTAATGATTTAATAATTTGATTAATATCAATATTATAAAAAATTAAAATGTGTGTCCGTATATGTAAATACATATAAATACACTTCCAGTCCTTTATTTACCCTTGCATTGCAGAAATGGTCCAAACATTAATAGTTTGAGGATTAGTGGAGTTAAAAGGTTTGGTCACAAGCTCTTTTTAACACTTTTCATTGTTTAAATATGAACAGACAGGCATAAAGTGTGACCAACAGTAATGATTTATGGAGAAAAAGACGAAATATAGAGATGCAAGGTTTCTACTCGACAGCGACAATATACAAGTAAACCTATGAGCCTAATTTACATAGATAAAGGTGTGTTTGTACTGTAGCAAGTGACAATTACTTGTTTTAAATGCAACACAATGTTATTGAGCATATTTAACATCTGAACTATATGGTTAGTGGTTATTGCTGACAAACTGCATCGAAAAGTGTTTAGTGAGCAGTTTCTTTTTCTCTCTTTGCAAGCGATAAAACGGTTTGTCTACCTTTTCTTAAAATTGCAACCACATGATCATCCAAATTTAAACAGGACTTCCTGAATGCGGTAGCTTTAAGGTCCAAGAGTTAAACATCAGAGGACGCTGCATATAAATAATCTGTTTATTCATAAACATGAATGATGAGTCTTTTAGGTCCTTATACGTAATGCCTGTCATTTAGCGCGTTTGCGGAGAACCTCAGCGGTCAGTGGCAGTGAGATGTAGCGGTGTGGTAATGTACACAACATAGCTCATGGTTGCTGCAGCAGTCGTGAAAAGCACCAATCACCATCAGATGGCTAATTTTCAGAGCCCAGAAACCCCCGCGCTGCCTGCGAGCAAACCGTGGCTTTCCGACAGGGCATAATCCAGATGCCTTAATCATAGTCATTTACCATCACAAACATTTGGCTGTGGAGGAGATACTCGTTGGGCTGATGGAAAGACTGAGATCTGGTGCTCTTGGGTTTTTTTGGGGGGCAGATGAGCTTATGGTTTAAAAAAAGGTTCGCAGGGTCGGTGTAGATCTTGACGCTGATTTGCTATAATCAACATGTCTGGCTGTATAATGGAAAAACAAGGCCAGACTCCTGATTAAACTTAACGATGCCAATGTGTGGTCCCAATAAAACTGGTCTCCGTTTATTACCATTAGCCCTCATACAAATAAAGACATAATGAATTTTCAAACATGTGAAATAAATCTGAAGTAATGGTCTCGCACAGGGTTCTGGGCGCATTTGTAACTGGCAGAACCCTAAACAGCTCTGATTGTGAGGTGACTTGAGTGGTAAATTTTCACTCGCGCTCTCGCCCCAATCCCCACCCAACAGTAATATTTAATGGTGCATTGCGGTTGTGCCCAAATTATAGACATATAAGTTAATGAAGGTTGGAGTTGTTTTTCGAGCTTCCAGAGTAAATCACTAAATTAGGTCTGGGTTTTGAATAAGGTATAAATATGGTAGGGTTAATTAGTTCTTCATTAGGCATAGAATGCATATATATGATACAGTACTTGTGCTCATTGTGCTGTTTATCCGATATGGATGGCCAATGTCTATATCTAGAAAAATGGATGTAAATATTATTCACTTTCACAATTAATGTGAAACTGAATTAACTGTGTTAATTGCTAACTGTACGTTTAATTCTGAAAGTCAGTACAAACAAACGTTTTTTTTTCCTATACATTTTTTTATAGCTTTTACAGTGGCGAAAGGTGACTTATTTAAGCAGTGTGCTCAAGACACACTCAAAGACAGATCAAAAACAGAAATGACAAATTAGAAACACCAGGTATCAATTTAAATGTATACATATTAATTTAATAAATATAAGTATTATAAATAAAAAAAATAATACATTTATTATCTATAATAATATATAGAATATATGTTTTTGTAAAAAGTAAATTTCCCTATGGAGAAAATGAAATATTATGATTTTTTTTGTTTGTTTTTTATTTCATTCAGTTTATACAAATACGGTTATTTTTGCGAAAAAGTTTTTCCTTCGTGTTTTTCTGCATACAGACGACAAAGTTGTCAAAACGATTCCTATTCACACGAATCTGCAAAAACGACTAAAACGCATGCGCAGGACGTCAACATTTTTACAAATTTGCATTTTTTTAGTTTATACAGAGATCATAACGTATAATTTTCAAAAACTTTTGCACTTTGAAACCCATTTTTAAAAGTTTGTGTTTTCAGGCCCCGAAAACACTGGAAAAATGAACAGCCAAAAGACATACAAAGTTTTCGGTTTTTAGTTGTAAACGTTGTTGTGTAAATGACCCCCCAGTCTAGTAAGTTTTCATCAAATATTTTCGGTGATTTTCAGTGATACGATTTCCGGTGATCTGGCAGCAACAGTAACATTTTTTCGCTTGGGCAATTAGCCGACAGCTTTCCTTGTGAATGAAATCCCCCATATGCCAGCAAACCAATGAGAATTCGAAACAACAATGACAATGCATTACAACCAAGCATAGGCGCCAAAGCCATTGTGGATCCACTTACCTGAAACCCTCTGTAACTGGCACAGATTTGAAGAAAATAAATAAATAGATTGGGCAAATAATGGACAGTTACATACAGTACGTATTACCAACATTTATTATGTAAGTTTTGTTGTTTTGTTGTAAGCGAGTCCACAAATGAATTCTCTCAAATGGTTTTGGATGGGTACGCAGAGCATTCATATGGACTTCACGCTCCTGAGATGTTTATCCGTCTACATTTGTCCATGTTTATGTCTGGCACGTTCTCCCCCACCCCCCTTGCAGATCGTTTTTAGTGAATTCTTCCCTCTGTTCAAAATGAAACATTGAAATAAATGTTTATCAGCGCTTGCGTCTTGCTTACAGTTACAGTTAGTGCACCCGATGAGATCACTTAAACTGCCCATTATTTGTGCATATGACATCACTCTAGGCTCTCACACTCACTGAGGTCAGGTAGGACAGGCTGATTTTCAAGAAACCTCCAAGAGCTTGAAACCTACATTTGACAAGCCCTTGGAGGTTTTTGTCTGTTGGAAACCCTGTCTGAATAGCAGTTAGCTTTGAGCTATGATTTATGATCCTTTACATTTTACTTGATGAATTTGTCGCTTTTGGCCCATTTTTGATGTTTTGGAAAAGACATTGTGTGAGGAGACTCCAAGTTGCAAATTTCCAATAATTCCTTGCGCCTTTCCAAGAAGTAAACAATGTTAGGGCAGGAAAAAGCGGGACAATCTAAGGTCCTAAACTGAGTTCGCCGCTCTTGGGCCAGTCATTGCGGTAACTGCTTTTAAATTACGCTGCCCTGCTCTGTGTACTTTTCCTTGGCTATTTTAATTTTCAATTTTTCATTCCAGGATTCTCATAAAAGCGTGGTTGTGTTGAGTCTGTGATTGAAACAGTGAAAGAACCTGCAGGATCTGTCTTCAAGTGTACATTTTCCACAACTGTTATTATTAGTCTCATCACTCAAGCGAGTCGAGTTCCTCGACCTCGAAAGTTTTTTCTTGTATTGGAAATGAATCTCCTCCTCAAAACGACATGCTAATATAAAGCAATGAAATTGCAGATAACTGTCCGCAGTTTCACATCAGCAGGAAACAGTAGTCACCATGGACAGATGTCTGCTGCAGACATTATCAGCGATATAAATTCTGTGGTGATGTTTCCACCAGCCAGATGTTCAGCGTGAACACTGAAGAGATAATGAAAGACATTCATGTCCAATCTTTCACAAATTTTCCCTATCGTAGTCGCATCGCATTCTTGGCGTTGTCAAACATGCACAAGGAATAGACACTTAAAGTAAAGAGGGAATACAGAAGCCTCATAAAGGTGATGCCTTCTCTCCCTCAGCTGGATTACTGTGTTCTGACAGCCTCAGGCTAGCATTTTCTCTCATGTCACAAAAGTATTCATATGCAGAGAGCTCAAATCCTACAGCTGATGAAGTCAAGTCAACTCTGACCCAACACTGAACTCTCACCAGGAACATGGAATCGAAGTTTCAGTAATTGAAGTCATTTCAGAGTAAGTACACATATGTCTATATAGAGCGCTTTATTCATTGCTAACTGCTATCTGATAAACATCTTCAAAAGAGTGGATTTCAAATGATGAACCATGAGAACATCTGCTGAATATCATTCTAGCATCTGACAGGGAACTTTTTAGAGATGTATTGCAAATGAGAAAATGCTCTAAAAATGACGTCTTCCAGATGTAAACACATCCAATAGACATCTGGGTGCAGTGCGTGTGCGATTAGGGTTGATAAAATATATTTTTCACTGAGATGGATGCGTTTATGTGTGCGAGAAAAAACAGAATGTACAGGGTGAATTCGGTTATCAGTGTCATTCTTTTCTGCAAAAACATCCAGACTTTCTGTAATCGTAAAAGGCTTAGTATTTGCCTTTTTCACAAAACTCAACATTATTTGCTTTTAATAATCCATACTAGTTTGAGGAGGAGTAAAAAATGTTACTATGGTTACACCGTGTCAGTCAGTCATCGGAATTATTCCATACTCAAAACAAAATGATAATTTTGATGAGGTTTTCAAATGGGCACAGGGGGCCACAAACAGTATTGGGGAAAGTTACTTTTAAAAGTCACAGATTGTTTAATTCTATTGACAGATTTTGGAATATTTTTTTTTTTTTTTGGAATATTTTCTGTCTTTATTCGTGAAAATATATAGCTGCCTTTATTTTTATATTCTGAAGGGAGATTTTGGCAAAACCACTGATTCTTGGGGATTCACTCTAGGATTTAAATGTGAATGGTACTCGCAAAATTTTGTAGTGTGTATGTGGCCTACCTGATTTGCATAATTCATTTATTGAATCAATTGCTAAAGCAATGCAAACTGTGAATGCAAATAAACAATGCTACAAGCAGGGGCCTGTACCATGATGGTAGTTAAACAAACTCAGGGTTGCAGGACTAGTTTCGAGTTGACAAAACCAAACCAATCCAACCAGGCTTTGTTGGTACCATAATGCTGATCATCAACTTTCTCTGTCAACTCAGGCTTTGATCTTGAGTTAAGGAGTTTAGATGTGACATCAGTAGCGAACAGCCAATCACATGCTGAGAAAGAGTGTAACTCATTCAAAACTCATTTAAATTAATTTCTCGCGAGAGAAGCAACGCAATTCACATATTAAATAAAAGTGTTAAAATATTAAGAATTTAAACAAATTTACACAGCAAGAAGAAAATAGCTGTCTATGAAAGAGGACAACTAAAAGAAAGTCTCGCTACTGTATATCAGTGCAAGAAAAATTTGTGAAGTTAGTTTGTTGATAAAGGTATAGAGAGAATTGAACATTAAGCTTACATGTAGTCATTTTATATCTTCATTTATTGATTCTAAAGCGTATTTATATTGCCTTTATATACGTATTCATTTAAAATCTGCGTAATAATAATTGATGAACTTAAATTAGATTGTTTTAGGATATAATAATTACAGAAATAATTTCTAAATCATACAAATTTATCTACTAAAAGCCATGATTTTGTCTTTTAAAATTATTTGCTGTGGAGTGACTTTATCGTGTCATACATGTGTCACTTTGCTCATAGCTGATTGGTCCAAGTTCGGTTTGCAACCTCTTACCTGGAACATAACCTAGCTGCCCCGGACCAGGTTAGCCGTGGAGTGTAAGTTACTATGGCGATGAACACTGCTAAAAGCCAAACCACTTTCACGGTACCTAAAACCCAGGGCTGGCACAAACTAAACTGAAACATATCGGGCTAGCCACCTAAACCGGCTTCATGGTATAGGCTCCTGGTGTGGTCGTGTGTGTGTGTGTTTTATTACTCTTACATTGACCTTCTGTAAATTACTTGAAAGTGAATGTCTTTAAAGGTTTGACTGTTGGGTTGATGGTCACAGACTTCTAGTCTGAACATGTGTAACAATGGATGGATTATGTCCTTTCAGAGAGCGCAGACTGGGAAGCAGAGACTTACAAACAGTTAAATGATGACAGACACATGACATGGTGTATGGCCTATCCACACACACACACGCACACACATAAAAACACATTTGTCCAGACACATTCACAGCATCTCCACCAGACCATCTGGTTTCCATTGTAACCCCCTCTGCGTCCCTCACTGCTTAAAGAGGAAAAGATTAAAACTGTCTACATGTTCATCCGGGGAGGTATTTTTATCTGAGCGTTCAGCAGTAACCTGATTCTGTTTGTCTCACTGGTCTCCATCCTATCTCACGTTTTCTTTCTCACCGTTCTCTCGCATTGTTTTGTTTTTTTTTTTTTAAATCTCTCTCTGTCTTTCCCTCAGTTTCTTGGAGTTTAAACCCGGTATCCTCTCATTAGACCTCTTAGCCCTCTTAACACTAATTGTAATTCTTATTTGGCCAACCCTGACCTAAAAAAGACAATGACAAGGAAAATAGAGCTAGAAGTTCAAGCCTAATTTCCAGTCCCAAAAAGGAAGCAGGGTATTACAGGCTCTGGGATAGGCCAAAAGTGCCGGTTTCCCAGTCTTCACTCACTGTAAAAAATTTGGAGTAGGATTTACTTGAAAAAACCTTGCTAAACGATCTCACTCAGAAAATGCTAGTAAATTTACAAAGATTTGCCAAGTATAAACCTAAACATATTTATCAGTAGCTTTAATTATAAATCTTTAAGTTAAATTTACTTGGAATGTGGAATTAAGTAAACTTTACAAAAAATAAGTAATTTTAACTCGGCTTGTAAAAGGTTGATTAATACCGATTTCCTTTGCCTTTGTATTACACTTCACTAAAACAATTATCTTGAAATTTATTAGTCATTTATAGTATGTTCTTTACTTAGATCTAGTGATGGCCGGTTCGTGAACGAATCGTTCTTTTGAACCGGTTCTTTTTAGTGAACCTGGTCGAACCAGTACACTAAATCGGAATGATTCGTTCGAAACAGTTCGCGTCTTGCGTCAGCGCTGAACCACAAGTTACTAAAGTTACTCACTTTCAAACATGCCTGACAGTCCCTCCGAATCGAAATAAACCAATATCCAGAAATACATTTTATTCAGGAACTCAAAAAGTTCACTGAACGGAGACATATGTTGGTGCTGAGAGAAGTGATGAGCACGAGCAGCTGATTACTGCGCATGCGTGTACTACCGAACATACAGGTACAGCGGTCGGATAACCAGTACAGAACCGAGAACTGTTTCTTTCGGACACGTTCGACATATTGAGAACTGATGAGTTGATGAGCTGAGCATGCGTGCATTTTTTTCTGAGAGACGAAATTTACGTTTCCATGTCTTTAGTTGAACATCAGTAAGTGTAACAAAATAAAACATTTTGGAAACATGTTTATCACATTACTGTATCACTGTGTTATTTTAACGATTGGAAATAATGATTGGATTCTAAAACTGTCAAACTACTAAACATTATTATTATACAAAAATAATATTTTCAGGAACAGCTCATTTAATTTCTAAGTAACAATATAAATCATTGATGTAAACTCTTGCCAAGGTTTGGTGCACTGCTTAGTAATTAAACATATGTTTAATTCGTTATGTTAACACATTATAAACATGATGTATATAGGCTACAGAAGGCTATATTGGAGACAGACATGCATCGATTTTTTAGTTTTGTCGACTGTATATTCAGGTTTCAGCTCAGCACACAGCTATGCTATGGTTCTCGAGTCGAGAACTGGTTGTTGCAGTTCTTGAATCACTAGTACAGAACCGAGAACTGTTTCTTTCGGACACGTTCGATACGGAGAACCGATGAGCTGGAGATACTGCGCATGCGTGATAGCACCGTCTCTGAACAGAACTTTCTTTCGGCTGGCTGATCCTCTGCTGATATACGAGCACGCAGTAGTACGGGTGAACCCAGGACTTAAATGAGAGGGCGAATCGGCGAAATGTAAGTTTATTTAATAACAAATAAAATGATGAAGACCATTTATGCATGTTATATATTTAAAACATGTAAAACATCCGCGTTAGCACATCGCCTAGGCTGCAGCAGGGTTCGTTTTCAAAATGTAAATGGAAGAAACTTATCCAAGATGATTATGACAATGCATACTATTATTTAACTGAAGTTGTGATTACAAATGCCTTTAATTTGAAGTATTTTTATCCGCCGGGATGATAGAATTGACGTCATTACGTGATGATGTAAAAGAACTGGTGAACCGTTTTTTTGAACCGGTTCATTAAAACAAACTGTCCGAAAGAACCGGTTCGCGGAAAAGAACCGGACTTCCCATCACTACTTAGATCATCTAAGTAATTTATATATACATCATGTCAGACTTTAAGCCTTATGTGAATGCAAACACCTCAATACTTGGTAGACAATACACAATGGTGGTAACATTTGATGGATCGTTTTTGTGTTTGAATGTGTCGTTTTAAGCAAAAGATTTACTCGAAATGTCACAAAATGGCAATTTACTAATACTGAAAACAAAAATCAATGATAAAACAGTGTAAATACAGCTGGAAACCAGTGAAAAATGAACCTCATTAATTATTCAAGGTCCAGTGCATGATGGGAACCCCAGTATCAGAAAAGTTGAGTAATTTTTACTTAATTTTATTGAGTTGATATTACACTTTCATTTATACTCGCTTGAAATAAGTACTGATATGGAATTTACTTAGTTTTTTAAATTCTTGCCTGAACTAACTTTTTCAAGTAAATTACATTGGGTTTTTTCACTAGTATTTACTTAACCAAAAAATCATTTTTTTACAGTGATAAAAATCTAATTCGATCCTGATCTCACAGTGTCTCAATTTTGCCATAATGAATTTGTCATTAGAGCTTCATTCAACAGAAGGAAAAACATTTTCTACCATTTTTTATTCATCTAAAAAATAAATAAATGAAAAATGCATATATATTATATGCAAATACATGTCGCATATAATATATACTAAATCTTTTCTAATATTTACATATTTTTGAAAGTCTCTAATGCTTAACTTTTACATTTTTAATTAAAACAGTACAATTGTGAGATATTTTAAATTAATATTAAATTAATATTTTTATAATAACTTAATTGATTCCTGTGATGGCAAAGCTGAAGTACTCAGTCTTCAGTCACATGATCCTTCAGAAATCTTTTTTATACAATGATTTGCTGTTTAAGAAGCTTTTCTTATCATTATCAATATTCAGGATGAATTGCTGTTTGGAAAAGTTAAAAAAGAACAGTGTTTTCTTGAAAAAATAGATTATTTTATATTAATAGAATAAACACTCTCACTTCTGATTTATGTAGTGTTTCCTTGCTGAATAAAAGTATTAAATGTCTGTAATGACATGAGGGTGTGCAAATTATAACAACATTTTCATTTCTTTTATTAGTATATTTCCAACTGGCTCTCTTTATAGCAGCAAAGACTTTGAATGTTTTTTGAACACAGCAGATGTGTTTGTTGTTTTTAAATTCCTCTGCTGTTCCATTGAATGACAAATGAACAGCAATTACATCAATTCCTATCTGGGCTTTCACAGGTGTAGGCATCTTGTCGTTGGCTGTTCACCAAGGTAAAATCACCCACTGCTGCAGTATTAACCTAATTTTCTTGACATTTGAAATATAAAATGTTCCACGATTATCCCCAAAAAAAACTTGGATTACTCAAGAAATTGTTCAAAGATCCTCAGCCCTGCTGAATTAACGTCAACTTATTTTTCCGCAGCAATTTATTCCCCCTCTGAAGCCTCTTTCGGGAAGTCGATTCTTCCTTTACATTAACAAAGTTGAAATTACTGTATGTTGGAGACTCTGCAACAGCTGGGGAGACTATGAAAATACTGTGTTTTTGCCAAAATATGTTGGACACAGTGCAGTTGGTAGCCGGACACATGACCTCTTCTAATGTGATTTGAAAATTTTCAAATAATCAATTAACTATTATAATTGTTTTGGGGTGTCTTAGAATGTCCAAAGTTGGTAGTTTGATCTCTGTTTAACCACACCTGGCTTAGGCAGCACAATAGGTTTGTTTAGGCAATTTGATTTCCTCATCTGTTGATTTGCTTCATTGTCAAGCCAAACAAATACTCAGCCCAAGGGACTTGGCAGAAAGATACAATGGGAACTTTTTTTTGTCTGTGCTTTAGTTGCTAGGCATTGCCTTCATTTCCCTCAAAAGCCTGGCACTCAGACACTACAGACCTGTTAACAACATTTCTAGTGCAACAAAACAACACCAAGTATAATGATTAAACGTTTGGTCTGATAATTGTCCTTGAATACCTTATTGAATATCTCATATTTAAACCAATATGAAATATGCTACGCTGGCCATATTTGAGTCTTCCGTTTAAAAAGTCGTCTTGAAAATTCCTGCTTGCCATGAATAAGCCTTATAATGACACTAAGAATGAACCCAACACTTTTCATAAATGTATTCAAATTTCAAAAACAGAGTGAGGATTTGTGTAATGGGAAAAAGCAGTTTTAGCAACATTGTTTTTTTTACATTTCTGGTCTTGCTATCAAGATGTGACCCGTAATAATTGACACAAAGTAGGCAGTGGTGTTAGGCGATGTTACACTGTAGCCATCATCGGGTCTCCATTTATCAGAATTTGTTGTGTTGAAGGGCAAGTTGCCATTTTAGGCTTGATGTAATTGGCCCTATTGAGGGTTTGAGATTATAAGTGGGTCAGTCACCTCAAATACTCTCATATCTTTGCTACAGTTTAAAGAGATACTCAACCCAAAAATGAAAATTCTGTCATCATTTACTTAGCCTCAAGTTGTTGCAAATATGTATGAGTTTCTTTCTTCTGCTGAACACAAAGGAAGATATTTTGAAGAATGATTGGAACCAAACAGTTGTGGGGCACCATTGACTTCCAAGTATTTTTTTTATTTTTTTTTTCTACTATGGAAGTCAATGATGCCAAACAACTCTTTGGTTCCAATCGTTCTTCAAAATATCTTCCTTTGTGTTCAGCAGAAGACGTTGCATTAAAAGAATGACATTTTTGTAAAGAAAATCTTAAAGCTACACTCTTTTAGTTTATTCTTAGCTAAAAACACTTAGTTCTTTTAAAAATGACCCGTAATAATTATTAGAACTAAGTTTTTTATGACAATAGCCAAGGGTAGGTCAGGTTGTAAAATGTCATGTGTTGTAACCCCCAAAAACTTAAATTAATAAATCATTTTATCGAAACCTTGAATAATGTTCAAAACTTTATTAAAAATAATGATTAATTTGTTTACACTCACATGTAAGGAAAATGTATTGCTTTCCACTTGATTTTATTTATGGTGTTAAATTCAAGCTTTTTCTTGAAAATGGGACAAAAGACATGTTTTAAATGTTTTTTGTTTTTTCTTTGTCATGAATACAAGTCTGTGAATCATCACACCCTTCTGTGACCAAACAAAGGTGTCTTGTATCGTGTTCTCATGGCAGTAGGATCAGTAACCTATTGAAGCTGACACACACACACAATCTCTCTATCTGCTCTTACTCTTCTGTTTTTGAGTGTTAAGCATTCAGTCCACATAAAAGCTCTGCCTGTGAAGCAGGACCCCTCCTTGTCCCACCCCTGCTTTTGAACATTTACTTGGTGTCGCTCAAGTGGCAGAAAATTGAGAAATCTTTGTTAGCCGTCACTAGCGAGAAGAAAAGGGATGGTGGTGGGTGTAGAAAGGCCCCATCCCTGTGAGAATGACGGATAAGAGACATGTTTAATCTGCCGGGTCATTGTTCAGGAATCACTTCATTATTCCCCGCTCGGCTCCACGAGTAGTAAAGGTGTCATGAGAGCCCATCACTTCACTTTGTACCACAACACTTGATGAAGGATAGAGCCTGTTTCCATTTTATTGAGAAGACAGAAGAAGGTCCGAATCGTACGTTTTGTTGTCACTAGTTTACATTTTAAAGGATTAGTTCACTGAATAAAAGACAACCCTGTATCACACAAAATACGTTCGGAGGAAACTATTTTGCAAATCGCAATTACGTTACATGCCAACATATAAGCAGTGCTATTACGTTGGTCCTTAACGTAATATGTCCCATTGTTAATACGTAGATTTAATACGTTATTTTCAAAGATATGTAACGTACGTTTTTGTACGTTTGGATAGATGCTAAAACGTATAATATGGACGTATTTGCAACATTTAAACGTAACCTTATTACGTTTTTACAGCTACAAAACGTTAACTATTTACATATGTTTCATATCATAACGATATCTGTATACTTTCACTTTTAAAGATAAATTTAACAAGACCCCTTAATCCTACTCCAAAAAACATATTTATTTTATACAGAACATAAAAAGGATAAAACGTAATAGACAGAGATGTGTAGTTAAATGAGTTTTAGCATTAAAATATATTTTGAGCCACTAATCCCACTCCTATCCCTAAACCTAACCATAACCATTCCTTAAAACTACGTGGGTAACACAATTAAGAAAAAAAAACATAACAGACAGATACATTTCACAATAATTTATTTATTTATTATTAACATTA
Source organism: Pimephales promelas (assembly GCF_016745375.1). Next base: position 3,383,087 of record NW_024121199.1, on the reverse strand, counting down.
CCAAAAGTCGTTCACATGATGATGCGTTGCAGTCGCAGTCCTCTGGCAGTATTATAGTAGTTGTGTATGAGGTACAGATCAGAATTAAAGTTATTAACGTTAAAGGTGCAATACCTAAGATTCAGATGCCGCTAGAGGGCGCTACATTCAAAACAACAACAACGGCTTTGCTTGATGACGACGTGGAGGAACGCGGAATGATGGGAACTGTTGTTTTCATCTCCACCGTGGATAAATCAGTCAGACGGGAATCGAAAATTGTTGTCATGGATGAGGTAAAGTTTGATTTCTATAAATCTTGCCTTTAATGACATGCTTGTTTTTCCATTCAACTGAAATAACCGCAAAAAAAAAGTAAGGTTTAAAAGTAAATTAGTTATTAACGATGTTACTGTATTTTTCTTGAATTGTGATAAAGCTGGCCATTTTACCATACATTCGCACATACCCACATCATTTGCCAAAGGACTGATCAATCTTTATGTAGAACATCGTATGTATTTACATGGCCATAAACACCAGACGCGATAAATAATGTTATTAATAAAGTAAACATAAATCTAACGCAAGAATACTTTTCTTACATACACATAACTATTATCATATGCTACATTTTTAATATAAAAAATTAAGCATACTGAATCACCACTTCTATGTGATTTTGGATTATGCATTCTACATAACTATCTAAAATTAAAAACATTAGATACATTTTACATTTTTTATGCATATGTATTGATAGCTGTCATGTCTTACAGCCAAAAGTTCACAACTTCACATTCCGAGAAGTATTCGCGGTGAATATGACCTTACGATTTTTTAGATCATATACATAGACAACAAGACATTCTAACTATAATAATAATAATTGTTTTGCATCGTTTACTGACATGACATTTTAATACAGAACACGGTGTAACTCACCTGTCAAGTAAAACACATGCAAGATCGGCGTCTCTTTCTAGTCGGAGTTTTTCACGAACTTCTCTCCATTTAGTAAATGCCACACCGATGTTAATCCTGGTTCTATTTCTGTTCTTGTCCCAAATTCTTCTTGGGTCGTTTGGTTGACCCGTTCGTTTACGTTTGCGTTTATGAGATTCAGAACCAGGTTCAATCGCTAAATAATAATTGTGCTCCATTCCATAACCAATACGCGAAAAAAGCGGACGTTTGTTGCTTGTCTTGATAGACGCTAACGCACAACTACAACTACCGCATTTGTCCAGGACTACACAAGAGCGGAAACCGAGGTAAGCGGATATGACGCGATTGACTCGCGACTCCCAGCTCTCCCCTGCCGACACGTTCCGTGTCCTTGGTTAAAATCTCAATTTTCTCGCGATTAAAACATTGATTGAAACATTTGGAATATTGTGAGTTATCATCTTTACTAAATATATAACACTGGCCTTGTGATTTTGGGATATTTTAATGCAAAAATCTTAGGTATTGCACCTTTAATCCAAAATGTTAATCTGATTCCGGTTCGCTCTCTGTCTGAATGTACTACACCGACTGAAACACGGCATGTCGCAATCTGTGACGAAGCAGGCGAGAGCCAATGAGCGTTTGATATCACTGCCGTAAAACATGTCGTAACGCTTCTTGAAGGCGCATTATTTGAATTTGAATTCATCACCAGCGCGGATTTGACGTTTGCGGTCGCTGCTGAGAAATGAAGATGAAGATCACCAGATAAAAGGCTGAATTTGGATCTGTTTCTTGCAAACAACGTATGGATTCTAGGATTTGGTTTACATCAAGCTAATAAAATGTATGTCTTTTGTGAATGTATCACTTTGTTGTGTTTTATTGGAGAAAATGCTTTTTATAGAGTAACGTTGGTCTATTATATTAATAAATGCGAAGGAAAACTTAATTGATATGACAGTTGAATGCAAAAGAGTCAAAATTTTAATGCCACGATTATGCATAAATAGTAAAGAAACCTGCTTGGATGTATTATGTTCAGGAAAAACGTAATAGCACTGCAATAGTATTACATTAAGGACAAACGTAATAGCACTGCTTATATGTTGGCATGTAACGTAATTACGATTTGCAAAATAGTTTCCTCAGAACGTATTTCGTGTGATACATAGTTGAAAAAAGAATATCCTCTCATCATTTACTCGCCCTCATCTTGTTCCATTTACTTTCTTTCTTGAAACATTGCAGTTACAATGAATGGGAACATGAGGTTTTCAACTTCATAACTGAAGTAAAATTAATATTATTAACCCTTAAATGCATTCCATCATTCACTACCCTCCCCCTCACTCGTTTATTTTAAAAGAAATTAGACATCACTCTTGGTAGAGCTGTCAAAAGTACCGACTTCGGTACATATTATTTAAAAAATATGACGATGCCAGTATCATTTTGAGTGCTGTTCTTAAACACTTCTGATTGGCCATTGTGTTGACCACTAAACATGTCTCTCATTGGCCATTGTGTTGACACGCTCAACATATACGTCTGTGAATCTTAATATTGTCCATACCTAGATAATACAAAACCTGTCTGAATGATTCTTTCCTCAATAAGACAATTTGACCCTATCATGCCCTTTCTTGATTTTGTTTTTCGTGGTCTACTAGAATTGCTTTTCATGCCTGAATGTTCAAAAAACACATTATGTTTCACATATTTTACATTATTGCAGCACCTCTCTTCCTAGTCTACCTGAAATGCTCTGTTTATTTCCAAAAAGCACAATGTGCTTTGATTGGTCGGCTGAACCGGTGTGTTGTGATTGGTCAACTGCTTTCAGCGTGTTTCGAAAATGTCACGGCCCTTTCCAATTCCGCGAGTTTCAACCCCCTACTAACGCAACTCGACCAGGCCACGCCCCTTTTTTGTTTAATCCTTAGTTATTTAAATGAGGAATGAAGATTACCAGTGAATTTCAACGTACATTTTTACAGAACATAATCGTATGGCTTCAGAAGACCTGACATATTATATAGCGCACAAGTTTATGGACTACTTTTATGATTTTTTTTTATTGTTTTTTGCGTCCTTTTCATCCTTTTGTGGTCCATAGAAGAGACATAGTTAGATGACAGAATTGACATTTTTGGGTGAACTAATCTAAAGGCGTCATTTGTATGACTTTGACAGGAAAGGTTTTAAAAGAGCATGTTTGCGCACATTGAATAATGACAGAATTGTCAGCATGAGTTGGAGATGAAACAGACGGCTGAGGCAAACCACTTCTCATCAGTTAGCCAATGTAGCAAGTGTTTTTTCATTGTGGCTGTGGATCTGTTGTGTTGTTTTATATTGTGGTTGTGGTAAGACAGGATAGATTAAGGACATAAAATGTTATTTTATTCAGTGTATCCTTTATTCTTTGTTTGCAAAAGTAAACAATGGCAAGAAAGTGTAGAATCACTGTTTATCAAAAATACCAGTGGTATCATCATTTTAAACTTTTCCACACAAGAGTTTGGTACCGAGAGGCATATCCACAAGATGTTCTTTTTTAAACAACAATTCTGGAATACTGACAACCCGCATCATGTATTTATGGATTTGTGGCTTTTAGAGTATCAAAGCAGAAAAACTACAGCCCAGTCACACAAACATTGTCACTCAGTAGACATTACAGCAAAGATATATTGTCAAACATCAAAAGCTTCACAGCCACTGAACAGATGTTCCATCCATTTTACTAGGCCTTGAGAAATCCCAGCGATGTGTTTGTATTAAGACGTTTTAAGTGAATACTTCACACAAAACATGAAAATGAAAAAAAAAATGTTTAATATTTATGTTGTTTGAAACTTGTATAATGCTATTTTTTTCACATGGAACACTAAACAAGATTATCAAAGTGCACAAGTTCTTGTTCATAAAACCTTTACACTATATTTCAACTCTTCTAAAGTCATTTGATAGTTTTGTGTGATGAACAGAAATTTAAATAATCCCTAGTTCCCTAGTTACATGTATAGCTTTGCTGTCAGTAAGTTGTATGTTTGTGCCTTATTCAAGTGACTTCAGAAGTTTTATGGACTGCTTTTACGGTGCTTTTGTAAATGGGGATGCATCAATTTTAAAATTGTTGCCAGTACCGATGATTGTTTTTTTGTTATAGCCAAAAACCGATAAATGGCTGATATTAAAAGTCTACATGATTTTTTCTAAAAACAAACAAACAAACAAACAAAATAAATAAACCCCTACTAAAATAATATATTTTAAATGCTACAAGTTTAATTAGGCATATCATCATCATAATGTATGCAGTGTGAAAATGGATATTCATTTTAAGATTGGAAAATATTTTGAGAAGTTCACATAATTTTTGTTTAATTATTGACTTTCACTTAGTGTTAGAAAATATTATTGAATTTTTTTTACTAAATGTAAAAATAAGTGAATTGAGCATGCAGACTTAAATGTGCTCTAGCAATTTCACAAACGGCAACAAAAACAAACTGGGCCAACCCGCACCACGAAACAAACCGTGTTCCAGCCAATAACTGACAAGAAGTATTCAGAGGTGGGGTTTGGGGGTGGGGTTAGTGCGTGGATGAGGAGAAAGGAGGGTCTAGCTAGCCAAAGTTTTGTTTGATAATACTTTGAACGTCAACAAGCAGTGACGTCACCCAACATCGCTTAGAGCACTGTTAATTACCAAATTAAATGTCGGTCGGTTAGCCTAGTAATCTAGACACACCCTAGCGGCAGCAAAAATTATTTTGCAGCAAAGTGTGGTCTAGCAACTCTCCGTTGGCTTTCGAAGTGGAAAAACCAAACTTTGGTCAGGCCAATCATATCGTGTATAGAGTTGTTGGGCGGGCTTAACACAATGACAGCAGAGTTGTGACGGTTCTGCGCCGTGATTTTCCATTGGTGATTTCCCTGCTACTTAAAAACAAACAAGATGCTGCTGGCGAACGGCGGTCTTTCGATTCGACTTAGGCCGCGACTCTGGATGACTTGGAGTTAAGAGAACGTCACTTAAGTCATTCTTAAAAAAGGAAGATGTGTTCGGAGTTTTGACGACCGTATACAGCAAAAGTTTAATATATCAACTTGCTCCGTGGGAGGGAAAACGCATTGGACTCACTCATCGACAGCCGTTCGTTGCTCTGGTTGGTTGTGGCTAGAGCCCGACCGATAAAGGATTTTGAAGGCCGATACCGATACAAATATTTGTTGGTTTTAAAATCCGATATTCCGATATTTAAATCCGATATTTAAAATCCGATATATCGGCCGATATTTTTTTAATTTATTTTTTTTATTCCGAAACACGCAACAAAACATTAACAGATTTCCCAAACATTAGTTATTTGTAGTTATTTATGCGTTTTAACTATAATGCATTTTATTGTTTCTTTTATTGTCACAACAGAAGAGACTGATGATAGTGGCATTAGCTAGCGTTGTGGTTAGCTAGTCTATGATGAGCCATAATTTAGCAATGGATAATGTCATACTGCAAATTGTAAAACATACATTTTCATTATAACAGGCCAAGGATTTGCCACCATCATGTCTCATTGCTATAACTGTCACGCGCTATTAAAGAAATACTTGTCACATTGTCAAAAGTTAAAAGGACAGTCAACTACACTGTAACAACGTAACGTAAATATATTACTAGCTAATTCCGCGTCACTCTCAGCTTATTTAACAACAGCAAAACTGGACATGATAGTCACAAATTTTGTCAAGCTTATTTGAGTTAAGAGAACTGATGGGGATGTTCTTTTAATTGCTATTCAAGCAACGTATGTCTCGTGACCAACTCAACGAGTGTTGCCAACAGGAACGGTGTAGAGTGCCATCTGGTGGACAAACTGTACAACTCCAACACTCATGACATGGTTCAAGTGTGTTTCGTCCGTTTTTATTTTATTTTTGAAATATTAATTTATCGGCCGATAACTGCCGATACCGATATTTTGGAAAATGCCTAATATCGGCCTGCCGATATATCGGTCTGGCTCTAGTTGTGGCGCTATCATATTGCGTGCAGAGGCATATTGAAAGACAACCTTTTATCCCGCCTCTCGGATTGAGGCATGCCAATTGTGAGTTCCCAGACCTAACATCTTGATAGGTCTGGCTTGCCAGGCTATCGGTCGGTATGATTATAATAATATCGGTATATTATAATAATATTGGCTGATAACTGATATGGTATAAATATATATTGCATCCCTATATGTCTATGATATCTGCCAGTGGATTTAGAAATATATATATACAATTTAATTTTACTTTTATTCAGGGGCGAAAATTTAATCAAAATGTTGGGGGGGACAATAAACATAACAATTCTCAAGAGCAAATTTTGAAGGGGACACCAATAATACAGGCAAAAAAATACAGAGGAAAGCCTTACTACTATTATTAGTGTAGCATGGAGACCATTTCATTACACTTCTTAAAATTTCTTTCTGGTTTAAGCCAGCGGCGAATCTGTTTACATACTCTCCTTACGCAGCGCAGCGATTTGATTTCATTCATTGACTAATTCTTTAACTATATTAAATGATATAAACCAACTAAATCACAGTGAAAGCGTTAGAATCTAAATGCACAGCACACCCGGACTTTCTCATCAGTGTATGGCCAATATTGTAATGTTTAATGACATGAAGATAATGTCTGTTATTATTGTTATGTACAATTAAATACAATCGTTGCTGAGTCTGCGGTCTGAAAACTTTACCTCAGAGCATCCGTTCACTGAATGAATTAAGAATCTCACCTGAAAAATCCAATAACATCAGCAATTGTCATTCAAGCAGCTGGTTTCTGTAAATGAATGCAAAACTAAATGTATATTGCAGCATAGGGCGAAGTCAGGATCCATCAGCACCGATTTGAGAGAAAAATAATTTAAATTGTATATAAAACTATGTAAATGGCGCTCTGTGGCGCAGCAGGGTTTTGAACACGGTCCTGAGGGCGCCGAACGGCGAACGGCGCCGCCGGTGTGTGTACACTCATAGAGAATAATGTGTTCGAATTGTAAAGACGTGGCGCTGCGCGACGCGACACTTCTCGTCCGGTGTGCGACCCCCTTTACTGGAGTTCCACAACTATTCAAAAACTATGTTTTTCTCTCCCGCTACCGGAATGTGTGTGTCTGAGGTAAAAGGGACGGAGGCGGTGGACCCACGCACTGTGAGGCAAGGGAGGGGGGTCTCAAAATGTTTAGAACGCTTTTTTCGTAATTGCCCCGTTTGCATTTGTGTTATTTTATTTCTTAATTATTTTAAGAATATATCATTACATTATTTACAATACACATATTTTAATGGTTTTTTGGGGGGGGACAACCCTCAGATAGGGGGGGTCCTGACCCCCCCGACCCCCCCGCGATTTCCGCCTATGCTTTTATTGCAGTGTACAATGCGTCATTCTTTAAAGGGTTTATTCATAGAAATTCCGTCACAAAATTCTACACAAAAAGAAATATTTAACAATTGCAATGGTCAAGCTCCCATTTAAATAAAAATACTTTCCTTCAGGCTTCAAATTCAATCTGAATCAGTATAATCCTGCAGTGGGTTATAGAGCAGGTCTGGGCTGTGTCTGTGTTAAAGTAACCTGTGTGTGCTCTGCTTTGTACTGTGTGTTGCTTTCATACTGCAGGGTGACAGTAACGACCCCCTCACCTCAAACCAAAAACACATACTAAACATATGTACAGCCTGTATAGTGCCAGTCAGAAATGATTTGTCACATTAAGTTTTCATTCTCCAGACACACCAAGTTAAGGTGCTGGACTGGTGTGGGAGACGCAGGTTTGCTTCCAACCAATGTCGTGTCCCATTTCCCTTTCCCACCCATGATTGCCTAGTCTTCTGTCTTATCTGTTATGGTGGCTATAAGAACCCCTCCCCACACATTCACAAAGTCTTCCTTAGAAAGGAGGAAGGTATCTAATCTTGTTATCAACACAGTATCAACACAGTGTCAGTTCTACTGATTCCCCAAACTGAACTTATTGGCCTTGTTGTGTGGGTAATGCTTGTGACATTGAGTTCACCAGCTGAAGATAGTAACTGAATCGCAGTCTCTCGGATAACATCTTCCGGTCCTGGCTGTTGACCATCACAACGACTGTTCCAACTCTCTTTACTGTGAAGAAATCATTAAGCAGAGAGTTTACGGTGCTCCTTTCTCAGTCTAAGCCTCTGTTTTCTCAGTTAAAACCTTGTAAGCCGTTTCACTTCCTACTTCCTTGTCCACACAAACAGCTGTCTTCTGAATGTCACACAACTTCCACTTCATCCACCAAACAAATAGCGCTCTGCATGGGAGACTCAACTCAATTTCTAATGACACTAAACTCGTTTTAATAATTCATTTTAGTGTTGAATTAAATATATGTTTAATTAAACATCGTTTTGATTCGTCTGCCATCTTGGATATTTTTTTTCTCACTGAGATTTCTCCATAAAGGATACATGCTATGCTGCCTTATTAGAAATATAATATATATTTATCTATTTTGTACTTTTTTCCCCTCATCTGACTTGTGGTATTCCTGGTCAAAAATGAACAGTCTACAATTTTTCTTTAATTATAAATCTCTCGTTATGCAAATATTGGATTCAATCTTTCTTGTTTTCTTTCAATGAGGATAGGTTTTGCATTTGTTTTTGGAAGTGATTGATAATCGCATGCAGTTTTTTTTTTTTATGTGAATAAGCTTCTGTGAACTTTTTCCACTCAAAAAACGGAAGTGCATAAGCTCAGATTAATGTAGCCTACGATCTGTTTGTTCCAAAAGTAAATAGAAAACCTTAGAAATTGAAAGAAAGATGGAATCCAGTATTTGGTGTTAATGTAGGATTACAAGATTTATAAGCAACATTGTATTAGGCCAGTCATTTATGACTGGGAAAACCAAACTAAAGCATGTTTAACACAGCAAAAGGGATAATGTAAAAAAAAAAAGAGTAGAGTCCATCTCAACACTCTCTAATAACTCTTCGCATGACCCTTTATAAAGGTCAGTGCTGTTTTCAAATATGACATTATGGGCTCAGACAGTTGTTTTGTATCAATCTCTTCATTTGTAGTCAAAACATCAAGATTTTGGGTTCTGAGTATCGGTTCACAAGATTTCTAATACTAAAATTAACATTAAAATCATTTGAAAAGTAAATGAATTCAAACAACAGGTGAGAATGGAACTACTTCACAATGTTTGCTGTGTCAGAATGCAGAAAAGAACTGAGAGATGAAAGAAAGAGAGACTGCCGGTGACCTTTCTGTATTCAGCTGCTGTTTGATCTGCAGGACTTCCTTAAATAGCACGTCTGAACCTTTGAGCCATGTGTCTCAGGCCAGAGTGTCCACGTCTGAAGACTCGCAGGGAAGCCTGAGGTTCTTGTTGGCGGTCAGGTGCCGTGCGTGGACATGTGGCGGGAGCTGTTTTGACTATTTCTGTCAGACTTAAACACTGAAGTAATGAATGTGCAAAAACGAAGAATGTTTTTCTTGTAAAAGTATGACAGTGTTCACTTTGAGGACATTAGAATCAACAACTGACAGTACACGGACTACAGGGGAGACGTTAAAGGTGAATAGACTAGTTAAAATAACAATAAGATATTCCTACAAAACTGTCATGGTAATATACTCACTTGAATGAAATTAAATTGTGTAAACAATACAGAGCTTTATGACTATTGGTTAATGTATTGGTTAATGATTTTACCTTTTCTTTTTTATATAAATTTCAAAGTGGGTCAATAGACCTTATTCAGAGCAGCGCCATGACAGGTATGAAAGTGAGGCTGTGAGGGATAGACTTACCGTGTTTCCAATGGCATCCGCTGTAAAAAGCTGAATAAAGTGGCTACAATTTTCCACAGCTTACATTGTCGGGAGTTTTTTGTCAACTGACATTTCTTTGAAAGATATTTTTCCAGTGCTTCATGAGCAGAACAATCCGAAAACACATTAAATAACACTACAGCCCATTGAAGAGATGCAAGTTTATCCCTCACAGCCTCACTTTCATTCTCACTAAAAATCAAAGATGGCGCTGCCGTGAATGAGGCGTATCTAGCAAAAACAGTCAGTTTAATACTTTATACTAAACTGTAATGGTTGGCGGGCCCCATTAAGACAAATCAATAACCAAATACCATGTTTTAACTCAAAAAGATAAACTCAAATTAAACCCAGGATGGCATAAATCAACCTCCTGTTACATATAACAATCAACTTGACATAGTCTGAGGTTTTCTTCCCATCAAATCTTTAATGGGCACCAACAAAAGGTTTCATATTTTATATTTTTTATAAAGGCTATGTTTAAATTGCCATCATGTTAATGTTGCATTTTAAAAATAATATAGTATTGTGAAAAGTGTATATCTGGAACGGAAAACAAAATAATTTAATATTATATTATTAATAATAAAAGAGTCCACTCAGAAGATGAGCAGGGTGAGGGAGTATTTTGACAGTTTAGACTAGTCCTTTGCATTTCCGTTTAAATATTAATGAAATTTGTTGTTGCGCACATCCCTAGTACTGTATTAAACAAACCATATTTTTCATGTTTATGTACAAATTTCATATATATATATATATATATATATATATATATATATGTGTGTACTTGAAATAATGAACAAGTTTACTCTTTCATTTGGTTAGCTATTGTATCACCTTCAGCAGTGTGCCATATATATTGCGTTACTCTGTTTAAGCTTATCAGGAATGGTTTCTGGTTTCTTGTTTCAGGACTGTTGTACAAAAAGAGTAGCTTACTTCTTGAATGTTTCACTCATTGTTAAAAGTCACAGGTGGATCTTCTCTGAATGACAGCCGTGATCCTGTGAGGTTGTACCCTTTCACCTCCAAATGCTGCCTGGTGACTCTACACACACATGTTGTAGGCAGACACACTCAAGCATATAAACAATCACAGATGGTCCCGCAACCTAGTTTGTCATGCTCACATTGAACTAACACCAGAAAGATATAGATTTTCTTTGTTTCATTTCTGTTTACATTGCTAGCTTACAATCTTTTGTTTATAGATTGGAAACTGTTTTGCTGACTGTTCCCAGGTGTAATGACGTAAACAGTTTAAAACAAGGCCAACACATTCTATAGCTGAAAGAATTCCCACTCAAACTGTTTTGAAAAGGCGAAACTGTCCCCCACACACACACACGCGCGCGCGGTTTGTCTCTCCAGGGGTCCTGGAACACGTCCGAGTGTGTGAAGCCTTTCTTAGATCATGGTGAGTGTGGGCTGGGGGTGTTGTGCTGATGAAAGACCTTTGGTGTGCGGTGAGGTCTCCAGGGCTCTGGGAGAGCTGGGTGCTCCTCCATTGTGCCATTGACCAGCAGAGGAACGTGTTGTCATTCCACACCGACCCTGCTGAACCCCCTCAGACTGGCTCAACTGGAGGGGGGTGCACCCGTCCTGTCAACTCCATCCTGATTGATGGTCCTCAGAAACAATCCCATGTCTTGTGAACACTGTAAGCGCTTTCTTTTTTCCTTCTCTTCATCTTGCTCCTGCGCTCCCTCACTTTTCTTCAAGGAGACCTCGACTCTATGAATAGAGTCGATCGTGTTAAAGAGCTTTGAGAATATCCCACAGTGGCTGAAAAGAGATGCGGACGGAGCCGGTGTGAGTCTTGGCCGGGGCTCATGACATCGGTGCTTGTGCAGGGGATGCAGATGAAAAGAAGTCTGCATTATTTTTGGACATCGGCTGAAATGTGAGCGCGCTACACATTCTAAGATGAAAATATGGACTATTTTTATCAGGCCATTTATAGCGGCTCCTTAAATTCAAACTAAACTTGGATGTTGATTAGCAGGGCAGCTGATATGGTTCCTATTTAGAGAAGATGGTCAAAAGGTGCAAGCTCAGAGCAGCATGAAGGTCTTTGGTTTTGTTCACATAATCAGTGTTTTTGGATCAACCCTATTATTAACAGGTGTGACTCTCAAATTATATAGCAGCTTGCAAGAGCGAACAACTTAATTCAAAGTTGTTGTTTTTTTGCGAGAGCCATAAAGAAATGACAACGAGTGACATAAACTGTCTTATTTATTAAAACTTTCAACAATACATTAAGGGGGCAGATTTACTAAACAGGGCAAATTAGCGTGACAGCGCAATTCCAAAACTACTGACGACGGACATCATTTCCGCAATGACCAACGCAATCTACCAGGTGGCGTCTGGTTTAAGACGTGCTTTTTTGGGGTGCTAAATAAGGACATTGATGAGCGCAAACTTTAGTAAATCACCTTGCGTGATTCAACACTCGCCTCCCATAAATGTTGCACTTGAAAGGCAAACTCCTACAAATGCACATGCAATAAGGTCAGCCGCAAAAATATCCCTGGCCACGCCTTTTCAGGGCTAATTTTTCACTGCATGTCTTTAGTAAATCCTGACAATAGTTTTTTTTAACACAAAAACAGGGTTTTGCCATTTACTAGTAAATCTGGACCTAAAATACATATTAATGCATATTAAAACTCAGAATATATATTAAAATGCATTTTGTTTAATACATTTATTGAATTGTTTTAGATATTAAGCATCGCTTATTAGATTCATACCAAGTTTCACAGCTTAGACCTTGTTTGGTCTGGATTTTCGGTCTTTTCAGTTCGGTCCGAATCAAAATTATACGTGTGAAACGTACCCCGGACCACAGTCCGAACGAAACAGATGAAATTTGGTCAGATGAAAAGAGGTAGTCTCGGTCTGGATCAAACTGAAAAAAGGTTTGGTTCGTTTATAGTGTGAAAGCATTTATGTATCATGGTTCGGACTTTCAGGCCTTTAACAAAAAGTTCGGGTGGTTCCCAAAAGCCGAAAAAACAAAAGATTGAAAATGTAGCACATGGGGAGATTAGGAGACTAGGTTTTTAATTGAAGTATGGTCTGATGACATCATAAGAAGTCAACTTGCAATCTTCTCCTACTTTCCTGCCGGCGACGATAAAATGTTCGCACGACGAGGACGTTCATTTGGCGAATTTGAACTAGCCTTGTGTATAGTTGGTGCTGCAGGTAATTATGCCATAAATATAACAATATAGTTGCAACAATATGTCGAATTGATAACACGCTAACGTCAGACACACCTTTTAAAACCAATCAATGTCAAGATGCATCCCACATAGATGATGACGACAGGACGTACAGTAAGTATGTCATGTAAAGTTCTATAGTGCGCTCGCATTATTGCAGTGTGAAACCAAACCAAAACTTTCTGAAAGTATAAAATGTATCAAAACATTAACTTTGGTTCGGATCTTGGTGCGGACTTTCAGGTGTGAAAACGCCCCTAGACTAAAATCCATGTTTGAGCTATTTTAACTGAAATCAACTTGAGCAACATCCCCAAAATATGTCATTGCCATTGTAGTTAAACTGCCTTAAGGTAGTAACTGAAGTCATAGCTTACAGTAGCAACTGGTAACCCAACTGTGTGCAAACGTATTTAACCCCTTAAAACAGGATTGAATCCCATATGGTGTGGGAACGTAGCTTTTGAGTGAGATTCACCCTAGGAAAACACCTTAGTTTGTCTCTAAAATGAGGCTTCTTTGGCTGGAATATCAAGCTTGTAAAGTGGAATTCGATTTCACGTGTCCTGTGGAAAGTTCCTGACCCTTAAGAATGGGTTTTCATCTGTTGTCTGTCTTACTCCCACAAGCTTTCTGTCTCACTCACACACCGGTGACATTTTATAGCTTAACTTTTACATTAACTTGGCAACCCTGTAGTTCTCAAAAGCAATTTTCATGAATCCCCCCTCCTCTCAGGAACCTCCTGAGTGAAAAGATGCTCTTTCGGGGAGAAAGAACCTAAATGAAAGCACGAGGAATGTTCTCTAGCTCGGGCGTCATGCGGTGTGTGATCCCGCATACTTCCACGGCAGATTTCTCATTACTTCTCTGAGTGCTGCGCCTGCCTCGTTTTGTTTCCTGGAAATCTCAATTTACCTTCTAAAGCAAACCAGGATGGGGATCTTTCTCAGACGTACTTCGTTTTAGACTTTGTTCATCTGGAGTTCAGCTCTTTGTAAAGACCGAGGAGGAAATTCTTGAGAAAGTTGCTCCAATTTCCTTGATATACAATTCTGGGGGATTTGAGCGGGAGCCACATGGTTGATTTACTAAAAAAAGAACACATCAACATATACCGTGTGGGTTCAATGAAACTACTTGAAGTGCTTATTTAAGCTTTTTTTCTTGCATACACACAGTCCTCGATCCCTGGTCACCTCCTATATCAGTGCAGCCAGAACAGGGTCGTATTTTAAGCAGCACATAAAGGCCATTCTGCAGGCCACTCGTATATTAAACGCCACTGATCTCAGACCTGCAGGGTTGTGGGGTTTGGCCACATGAGGGACGCTCTGCGGGGCCTCAGTCTGGCGGTGAGGTCTGGGGTGTTATCTTTGGAAAGTGTTGACATGACTGAACTTCAGGAGCAGAGCGAAGTGTGTCTGTTCAGAAGGCACATAGAGTTAGTATTACAGACAAGCTTCCTGTGAAAAGTGAGAGACAGAGAGAACGGGGCACAGAGAGCCATCCGGGAAAAGAGAAGATGCAAAGTAGATAAAAACAGACTGTATTAAGTGATTCAAACAGAATGAATGATGTACGTATAGCTTAATGTTCAGCCAGAAAGTTGTTCCAAATAGTTATACTGATCTTTTTCTTCATAGAATGCAAAATTAGGCATAGAAATGAATCTATAGATAGCTCTTGCTAAAAAAAATGATACTTTAAAACGACCAAAAACAACAAAAAACCCTAAAAGCTTGTATTTAAAAGATTCCTTGCTGCAATTATTTCGTATTTTTTAACTCAAAAATACTTTTTCTTACGAAAAATTCATTGAAAAATATCCTTAAATAACCTCTTAAATTTAGGATCACCTCAAACCCATCTTAAATCACAAAAGATAAGATGTTTAATGAATTTATTGGATTCAGATGACGGTTAATTTCTCTAAACCATCACATCTGAAAAAAAAGTTCATAACTGTATCATTGCGATTTATCAATGTGAAGTATTGAATTTGTCGAATTTGACAAGGTAACTTTGCCTCGTATTCAATAATTGTATTCTCAAGAACATCTGGACTTTTATATTTTTTATAACATATAACACATATTTTTAAAACATTGCACTAGGAACATTCTTAAGAACATTCTACGAATTTATCATAAATATATTGCACAAATCATATGGGTTACAGAATATTTTACAGTACGTGTATTTACATTGTACATACTGTAACTACATGGGTTAAAGGATTAGTTCACTTTTGAAAAAACTTTTGCTGATAATTTACTCACCCCCATGTCATCCAAGATGTCCATGTCTTTCTTTCCTCAGTCGAAAAGAAATTAAGGTTTTTGATGAAAACATTCCAGGATTTTTCTCCTTATAATGGACTTCCATGGGAACCAGGTCCAGCCGAGGTCCAAACGACAGTTAATAACAGTTTCAGATGCAGCTTCAAATGTCTTTAAACGACACCAGACGATGAATAAGGGTCTTATCATACGAAATGATCGGTTATTTCAAAACTTATTCCAAAAATGTAACTTTTCTAAGGACAAATGCTAGCCTTTCTCCATTCTGTGAGGCGCGTTTGTAACGTCACGTAATTACGTAATTACGTTCAAAAGGTCACGGGCGACGTAGCCAGAAGTACAGAGTCAGAGAACAACCGAGGTGTTTACAAGTTGAACGCATAGGTTGAACGTGAAAACTAACTCAAACGCCGTTTACAAAAAAGGAATTTAAAGGTAAAAACAACTATGTCGGACGATTTTGATTCCGTACTTCTGGCTACGTCGCCCGTGACCTTTTGAACGTAATTACGTATTACGTGACGTTGCAAACGTGCCTCACAGTATATTACAAGGCTAGCATTTGTCCTTAGAAAAGTTACATTTTTGGAATAAGCTTTGAAATAACCGATCGTTTCGCATGATAAGACCCTTATTCATCGTCTGGTGTCGTTTAAAGACATTTGAAGCTGCATCTGAAACTGTTATAACTGTCGTTTGGACCTCGGTTGGACCTGGTTCCCATGGAAGTCCATTATAAGGAGAAAAATCCTGGAATGTTTTCATCAAAAACCTTAATTTCTTTTCGACTGAGGAAAGAAAGACATGGACATCTTGGATGACATGGGGGTGAGTAAATTATCAGGAAAAGTTTTTTCAAAAGTGAACTAATCCTTTAAGGTTGGATTTAGGGATGGTTCAGGTTAGTACCTAGTTATAACCCGGTTATTGTAATGTATAAATGAAGAGTTCAGATGCAAAAGCCTCTAAATGCCATTTGAAATTTTTTTTCTTTAATGATGATTTTTGTCAAACTTGTAGATTTAACTCCAGTAATTTCACTTAAATAACATTTAATAGGTAATTATCATTGCCATTTAAGTGAAATTACTGAACTTAAATATACAAGTTTGACAAAAATCATCATTAAAGAAGAAAATTTCAAATGGCATTTAGAGGCTTTTGCATCTGAACTCTTCAAATACATATGATACTCACACATGCGGAACAGGACTGTAAAATAAAGTGTTACCATGGTGTGCTTTTGTGATTCTCTGAGTTTGATACTTTTGTGTTCACCAGAATATTAATTTTTGAAAGAACTATTCCTTTAAAACCATAAATTCACATGGTGAATTCATTGTTCAAAGTTCACAGTTCAACCAGTGTGTATAGTCTGCCTCTTGGAGCCGCCTGGTTTAATCTGGTACTAGAGTATAATTGTTTTATCATTACTTGAGTTAATCCCAGATTACAAACATAAAGACATATTTTGTCTCTGCATCTCACACCTTGTTGGTCCAACAGATCCCTTAACCAAACAGACATCTCCCAGCGCTTGGAGCTTTTCTCGCTTGAACATAAACTGTTTGCTGTTGAGTCTGTTTCTAACAACAGTGAGAGAGAGTGGGAAAGAAAAAGGAGAGAAAGAGAGGAAGTGAGCGCCCTCCATGTGGTGATGTGGGAGCTGAATGCAACCCAAGAGCCTGCAGTGAGGGCCTCATTCTCCTAATGCAGGAATTCATTCCGTCTTATCCTCATCTGTGTGTCGTGTTTTATTACACCAGTTATCCGCTGGAAAGACCCCCGGGTTTTGGACGCCAGATAGATAGTTTTTATGGTTTTTGCAAGTTGTGTGGTGCATAACAAATTAGCACTTGGTCGAAGTGGAAAGTTGTATGGGCATCCGTTGCTTTGAAACAGCATGATTGGTGCCCGCTCTGGCAGACGGAGGGTTCCGGCAACATAAAGCAGCGCTTAGCCGAGGGGAAGTTTCTCAGCTTGACAAGATTTTTTTTTTTTTATTATTTAAATGAATGTTTGTTCAAAATATATGTGACTTACTTTCTTGTGTGAAACACTGTCTAGACAGTGAAAGTCATTGGGGTCCAATCAGTGTTATTTTGGACCCCATTGACTTTATTTGTTTGGGGGAAAACACAGGTTTGGAAACAACATTATAGTGACTACACAAAAGTTGTTTTTTTAGGCAAACTATACCTTTAAGCATGTTCCTGGCAATTATGGAATTTTCCGGCTGTGCGTATTTTCACTGTTATACGGTAGGGGGGCGCTGTTACACATCTTCTAAAAGAGTACAGAATCTGCGGATCAAAACACAAGCAAAAAAGATGCAGAAACAAGTGTTTTCTCAGCTTTTTGTTCAAAATTTTATGAAACTTTCAAGTGTGGATAAAAAAGAAAGCTAGTTTTTTTGAGCGAGGCAATGTTCTTTTTGATCTATTGCTTGTTCAGATATTCAAACAACATATTTTGCTGGCCATGATATTTAAAACGAAATGCTGACGGGGCAAGAGCTAAGATCCTGTGAACTGCAGAAAAGGTCTCTGCCGGTGAAAGCACTATTGAAGTTTGCTGACATAATGATTCAGCGTCTCCTCAAAGAAAATTTTATTTTGTTTTCCTCAGTACTTTGTATTTATTTTTAGCCACGTCGAGTCTGTTGCCCAGTGTCCTGAGATGCTCAGAGATGGGAGGTGTTTACTTCTCGTGCTTCCAAGACTCGTAAACTCCCGCAGGAATGTGAATACTTTTGTTATATGCACTTTAACAAAGCCGCTTGTGACTGACTCATTTCTTCTTGCTGGCAGAAAAAAAATAAACTGTTTCCTAAAGCCTGTACAGATTATTTTTTTCCTCATTATTCAGTTATTCAGTTATTCTTTTTAGCAGCAAAATGCCAAAACACTGAAATAACTATTAGACTGTGCTTGTAAGAAATGTAATATCTTTAAATAGTTTGAAACCAGCTGTTCTGCACTTTACATCAGCCACATGCGGGCTAATATATTTAGCAGAAGCTACTGTACTTACACTCTCAATTAAATTTAGCTAGACTCATCTTCCCCTGGTCTCTATTAGTGTGGTAGAAGTAATGGATAGGGTTTATTTTTTTCTTTCTAACCCAATTTTATCTTGTACATAGTGAGCCAGAAAAGTCTACTGACACAAATTTCTCTCATTTGTGTCACTGGCGGACTCAGGTTGCAGGTATAAATACATGTAGTTCCTTCCATAATCTATTCTGGATCCCTTAGATCCTGATGCCAGGGGGTTCTGTGGCCTACTTGAGTTATTCTGCTCCTCTTTGGTTGTCTGGATCTGGATGTGTCTGGATCCACGTGTGCAAGAGGTAGAATTAATTTTGACCTATGCATTATAAACTTGTTCAAATAAAAAGACAAAATGATGCAATACTTCAATATGGAATAAACATCTGGAAAGAATATACATCTATTCAGCATCATCTGTTATTACTAAAAGGCTGGAGGCTAGAGACCAAACATTTTATATTAGTTCAATCACATTTTATAAGTTCACCATAAAATTTGAAATTGGGGTCATCATTTAATTAACCTCATGTTATCCCTGACCTAAATTGCTTTTTTTCCCCCTCTGTAGAACACAATGGGAGCAGGGGCATTAACATTATAGTATGTGTTAATATTTTGAAATATGCTTTTATTTTTTCTTTTCTTATTTCTATTTATTTATTTCTATTTATGTATTCAGAGAGTGAAAAAAGTTTCAAATAAACTTAATTTATTTTAGTTAATTGCGAGGGAAACATATATGTATATTTTAATGTATATTTGATGTATATTTATTTATATTCTAATTATTTTATTTTATCTTTATTTAAATTAAATCATTGTCTAATTGTTTAAGTTTTAGCTAACAATAAAAATAGAATTGTTGAAGAATGCACTGGCCAATTGTTATTAAACTGAATGGAGACTCGGCTGTCATGCAACTCACTAGAAAATGCATTGATTTATCTATATATATATATATATATATATATATATATATTTAATACAGACTTTTATAGGAAGCATGTATTGATTAAGATAAAGTGTACTCACCCATTGTTTGGAAAAGGTTTCACATGTAGTGATAGGCACACAAACAACGGTTTCCATTCAGTAAATTTGACTGAATCCAGATGATTTCAGGAGTTTATTGCATCATTTTGGGGTTTGGGTTCTGTTATGTGTAGATTAATGACCGTTTAGAGGTAAATGTGGTTCTCCTCTTTGGAAAAGATCATCACGTTTGTAATACTTCCCAGTGACCTGAAACCCATGTTATAACATGGCTGTCAGTAAATGAAATAATAACCTACAAATGACTTTATTTTTGGTTTGCAAGGACTGAGAATGAATAAACGGTACAAAACATTTACAATTTTGGATGAAATTTTGTGTTGAGGTTGTTTTTTTCTCTTCACTGTTGTATCACAGTGAGTTTCAATGGTGGAAATGTTGGCTTTTTTGGACTAAAACGCTTTTTTGTTGCTGCAAAAATTCAGGATTGATGCTTGATGCCAGAAGTTCATATCGCAGGTTCTTGAGTTTGAAAGAAATGCAATACATGAACATCATACCTTTTCAAATTTTTGCAATACATCAAGGAAAATGAAGGGAAGGAAAATAACATTCCCACTGTGGCTCAGTGTGATACAACAGTGAACAGTAGAGCCAACCTCAACAAAAAAAAAAAAAAATTGTACACTTGTGTGGTTTGTTAATTTGTTAATTCATTCTGCCATTCTGCCGTTCATTCGTTAATTCATTCTGCCGTTCATTTGCTAATTCATTCAGCCGTTCATTCGTTAATTCGTTAATTCATTCATTCAGCCGTTCATTCATTCATTCATTCATTCATTCATTCATTCATTCATTCATTCATTCATTCATTCATTCATTCATTCATCCATCCATCCATTCATTCATTCATTCAGCCATTCAACCATTCAGCCATTTAAGAAATGTCTGAGAATGACTTGAGCCATTTTGACAATGTCATAGCAACCCAGCTCAAGTGCTTAACTCATCAGCCTGTGTTTTACTTAAGCCTCTCATTTTGGTAATGGATCATGCTTTGATTTTCCACCTCATCTGTTTTCCCATTCAAGCTGTCAAAGTGATTTTCATGTGCTGTCGATGTGCTAAAGAGCCACGATCAATGCTGACCAGTTGTAGGGGCTGGAAGAGGTTCTGTTTCTGGAAATAACAGCTTTGTACAACATTAATATCCAACAGCATGGACCACTGGTAAATGTAATCACACACACAAAAAAGGATTGTGCTTGTTCCTGATGGAAATTCATGGATTGGTTTAAACGGGACAGCTTTTACTTACCAGCCCAGACCTTTGCTATTATGCTAAACTACCCCCAGGCTGATATTCTACTTTATTTCTTTGAATCGGTTCATTTGGTAGCTTATGATCTTACAAAGCTGGTGGTACTTTGTAGTGTCACCATCAAGGTAGTCTTGTGATTTGCACTTGTGAAGCAGCCTGGTGGGCTCACTGGTTTCCTATTTTAGAGACCAGCTTCCAAACATTTGCAGGGAAATATAAGTATGGACTGACAGAATAGCTAAACATAAGGAGCTATGGCTAAACCAGCTGTCAACCAAACCCAGGTTCAGTGGAAAAACATGAACGACATTTCTGCAATATGATATTACGTTGCTTACATAGCATGTACAGTACATAGCACGTTGCATGGCACTTTTTCAAAGAAGAATGTCCAGTAAGGTAAAATCAAAAAAAAGCTAAGCACAAATCTGTGTTTTTTTATTCATTGGTTGTATATCACGGCAGTTTGGAAATTAATGTCTTCTTAAAGGTTAATGCTATTACGTTTGAAATATAACGTACCACCTACACTGAAATACACTAATATAATCCTAACCGATAGAAAGTAAACATGAGCTAAAAATGCATTTGCTGGTGCAACCATATCATTTTAGCTTACTTCTTTGCTTAACTCTTTTATCGTGACTCGTTTCCAAATGCTCCACATCACAACTGTACCTGGCTAGTGTCAAACCCCATTATTAGCCTGGCTAGTGTCAAACCCCAGTCTTTTTGAGACTTGGGTCTGGGAACCACACGTTCATTTTCTCGTATTTGAGGCGTGGTTTACGAATGACCAGAGCCATTTATTGGGTGCGAAGAATGTCTATCAAAGCGTCTGTGCTTATCTCATAGCCAATCGTTTCAATTATACCACATGACAGAAATTATACGAGGAAGAAGAGGATGGGTCCGAGATTTTTGTATACACGATTGCGTGTATCTAACTCACAAGGACTGAACTAAAACACAGGGCTTAAATACAGAGGAACGGGTGAGTGAAACAAGACACAGCTGGGCAAATTAACTAAGAACACAGGTGGGAAACATGAATACAAACGAGGAGCGGGAAAACTGAAACAGTACTGAACCAAATACACAATAATGGGGGGAACACAAGACAGACAGGAACAAGACATGAACCCACACCGTGACAAAAATGAAAAAAAATGGTCCCTCAAACTTTTACAAAGTTGTCATTCAGAAAAATGTAGCTGTTCACCATGCCATGCACATTTTAACTCACTATTTTCCGTGTGTCTTGTGCGTATAATAGGCTTGCCCCTGGCATTGTTGACAAAAGCCAATAAAACACAAACAAAGCCCTGACAAAGCCAATAAAACACAAGGCCTGATTACAATGTGTGCTCAAGTGTCACAACAACTAGCATATGGGCTCTTATGTACACGCCGTCTACATGCCAGAACACACTGATCTCTGCACATGATACGTTAATAACCAGGGGCCTAAAAACAACATGTTAACTAGAGGCTAGTTACAGTAACCACAAGCCAAACACTCAAAGCTCTGATGTTAGTATGAGGGGTTGCTGTACCACTATGTAATACTGATAGGCAGAGAGTCTGTGGCGCAGGGCTGAAATGAGGTGGCCAGATGTGTGAAGATAATCATGATTCATGTGTAGAGGTGCACAGGACAGTGATTTTTAGAGCATTTCTAATATTTATAGTGCCTGGAAATATAACAACAGTGTAGATGAATTTCTTTCTTCTGCTGAAAACAATAAAATATATTTTGAAGGATGATGCTAGTTAAACATTTGAATAGTCCCCATTGACTAGTATTTTCCCCCCATACTATGGAAGTCAATGGGGCCATCAGCTGTTTGGTTACCCATATTCTTCAAAATATCTTCTTTTTTGTTCAGCAGAAGAACGAAATTTATTCAGGTTTGAGTAAACGATGACTGTGGATGAATTATCCCTTTAAAGAAGTCTCAGCTTTATTTATGTTGACCAACTGAAGCACATGTAAATTACTTGATTATAATTTTAATTGTTTTGTGTTATTCAGAATTGCACTGCTTACTGTAAGTGGTCAAGTTCAACTAATTGCTATAGTAAATTAGGTTTTCAATGAATTGCAATCAACATGTAATTAACCATCTGAAAACATTACATGCATTTTTTTAAATTCCATTATTAAATCACTTTTTAAAAGTATGCTAATGTGTTCCTCTTTTTTACAATGATTATGTGAAATCAGATTATGACTGAATTTTGATTAATATTGGAATATTTTTTGTGCACGTAAACACAGTGAATGTGAATTGTGATTTTAAAGTTCTGAAATCCATATGGACAACTTTTATTAAATGAGCTGCATCTGACTTTCCCACAAATATTTGTTTTTCACAATTCAGCATTGAGGCAAAAAAAGGAGCAAGTTCTCATAGCAGTTGAGGTACAGTTTTTAGCACTTTGTCACTTTCTAAAATCCAGCTAAACCGATCCAATCGACAGAGGTTTCATTTTCACATTTGCAAGTGTGAAGTTCACAACAGACATTGTAGAATGGCATCAGTATGCTGGCGGGAGCTCCACGCAGATCCTCTGCTCCTGAAAGTGTTTCGAGTGGTCTGGCAGGAGGGACAGAGAGGAAACCTCAAGCTTTCAACAGAAGCTTGATCAAAGCCCCTCTACCAGGGTCTCCATTGTATAACCATTGAATGGAAGGATGAAAATATCATCTGACACGACTGTCAACAATCCTGGAAAGCTCCAGATGAGTCTACAGGGATGTCTTATTGCCCGCCCCGTCCTCCAGGGGAACAATCGGCCTCTGATTAAACATTTTGTAGAGCCGTTGATCCATTTGGGGTCACATGGGTCACAGTTTGAAGATGGAGGTAGCGATATGAGCTGTGCTTCTGAGGGCGAACACATTAGCCTAGGTTTTTTTATTTTTTATTTTGTGGGCGCAATTCGTAAAATGAAGACCAGATGGTAGGAGCTGATGTTGATTAAAGATTTTTGAGAATGTTTCTCCATTTTGTCATGGTGTCAGGCCATGAAGAAATCTTTGCTTCAGATGATGGAATGCGAGTGTCCTTGTTTTGTGGTCTCACTACATGCATTAATGCTTTTCGAGAGCTTGGTGTTCTTACTCGGGGGCTAGTTTCCCAAATGCAAAAAACAGCTTATACCAGCCTATTACAAGAAAACTGTAATACTTTGATTAACATTCCCCAAACAAAGTCACAGACATTCGCACTGACAGGAGACCTTGTTTTCTGAGGAGTCCAGCCGTTTGGAATTAATACATAAGTGCCTGGCAAAAGAAGTCATGCAGGGCCTGTGTATAAACTTGTATGAAAAGATAAATGGATGTCATTCAAGCTCTGTTTATTGAACTTTTTTTAGCCTCGTCTGTCACCATCGTGACAGCCATTTTGCTCAATCTTCTTAGTCCAATCATGATAATCTAATATTTACATTCGTATTTTAAATATTTATTGCATTTATGATTTGTATATTTCTATATACCTTATTTAAACAAAGGCATAAGCAACAAGCGCTATTGTAATTTCCAATACTCCATTATGCCAAATTAAATTAGACTGCCTATATAATCAGATGAGCTGGATAAAATGGCTCTTTAGTCTTTAGTCTGACATTCTAAACAAACATGGCTTCGCTGCGCCTGACCATGTTTGTTTTACTCATTAACTCCTCTCTTCAGCCGACCCCTTAGTGTAATCGTATGCAAATCACATTACGTTCCTTGACCGCTCACGTCACACAGGTTTGTAATTGTGGAGTTTACTCTGGTCCTGCCAATCGAGCCTCCTTTGTTTTTAATCATATCAAATCGGGGGTGTGTTGGGCGGGCAGCATTGTAAATCCTGCGGATCTCAGGGGAAGATTGTTCCCCTCTGTGGCCTTTATGGATTCCAGCTGCATAGATGCACTAGTATAACTCCAGGGAATCAGGAGTTATGGTAGTAATCTCATGCCTCACAATGTCACATTTCAGTCTTTGAATGTTGAATTTGATTGTTTATTTGTTTCACATGGTTATTGATTTGTGTGTGTGTTGTCCTCAACATTCTCGGAGAAAAAATATTGAAATATATTTTTTTGAATTTTAAATATTTTTTATTCCATCTTTGTCATTTTAAAGTTTTATCTTAAATAAATTCAAATTAATAAATAAAATTACTACATATAGTAACATTATAGAGAACAATTTGTACAATTAATTACATAGTTGGTCTATTTTATATATAGGCTATATACAGTATATATATATACATATATAGTATATATATATATATATATATATATATATATATATAAAAAATACTTAAAAAAAACTTACAAACCAATGAAAAAATGACACAAGTGACAATTTCGTCAACTGTCCTGGCCATCTTTCACACTGGTCCCGGGTCATCTGGCTGTCCTTATTGTCGAGCCCTGTACTACATTTCTTCACATCCATTTTGTTGTTATTACAACCAGCATCGAGCCTTTGATTTAGCAGCTGGAAGAGAAATTCTCCACCAACAGTGCTAAATGATCTAAATCTGGAGGACCGCCTAGTCCAGGTGGGCTCAGCTTCACACTCACTATCTCCTGTTAAGTGTAGCAGCATTTAATCATTTACAGTTACATGTGAGGCTCTCCCTAACATTTTATTTCGGTCAAAACACTCTAAAACGCAACATGCTTTCCCCCTCATAAAAATACATTGCTAATATTGCCACGATACTCACGTCTCTTCATTTTCCTCATAACACGTTAGCTTCACATCCTTGAAAGACTATGTCTAAATTAAAGCTACAATATGTCTTTTGTTTGCCGCTAAGGGTCACTAACCTTGATGATTGTAGATTGATGATGCAGTGATTAGCTGAATCATGGAACTTGCCATCATGCTGGTGGATCTAATAATGTTTATGGATGAATTAAAGCATTCATGTTTTTTTAACATGACTATATGAAGCAGAGCGAGATTGCTAATGAGAGATAGATATCAGCGCCACATGCGACTTCCCGGTTATAAAGGAATGAGGACATTTCATTCTACCGAAAAACCCACAAGTGCAGAATTACTACTCACACAGGTCAGTTTATTAGACTAATTAAACTTGTGAGGTAACGTAGTGCTGTTTTACTTGGTATAACTTTACACTATCATACTAAATGGCATTTAAATCTGTTTTGAAAGTTAAAATGTTATTTTACGTGATAGTTGGCTATATAAGACTAGCAGTAAGCTAGATCAGCATTAGAAAACATACTGATCATAATCTAACATTTTATCATGCTGAGCTATATAACATTTTTTTTTATTTACATTTGCTCACCTGTCTAATAAAGTACATGCAAGAGAGGCGTCTCTTTCAAGTCTTGAAGCTCTGTCAAAATCGAAGTTTGTCCCGAAGCTCTCTCTTGAAAATGCCACACCGTTATTGATCCTTGTTTTATTTTTTTCCTTTTGTCCCAAAGTCTGCTGGCCATGATCCATAATGTTTGAACGAAACAACGATGTCATCTGAAAAATGTCATCTGAACAAGGAAGTAACATCCACTTTTGTTCTGACCAACTAAGGGGAAGTAAATCGTGCTGATTAAATCTAACGATTGCTTATCATATCATGTCAAACCGTGCAAATTATACTTTGTTCTCAAATTGTTCATGTTAACAACATCAGCATTGCATGAGTGCATGCCCTTCCGATATGCATCCTTGTATGGGTCTGGTCTCTTTTTATTTTTATTTTTTAGACAATGTTACTTGCAGTTGCTCTGAAGCAGAACATTAAGGGGAAGTTTAGACCATCTAGCTATTCAGTAAGAAGGTGTTTTTTCCAAGTACTAATGTTATTTAAGCGTTTTCAGACATTTCAGAGTGAGTGAGCAACTTTTGGAAAATGCTAGTGTGGACGGAGAGCATTTTGAAATGTATTCGGATTAATATAGACTCCCATTTACACGAAGGGAAAACGCAGATATTTCCCTCCGGTTTGGCCTCTCGTTTACACGAAAACCCCGTTTTTATCACAAAAAATGATTATTTCTAAAAAATCCGGCCAAAGTGGAGATTTATGAAATTGCCGGTTATGTGTTGTCGTGTGAACTGGGAGATATGGCGTTTTAGGTTCTCTCTTGTCGTTTCTGAGGATTCTGATTGGCTTGCATGGCTTTATCCTTACTGCCGCCAATAGGTTTGGCATAGCTATGATGCCGCTCGACGGCGCATTTATGCGGGTGCGTGAACAATGTTATTTTTGAAAACGGAGAGGGGGAAATATTCGTTTTGCTAAACGTGGCCTCAGTGTGTTTGTTAGTAAACTGTTCAGTTGAACTCATTGTGTGTCCTGTAGAGTTCAGTATTGGGGCTTGCTGGTTGCAGTTTTGACTTTGTGATGTGATTGAGCTTAACCACTAGCAGGTGTGCTGAAAAGCTTGCGGCATGAGTGACACAAGGTGGTGGGGGTGTAGGGGGCCGCTGGCGGGAAGAGAGCGTACGGTGTGTGTATGGATAATACAATAACACAGAAGAATAAACATCAAATTGGAATATTGCTTAACAGTGTGTTATACGATTTAATTGGTTCTAAGTTAGATTGTCCTGGATGTTTACATGCTATTTTTTCAAAGCCAAATACAAGTTGCTAAGAATATACAACATTTTCTTAGTTTAGCTAGGCCACAAAAGGTTAAAAGGCATAAGGTAGCAACAGCAAATGTGTACATAACCAAGAGTCCCAGGTCATAAACAGCAAGAAATGAGATGTTTGAAATGGGTACTTTCGTGTGCAGTGAAGGGGGGCATGGAGAACAGAGGTGGCTGATCAAAGCGCCCGGGTTGGGGGTTTACAGCTTGATGAAGGATTGAAAGTAAAATGGGGGTCTAGGCCATTTATGACTGTATAGCCCAGGAACAGTGTCTGGAATTGAATTATAACAGATACTGGCAGCAAGTAACAGAACCTGAGCAGATGTGTAACCTGAGAGTATTTCCAGAGGTTAAAGGCAAGTCGAGCAGCAGCGTTCTGGATGCACTCAAGGGTATTATGTGCTGGTAACCTGGAAAGGTGGGGAGTCGCAGTAGTTATAATGTGATTATTTGTTCATTGCCAGGCATTTTCTGAGCTGATTTTGATAGAAAATATACCCTGTTTTCTTTATCAATACACATTCCTCGTCTTATTGTGCATGTCGTTCCAAAGAAAAACCTCATAGTCTAGAGGTTTTAAATGTTACAAAGTGATGCTGACTTGAAATAATTTGTTTTGTGATGGTTGTGTGAGTGAATTATAATTGGATCACTTTTTGTTCAGCATCTCCTAAAGGTTTTATAATCTCTATTTGTGATTGAGTAATTTGTTTGATACTCAAAAGAATGAGTCAACAAATAATGTGCGCTTGTTTTTGATTATAAACAACAGATAGTCTATACACTGAGGCGTCAGGGAGGCCATGATGGGTTCCCAGCGACGCTGTGAAATTCTTGGTTATCAAGCACACACAAAACACTTGCTGCATGTTGTGATAACCTCTCTCTCTCTCTCTCTCTCTCTCTGTCTTCCCCCCATCTACTGAGGAAAAGCTGTAAGAATCTGAGCTTTTTTATTGAATAACAGCAAGTCTTTCCTGTCTCAGTGTGGGGTGTTGTAAATGAAAGTTGCCCACTGTTATATATGTCTCATGGAACTTATGGATTTGAACAGTTATAAATCATTTTGATATTGGGATTAGGAATCCCTTCCCTTTCATTCAGCATTTTTCCAGCATTTTTATTTAGCTTTACCCCATGCAGAGGTACAGATGTGCATGGTAACATTCAATAAGAATGACTACATTACCTCCGCTAGTTATCAATTAACAGATACACACAAAACCCTTACTACATGAATGGTGATGGTTAATTATTGCACTGAGGTTTTGGATGTAGCCAGGTCAATTTTTTTTTTTTTTTTTTTTTTTTTTTTATAATAGAAAAGAATAAGAAAATTATTTTTCCACACATCATATATGGCATTGAACCAGCTCTATGTAGTGACACCCAGAGGCCAACAAGGGAAGTTATTAATTTCCAGACATTACAAGAGGCTTTGCCTATAAATTATGGGGGGATTGTGTACATTTCCTATACATCAGTCTCTCTTGCTTTCTTCTTTCTCAGGTCGGTTTGATCCATTACTAAATGTGAAAGCATACCAGAGCTCGGCTTGTGTCATGAGCCTGTGTAAATGTGACCATTTGTCAACATACTGTAGATCATCATTTTATCTGCAAATGTCTGTGGTCGAGACACATCCTTTGAAAATCGATTTGCTGTAAATGTGAATCTTGTAATGTAAATCATATCTAATGGCCTTGGATATTACCCTTCCAGCTCATAATGACACAGACGGAGACAAAAGAATGGGTAAATATGGAAACTGAGCTGTCAAACCATAGCCAAAGTTTAGTTAAATGACCTTAAAATGGCTTCGAAGGAGAGTTGGGGTGCTTTTGCCAGCCCCAGCGTGTTTTCTACGTTCATAATGTTCTTTTCTCTTTTCAAATTTCATGTTAATCTTCTGGGAGCACATTGTGTTTTCTTTTTTTCCTTTCTGCCCAGATGATAATGATAAGGAAGGTCTCTTCAGTAAATTGAGGTCTAATTCCAGGCAGTTTGTGCATTCCTGCCTTTTAAAGAAAGCCAGGGGCTTAATGATAAAAGCTCTTCATTTGTTATTTGAACAGATAGAATACAGTTTGTTCATTTTCACCCTCATATTACCGTATTTCTCTACAGATAATGGTGAACATCAATCAAATAATATTAGTCATTTGTCACTTTAGCTTGTGGCCAGTTGATTTACACTATGAGGTGAAGACCTGCATTTAAAGAATGTTTCTGCACTGTTCTGTTATTTTGCTTCCAAAAACCATCGATTTAACCCTCACGCTCAGGCAAGGAAGGAGGAGTCCGGAGTGTTGGCAAAGATCAGGTTTTAATATATACAAAACAGGCAGGAAGACAGGAACACGGGCACCACACGGGCTTACAACAAACATCCATTCACAACGACCGACAAAGACAGAATGAAACTGAGGGAACTAAATACACAGAGGAATCAGACATAATGGGGTGAAAACAGGTGAAACAGATGAAACGACGCTGAACGGGAGGCTGATGAGGGAGTGAGTTCAGGTGTGCAGACGAGAGGATCATGGGAAGTGTAGTGCAGGAGACGCAGACAGGATGGTGCAGACGCAGACTGTGACACACGTTCTGTTTAGATCGACCTCACTGTTTTTATATTTTAAAATAGTATTGTACATCTAAAAATTAATAAAAAACTAATTCAATAATACAATAAAATACATTTAAAAAAAAAACTTTCAGGAGTGTATCTATCTAAACTGTGTACACAACATTTTATCATGTGAAAGTGTATTGCATTTTTTTATATTTTATAATTTAGTATATTTATATTTTTTATTTATTTATTTATTTCATTATAGTAAGTTTTCTTGTTAAAAGCCATGTTATGTTTTGGACACCGGTCCCCAACATGGGATACTGGTGTGCTGCTTTTTCCTGCTTGACTGCAAGTAAATAAGCTAGACCAGCACTAACTAGCTAATCTAACCTGGGGGGTAGTTGTATAAATACAGCTATGTTTAATCCATGTCCATATATTTGATTGATTTTGCTCTTAACTAATTGTGCCCAGTTTGTTAGTATGGGAAATCATGAATACAATACCGTGCCAGATCGACAGGGTGTTCCTCAGGGTTCAGTGTCTGGCCCAACTCTTTTTAGCAAATGTATGCTTCCACTTGGACAGATCATTAGGAAATATGGCCGTGGTTGTCACTGCTATGAAAATGATATACAAATTCACATCACCATTAGCCATCCCTGATGTCAGCTACACATTTGCTGTTTTGAGTGTGCCTAGAAGAAATCTGAATTTGGATGGCGCATAATTTCCAGAAACCGAATTGCTTCAAAAGTGAACTTATGCTGATTGATACGATAGGGGCTATACTCGGAAGATTGATCATATTGGTTTGGTTGTCAAATCCAATATACTTTCCACTTGGTGTCATTTTGGATCATATATAAAAAAAAAATTGACGGCATCAGTGTATCTTTGACAAAAGACCATATACTTTGTCATGTTTTTTGCTCTTTTTTTCTTCCTTCATCAGCCTTTATGTAAACTTAATACCATGGGGGAATTATCCTTAGCTTAATTATTAGCCCCCCAAGTGATAAAATGCTCGTTCCTTCACTAACAGAAATGCCCTGTAACATTTATAAAGATTGATTAAGGCACTTTTATTGAAGGTGATTTTTAACAATCTTGCTATTTTAGCACTTTTATCCTTGTTGTTTTTCTTTTGCCTGTTTTTGCTGTAGTGTTTTGGGTGTAGGAAAAGCTCATTATAAATGGCTTAAGAACTAGACTGACCATCTTGTAGTTAGCTAATGGATATGTCGGATAAGTGAATGAATGGAGTTTTAATGTAACTTGAAGTGAAGAAAATCAGGTGACCGCAAAAAAACACTCAGACTAGTCTTACAAGACATCTCGCCATCATTTATCTCATTTGAATCAGAAAAAATAAGACTGATTAACTGCTAGTTCTTAAGACATATAGGGTAACGAAGGTTTATGCAACTGGCAAATGACTAATTCTAGTCTAAGCAGTTTATGCAGCAGACCCCTGGTCTGTTCAGTGCATGTCTACATGTTATTTCACATTATTTTACACTCACCTTGGTGGTCATGCTATTGGGCTGATTTGTGATATTTAATCTGCCTATGTCCGGTTTGTGAGTTTTGCGGCCAACCAGGGCGGAGAGGGGCGGTTTGTTTTGGAATAGAAGGCTGCGGCGAGGAGGTGGGAAGGGCACAACCGCCACAGAACGGCTCGCCCTGTTTCCTCTCACGTTTGGCACTTTTATGAGAGAGAATTCCTGCCCTGAGATTCAGCGGATCTACAGTGGATTGTGCGATGGTGGGGTGCTCGCTCAGGAAGATCTGTCTTCATAAACGTAGACAGTCTGCTCCCCATCCTTAGATCAGTAACCGAAGCTCAAGCCAGAGACTCACTTCTGCCATCATAATGCATGCCTCTGGTATTCTCCTTGTGTGGCGCGGAAGGAGGAATTTCACAGCACCTTTGTTTTGCTCATAAATCTCTGCAGTGAAACAATACTCGCTGTGGTCAGCGTGTGCTAATCATCATCCATCTCTCTTCCGCTTTAGCTTTGCTGCGATTGTCCTCAGAAAAAAAAAAAAAAAAGCTGAGCTCTTGGGGAGGTCGTAACGATTCTTCAGTGCTCCGAAAAAACTTGTAACAGTCAGTGGTGCTTGAAGCTCATCTTTCCCCACTTTGACTCTGTTGTGTGTCATCTCCTGTAGCTAATGATATTCTTAACAGACCTCTCCATTTGCACTTACTGTATATGCTGTTGACATCTGTTGAAAGACAGGTAATACTTTCCACTGCAATGGCATTTTATATCTTCCTTTTAAACGCATGCATTTTCATCACCACTTATGTGCCTTGTTTGCCCTTCATGTCAAGTCAGTTAAAAGATTTACTGTACTGTAGTTAAAGAAATCCTGAAACTCATTATTCATCAAATCAGTTTGTGGCTTTTAGTACATTTAAGTCATGTTGTACTCAACTATATATACAGTATATATAGGCTATATATAGATAGATAGATAGATAGATAGATAGATAGATAGATAGATAGATAGATAGATAGATAGATAGATAGATAGATAGATAGATAGATAGATAGATAGATAGATAGATAGATAGATAGATAGATAGATAGAGATATATACAGTGGGGAGAACAAGTATTTGATACATTGCTGATTTTGCATGTAGAAGTCTGTAATTTTATTATAGCTACTCTTCAACTGTGAGTGATGGAGTCTAAAACAAAAATCCAGAAATTCATATTGTATGATTTTTAAGTAATTCATTTGCATTTTATTGCATGACATTAGTATTTGATACATCAGAATAGCAGACCTTAATATTTGGTACAGAAACCTTTGTTTGCAATTACAGAGATCATACGTTTCCTGTAGTTCTTGACCAGGTTTGCACACACTGCAGGAGTGATTTTGGCTCACTCCTCCATACAGACTTTCTCCAGACCTTCAGGTTTCGAGGCTGTCGCTGGGCAATACGGACTTTCAGCTACCTCCAAAGATTTTCTATTGGGTTCAGGTCTGGAGACTGGCTAGGCCACTCCAGGACCTTGAGAAGCTTTTTACGGAGCGTAGGTAGTTTTAAACGGTACTGTACGTGTTTATACATTTAGTTTGCTACACTGAAAGCTACTAAAAAATAGCAATATTTATCAGACACAAAACAACGAGAACCAGAATTAGGTTGGCAGCTGCAGATAACAGATACATTAACAATAAATGCATCTAATAAACTAGAAACATATTAATTTATACAACAATGTCGAAAACAGTGACAAACGGCTGCATTTATCTAAATATTTTGCTACCAAAAAGACTAAATGCTGCACAGGGACTTCTGGGAAACACATTTTTAAATGGGTTCATTTATATAAAGCGTCCAAACAAACCAATTCATTTAAATGAATCAGACTTCCCAAAGTCTAATCTCTTGTCAGTTTGTCATGTCTGGTTAGAACAGTGTTACACAAGATCGACATCCTTGTTGGCCTTGGAATAGCATATTGTTTGACCAATCAGTGGCCTCAAACTTTAAAGCTTGTGTTAGAATTAGATGCAGGAAGAACCGTTTTTATCAGCCAATGGTTGCCCTTCTATGGTGTAGATTTAGGGCAAGGGTTTGGTTAAGTATAATTGTGCTACAGAATTGGCTGATTGACTCATATGATTGTATAGATAGATATTGATTGTAAATAGTAACCCAGTACACCACATTTTTTAAAATTTGTTTTTAGCTTATTCAAAGAAAGTCCACCCAAATTATATTGGTATCATTATACAAAATGTCTCCTATTGTGTTCCATGGAAAAAAGAAAATGAGAGAATTTTCCTTTAAATTCTCAGTATATTCAGTAAAGCGCTTATTCCAAGTCCTATTCTAAATATAAAGGTAATGATAACTCAAAGAGGATACCATGTTTCGATCATAGAGGTTAGCTTTAAGACTAGATTGTTTTTGTTGAGAAAACGTTTCCCTTGGGACCTGTTCATGAGGAGCGGACCAAGGAAAGTACACAGTGATTTGTTTTCATTTGTTTGACTGAGATGACTACTAATTAGGTATCTCTTGCCATCTAAGAGCAGTTCTTACCAAGCTATGCTGAGAAATTCACTTTGTTATTGAAAGATCTACCCGGAAACTTGATGTTGGAAGGACATCACTGGGACGGGAGAGGAGGGAAAGGCCAAAGCTGACACGAAGAAGTCCCTCTTGGGTAAACAGGAGCATTGGAATTAATCAAAGAGTTTTTTTTACATACTTGTGAAATTGGCTGGAAAACTTGACCAATTCTCATTTGAGAGTTTACATGCATGGGAGGAAAACAGATTTCAGAAAGTGCTGAACAAACAGATTTTGAGATTTGTTTTTTCTTTCACTCGTCATAGAAACACTTATGTATGTGGGATGCTGTTTTCCCACAGCCTGTTCACGTATTTGTACATGGAGGACAGAAACAGCAAGAGAAAACACCTACTTTGATATACTATTAGTTAATTAATTTACTAAGGTTTAATTAATTTTATTATGTTGGTCTAATTTAATTTATGAACCATGTAACTGTAATGCAATTTTTAGTTTTTCCTGAATGCAACAAACAAAATATATCTTACCGTATTACAATTCATAGCAACAGTTCTACGAAGGTCGCCTTGGAAAACTTATTAAAACAATATAT
This sequence comes from Pimephales promelas, assembly GCF_016745375.1. Next base: position 3,348,466 of record NW_024121199.1, on the reverse strand, counting down.
TATAATGTATTTGTTTGTAGTTAAATTGACACCTGACTCTTTAAAAAACAAATTTTTTACTATTAAAATTACATTAATTTATTTTCTTTAAACTTGTACATATGCTTCATACAGTTTAAAGGAGAACTCCGGTCAAATTTAAGCTCATTTGAGCTCATTTTTTTACATCTGGAGTGCTGTCAGTACGGAAAACAACAAAAAACGACAAAAATCGCTGTTGCCTACACCGTGTTATCGTCTATTTAAAATTCGCACCCTGTTGACTTCAATGGGGCATGTTCTAAACCTGCTTTTAGCCTCTTAGCATCCTTGATTTGTCATTACGAGTACACAGCCATGTGAGTCGTGTTATTTAGAGTGACCATGGTCAATCTGACTGCAGTAGATGTGAAAGATATGAATAAAAATGATGTTAATTCAGCCAGCTCACACTCTATTTGCTTCCTGTTTTCAGTCGAAGCCCATAGTAGTCGATTGTCGATCTCACGCGCGTGATCATTAGTGAATATCATCTCATTCCTCCTCCGTGTGTTCAACATCTGATTCGGATGAACTACTACTTTACTGCTTTATCCATTTGATCTGATTTTCTCAGAACACCACACAGTGGTAGGTTTGAGATGATATTCACCAATGATCACGCGTGTAAACTCGACAATCGACTACTGTGAGCTTCGACTGAAAACAGGAAGCAAATACAGTAGAGGTATGAGCTGGCTGAATTAACATAATTTTTATTCATATCTTTCACATGTACTGCAGTCAGATTGACCGTGGTCACTCTAAATAACACCACTCACACGGCTGTGCACTCTTAATGACAAAGCAAGGATGTTAAGAGGCTAAAAGCAGGTTTAGAACATGCCCCATTGAAGTCAACAGGGTGCGAATTTTAAAAAGACGATAACACGGTGTAGGCAACACCGATTTTTGTCATTTTTGTCTATACTGACAGCACTCCAAATGTACAAATAAATTAGTTCAATGTTAAAATTGACCAGAGTTCTCCTTTAAAGTCAAGACTCATCTAAAAATTGATTACCTCTCATGTCGTTCCAAACATGTATGACTTTATTCTGCCAGACACAAAAGACGATAGTGTGAAGACTGTTTCAACTGTTCAAACAGTGAAGTATATTTATACAGTATAGCGCTTTTCACCATGTAGATTGCATCAAAACAGCTTCACAGTATCAATCAAAACATCTTAGTGGAAAAACTTTGTGTGTTTTTTTTTTTTTTTTTAAACAGTGAAAGTCAGTGGGGTCCAAAACAACATCGGTCCCCAATTTGGGTTCAAACCTGCAACCTTTTAATTTCTAGATCTTTAACCGAGAAAAGAGAATATGTGCATCATCTTGTTACGCCCTGTACACATGTAACAGGGCTTTGATGGATGCTCTTCATCACCGCTGGTCTGGTGGTTTGGATCTCTCCTGGGCCTGTGTTTATTCAGCTTTAATCAAATAAACACAGAATAGCTGATCTGTTCTGGGACACTGATGCAGACCTCAGCCCTCTCAAGTCATCCTACCCAGCAGGGTCAAAACCTCCTCTTTTCATCTCAGTGCCTTTTGTCCCTCTATATGAAAACAATTTCTTCATCCATTAGCACCTCAGGATCTTACTGTGATTTGCCAAAGTGAGCTTCCAGTGCAGGACATGGGTTGTACTGCCGTTCAAAGACAGAAAGAATTGTGTGCTGCTGGAATGGGTACTAAAACTCAGAAATAAGTTGTGGATATCATTTGTCTTTTCAATTGTTTTTTTAATGGGCTGAAATAAGGTCGATGGTTAACACAAGCTCATTATATTTTTCTAAGACATAAATCATTCAGAACTTAGGATATTTTCAAGCTTTAATGTGTCTTGAAAAAGGCAGTTTCTAACAAAGATCTAAATGGGACTACAGAGGCTAAACGTCAGCATGCTGAACTGGAAAACTCATCTACTCACTATAGTCTGCTTTTACAGTCTTTTTGTGTTTATTCTCATGCTCTAAAATTTTCCCAACTTGTAGATTCTAAATAAAGTTTGAAAGAGTTTTCGGGAGCTTATATTGTAGTCATGCTATTGTGGTGTAGTTCACTTATGCCAGTAGAAAAATCCTATTGGCTTTTTGTCAAGATAACCTACAGTATGTGGTGCTAATTTTCCGGTTGGCCTACAAAAAATGCTAATTTATAACCCCATGCATGCAACCTCATTAATGACTCATTGGAAACATTCTACATTGGCCAAAATAGCTCACAAGATGACTCGACTCAATTTATTATTTTATGCTAAAAATTGTTGCTATGCTAAAAGCCCAATACCTCTCTTATCTCAGAATGTTTCTGTAATGAATGACATGTAAGTTTACATTCCTAATTATTTCTCTCTCTCTTTGTCCCCCATCTTAGATGCGTTATTTTACTGAGCTTTTCGCAGTGCATTGTGGGATTGGATTAGTCTTCACTGACTTTCTGTCTTAAAATGCTGGCTCTGTTGCTCACTTGTTAAGAATGATCGGTAAAGACATATCTGTGAAAATAAGCAAAGGCTTCTTAGGGAAAGATTTTTTTCTTTTGAATTCTGAAAGGGATTCTTGGTCTAAAACTGATGTTATGCATATTTTGAGCTGAGGAGGATATTGTTTTAAGTCTGAAGATAATTTTGGGGTTAGGGAAGACATTTCTTTGGTATGAATGTGCTTTAGCCATGGTAGGATTCTTTCCTCTTTTGTAGGTTATTTTTTCTCAAATTTATCCATCATGATTACATTCATTCCTTTCCACTGGTTTCCCATTAGCCCACCCCTCTCGTTCTCTCTTCGAGGGCAGTTATTGTGCAGGAGTCTCATACTGTCGTTTCACAGCCCCTTTGCAGCATATCGCAACAAGTGTAGTCTGAGAATGTAATACAGCAGACTTGTTTAGAGTCCTGCTTTTTTTAGCATACTGAATGCAGAGAATCTTTAGCGGGATATTGCTGGCAGAAACATAAACCTCGTGGCAAACGGGTTTGGTAAGTGTTTTTTTTTTTATATATATATAGACGTGAAAAGACAATTTAATTAATCCTCACAGTGTTTGCAGGATTCAGTGATAAACATAATAGATCTATGATTACTTTATTTTGTATCTTTGTAAGTCCCAATATACTGTTGTTTTACTGTAGGTTGGTTTGGGCATTGAGACAAATATCACAATTCGTTTCGATTCACAAGCTTTCACGATATTTATTAGTTTGGGCCTATCAGGTACACAGTGCATGGCAAATATCCTCATGGAAAAGAATATTTCTCATAAACTACAGGGAACCCCATTTGGTATATCACTATAATATTAAAGGTTAAAATGAACTGATTTGTATAGGCTACTTACATTTAAATAACACATGTATAATAATAATAATCTTATAATACTACAACAATAACAACAATAATAATCTTATAATACTAATTCAAAATGACATTTATTTGTCTATCTACTGTATCTATTTTTTGAAATATCAACTTCTAAATGGTGGCTGTCATAAAAAAAAACGACGGTTTATTCAAAAATAAATTATTGAAGAGCAGCTTAAGTAAAAAAAAAAAACAGTTTAAAAAAAGCACAGCTATATTTAGCAAAATGCTAAAGAGTACATATATTCTGACTATCCATTGTATGGTCATTGAATGGCTTTTCTGATGTAAATGTAACGTTAAGTAACATTGTATACATGCTGTTTTACAATGATTACATGTGACGTGACACGGGCTTTAGTAAGTTACTCTATCTTTCAACATACCTTCTGATGTTCATTCATGTTTATTTCGTGTTATAACTAGTGGTAAGCAGAAGAGATGGTCAGTTCACTAGCACTCCGAACTGCTACAGCGATCTGTCATGCCACATTTAAGAGAGACAAAACAATATTTATCATTGGAATTTCATAACACAATTGATAGAATCTGAAAGCTGAGACTTTTTCATATCAGAAGTAACAAAGCTTATTGTGATTTATTGGATTAATTGTATAAAATGTAGTTCTGGAATACATTTTACAGTAAAAGGTGTACTATTAATCTCACTGTTTTCTGTGACTAATCACAAATTATTACGATTGTCAAAGTTATCAAAGTACAGCTGATACACGATCGCTTTATATGATGAACAGATTGTATATAGGCTTTTATTCATGTATAAAAATTCAGCAACTCACACATCAGTTGTGGCAAACGGAAACTTAAGCGTGTTCGCTTGACATGCGAGAACCAAAGAGGTTAAAACTTGTGTTACGTTTGAGCATGTTTGAGCTTCATCAAGAACTAATGAGGTTTGTTCTCATGCGTCAAACAGTTCAGTTGATCTTCTGTTTATGTTCACTGATCAACGTTTATATGTGAATAAAAGCCTAAATTCAATCTGTTCATCACAAAGGGATTGAGTCTCTTCAGAATATTTGGACTCATTGATTAGTTTTACGATCCCTTTATGAATTTTACGAAGCGTCAAAGTGGTAATTGCGTAGCTGTCAATGGATGGACACAAAGCTCTCAGATCTCATCACAAGGAATGAAAGTCTTATGGGTTTGGATATGGGTTTGGAACAACATGAGGCTGAGTAATTAATGACAGAATTTTCATTTTTGGGTGAACTATCCCTTTACAAATAATAAAGGGGTATCCCTTTACAAATAATACACACCGCTGTATTATTTTACACGGTGTGGGTTGCCCTCATGGTGCGTTCACACCGGACGCGAATAGCTCGTCAGGCGCGAATGATTTCAATGTTAAGTCAACGCAAAGACGTGTTACGCGCGTAAAAAAATTCCTGAGGCGTAGAGCATGGCACAGAATTCGCGTTTGCGCGAATTGAGCGTCTGGCGCGTTACGCACAAATGATTTAGTTAGTGCCATTTGTGCATTCACGCGTTTGATGCGAATTCGCGTCTGCCGCCCGAGTTGAAAAATCTGAACTTTGGCATCAATTTGCGCTTCGTTAACCAATCAGGAGCCTAGCTGCTTGCTCACGTGGTGAAGTATCTGGATGCTTCAATAAATTATTTTGTAATATGACTACAGTAAATGCATGGTGGGATTCTTTGCACAACAAAGCAAATATTTTATCACTTAAAACTTTATTTCTATATACGGGACATGTTAATTTTGTATTGAATGTTATTTATTCCATATCTATATGAAATATGATGTAAAGACAACCAACATGTGCATAAGTTCGTGTCTGGATATGAGAGAGAAAAAAAATATCACAGGACAGGTTAATAACTTTTGAAGGCTGGCTCTATTTATCATCAAAACAAAAATAAATGACAGCTAGATTAGATGGATGAAGGCGAGGGTGATCCTCACTCCGATGCGGGACAGCAGGTCATCAAACTGGGCGTGTGACAGGCGGAAGTACCGCTGACATCGGCTGTCATACAGCGCAGCTCCTGGAGCGAGCAAATGGTGAATCTCGTCAAACGGTTCGCCTCCGAAGGGTCCGGTGGACACAAATATACGGCGACGATGATCCCCACGCCGCTGTTCTGCTCTCCAGAGTAAATACAGAGCAGTGACACTCTTGATGAATGCTCGGTCGACATAAAAAAATGGCCGCCAACGGATTTTGATTCTGACGCGCTTCAAACTTTTGTTTTTATGCGCGTCAGTTTCACTCTTGACACGCGAATTAACACAAAGTGGTCAAACGTCAAACTAGATTCGCGTCCGGTGTGAACGCACAGTCATGGAGGCTGCCTTGTTAATGTCACATGACTAGACAAGGACAAATCATTATTTAACCAGCATTCCCACCTGATTGTACCTTCCCATGAGAGTTGTTCTCAGTTGTGCTGATGCGAGAGTGTGAGGGCTTCAGACGCAATACAGATTGGCATACTGCATGTGAATCTGTTCCAAATGGGCAAACAATCTTCAGGGAGACAAAGGCCCTTTGAGTGGTGGGGTAAGTCACTTTGCCAAGAGTGGATTATGTCCATTTTAGTGACATCACAAAACAAAGCAGCCTATTCCGCAAGCAAAGCTGCTCTGAATGGCACCGTTATCAGCACCTCAATATGCAGTTTGGCTCAGACCAGGGGGCTTGAGGTTCCCTGAGGATTGCTGTAACACCTTCTCCTTTGCTGTATTTATTTTGTCAATGAGGAAATTGTTTACTCTTGTTTATAGCAACGTTTTTTTTTGCTTAATTGGCTGTCAGAAAATTGGCATTGATAGATGCCAGTTGGCTGCATGTATCGCTAATAAAACTACCCCTTTTCAAATAGCTCTGAATGGGACTGATAAAATAACTGCATGAATGCATTGGGAGTTGGTTGGTGGAGGGTGATCGAGATCATGTCACATGAAGTTTTAGAAGCCAATAGATTATCTCACCTCAGGGACTCCCAAAAGACATGTAGACTCAGTGGAGGGATTGATGAGGTGTTTAAACTTATTTTATTTTTTATTTTTTATTATATATAAATGACAGCTGTGTGCCATGACTTTTTGGAGTGCAACTGTCAAAAAGCACATTTTATGTATATAGAGCAAATGCACACCCATTGTTAAATATTTACTTGGATTGTATTTTTTATTTTATTTAATTTAACCATAAATATATTATTTTATATGTATTTGTTATGCATGATTATGTATACTTTTAATTTATATGTTAATGAATATGCATTTTTCATTTATTATGTATTGATTTTATGACACCTTTATGAGCTTTGTAGATCTTCTAAATGTTGTGCCTCCTAGGTTTCCTTACAATATCTTAATTTGTGTTTCCAAGTTCAACCAAAAGTCTTATTGAGTCTGATTAATTCCTTAAAAAAATACTTACTGACCCCTAACATTTGAACAGTATATACAGATAGTTTACCGTATTTATTTATATGCACCCGGTTTCACAGACAAGGCTTAAGCCTAGTCTCAGACTAAAATGCATGTTTGAGCTATTTTAACTAAAGGTAACTTGCACTGATATATCTTAAAATATGTCAGTGCCATTGTTTTGTCTCAGAATCAGTAATGTTTTATTCTAAGGCACGTTTTATTCTAAGGCACGTTTATAAAAGCTATTCAAAAGAGTTAATTGAACCAAGGTCTAATCCCGGCTTAATCTATGCCCTGTTTGTGGAACCAGGCCTTGAAGTATTTGTAGCCACATCATATTCTGGGTTAAATCAGATTGCTTATGTCATGTCATGCTGAAGTCTGCTTCAGTAAGTTGGCTCACTGTTCTTCTAGCCCTCACAGCAGAGCATGTTGTTAACAGCGTTTCACCTCCTCGCTGGCTCGCCAAATCAACAACCTGGGCTCAAATGTCCACTCATATCACAAAGCAGATCAAACAGACCACGCAACTGCACTGAAAAATAGTTTTTTGCAGCTTGATCAATTTATGTTGAACACTTTGAATTTAATATCACAGGGTGCAATCCATTTAAACTGGTAAAACAGAAGCTTACTTGATCCGTTTGCATCAAGGATTCATGAATAATGTCTGTTGGCATTAATGTAGCTTAGCTAAAACCCAGGTAGGGGATTTCCAGTTCCCAGCATGCTTTGCATGGGACTGCATAGGGAAAGTAAACACTGATATTAAGTTTTATTTTTGTGTGTTTGTGATTTTGGGATTTCTAGTATGTTGGGGTTTTGGGAGTTACAATTGTGGTGAAGAGTTGAGCTTGTGCTTGGGCTGATGACAGGTTAATGTACTTGAAGATAATGGTTGATCTCCGAGTAATTATTGTGTGCTACCACTCTTTTAAAGTAAGATTTAACATGCAAATATGCACTGTTGCTATAGCTTAAATAGTGTGTGCAGAATTATTAGGCAGACTCATTTTCTGATTCTATTTTTTTCCAGGCACATTTTACCAATTCCAAACCACATAAATCTTTATAACTACTATGCATTTAGTATTTTATCATTTATAAGTGATCTATAATTTTTCATGAAATAAAAAATGCCTTATATTTATTCAGGTGTGCAGAATTATTAGACACATTTTCTTTTAAAGAAAAAAAAAATAAGCCAAAAAAGAGATTTAACTCTGACTGTAAAGTCAAAAATGATTAAACGCCCATGACAAGGATGCAGTACTAATGCAATAATATTGGGTCAGCAGGGTCAGACAAAAATAGGTGGAGATACATAGGAAAATACATATCAACTGCGAAAGAATTAAGAATTAAGATTAAGAATTAAGTGTGAAACCATCAGGAACCCTTTAGTCTACAGTGCCACCATTTTCTAGAACTGCAACCTACCTTGAGTCTCCAGAAGTGCAAGGTGTCAGGATCTCAGAGATCTGGGTTAGGAAAATAATCCTAAAATAATGACCCCCACTTAATAAGAATCACAAGCTGTATCATAAGTGTAGTAAAATACGCGACAAAACATTTTTTCTATAGGCTTTATTAGACAGACAGATTGGGAGTGACTCTTAAAGGGCCAGCACCACATCCTCTTGTACCACTGTTTGAAGAATTCCTCTTCCAGAATCTGCCCATAAGTTTTGGGAGTTCATTTTCAGTCCATCTCTGCAAAACAGACTTCAGGGTCGGAGATAAAAATGAACTCCCAAAATTTACTGCCGTATTCTTTTGTGAAGCAACTATTTCCAGGTATCTTTGATTTTCAGCCTACTTAAACTGATACCTATTTCTCAACAGAGGGATAAAAAAAATCTGTGCATATCAACATCCAATCAGATTGGTGCTACAGATCTTAGCATTTTATTTGCATTAGACATTTAAGGACATGCATGACTCCACTGATAATCCATTCAGATGTTGGGTTTGACGGCACAATCTCTTCAAAAAGAGACATTTCCAACCTGAAAGACGTTACCATTTGGACTTACTTACTTACTTTTGGAATGCTGCTAATATATGGTTATTACTGCCTTGTCCCTCTGCAATCCGTATGATCCTTCGTTTCCTCATTTGTGACAGATTTATTTTGAATCTTGCTTGATTTGCTGCATGGTTGTAAATCCAGCCTGGGAACTGGAAAGGCAGTTAGTCATGTGTGCCCGTGTGTCCTAGCAGGCCTTTCAGCTGCGCTGGCTGGAGGACTCTGTTGTATTTTGATGGTCCCCTTGCTGTGTGTCAATACGGGCCCGCGGCCAATCACAGAGCTTTGTCTCGAGACAGATGCTTCTTTCGTTGATGGACATGCTTATTTATTAACAATTAGATGCTCAGAGAAAAAGCTCTCTTCTGTGGGCCTTATGTTTGGCAGGCGCCAGAGTTCCAGCAGTTCCGAGGATATTGAAAATGAGCGGGGGAAATGCTCTGAATTATTTTGCTGTGATTACCTATATTAATTATTAGGGGCAGGAATCTTTAGACACCTTACAATCCATCTGATTCTGGGAATGTGATTCTAAAAAACAATATTTGAACAATATACTTTGACTTTTTAAATATAATTTATTTGTGCATTTTTATTTCTCTAGTTATCTAATTATAAGTACTCTTTGAAATGATTTCATTTACAAATAAATGATGGGGGGTGGTGATTGCGCAGAGGATAAGACACATGCCCTTGGTGTGAGAGACCCGGGTTCGAATCCACTGTGAGACACCAATGTGTCCCTGAGCAAGACACTTAACCCCTAGTTGCTCCAGAGGCGTGCGACCTCTGACATATATAGTCACTTTGGATAAAAGCGTCAGCGAAATGAATAAATGTAAATATAATGATGAATCAAAACAGATGTTATTAACTAACTAAATTTAGCTTCAAAACATAAAAGCAAATATAAAGTAATAACAGTAAAATTATATTTTTCCCTCATAATTATTGTTATTTTATTATTTCTGTTGACATAAACTGAAGCAGGCCTAATAGGCTTTATTCACATCAATTCAGAGATATATTTAAACATATCTATTTAAACACGTTTTGTCATGTCCATAAGACAGCTGACTGTTTAAATTAATATTGCATCATAAAAGCTTTTCGATATGATGTGTGCACTGTGCACCAAGCGCAACAAGTTCTTGGATCAACATCTTTGTTGATCAAGGAACAACATATTAATCAACCAATCAGATTTGACGGATTTTGACAGTTTACAGTTTGTCAAGTTTAGGCTTACAACCATTGTTCTTCATCATTGTTCTGATTTTAGGGATAACGTATGGGTAGGGTTACTCTCTAAAAATTCTGAGTTGTTTTAACCCAACTTTGGGTCAAATATGGACAAACCCAAACATTGGGTTGAAAATCTAATTAAAAAATGTAACCCAATGGCTGGGTTTGTCCATATTTGACTCAAAGTTGGGTTAAAACAACCCAGCATTTTTTAGAGTGTAGGTTTAGAGGTAGGAATATGGTTAGGACAAAATTTTTGGACAGGAATGTTGTTCTATGACCAACAAAATGAATTGAAGAATCAATTCAGGATCGTAAAACCGTTTTTTCTACCCCATAATTATTCCCTTTAAGTTGCGTTTAATGTATTTAGAGAAGGTGTTTAGTGGCGTTGAGTGTTTGTTCTGAAGAAGAACTCTGTGTTTTATATAGAAACTCTATTTTTTAGACCGTCGTCACCCTGATGCTTTTTTTGTCCACAGATCTCTCGTCTCCTTCACACTATTCGATTTCTGTAAAGACGTTTTGTTTCTGACAGGTGGAAGTTCTCTCAGGGAACTCTGGGAGTTTTTGTGGTTACTGCATGTGCTCAGCTGTGTACGTCCGTTCGCGGTCTTCCAACATGTGTCTTTGTTTATTCCTCTGCGGATTCCCAATGGAAACGCGGACCCTCCCATGGCCTGAGTTGCAGATGTACCCCGTTTATGACCGTGTTTGATCCTAGAGTCCCATCTTAAAGGATCTGCATTCTTGTTCAAAACTCCTGCCCAGATTACAGAGTTACTGTCTTGTATTGTTCTGTGTAAAACAGAGACTCAGTAGTGTGATTTATGGTAGGACTGCTTTTGATGATGGGTTGGGTTGAGGAGGAGTGGGGTCTTTTAGCTTTGCAGATAGAAAAAAAAACAATGCAATGTTTTTGATCAGTGGTTGATTTGTGAAACCATACAGAATAATGAATGAATTGGACTTTTCCTGGCTTGTGTAGTACAGATCTGTTTCTGTGAACAGGAGATGCTGGATGAATCATTGAATCCTGCATTTGGAATGCATTATCTCGGGTTGAGAGGTTAGATGTTTATGCGGACACAATGTGGGTCTCTTATAGGAGGTCAGGATGGATTAACTGTAATAGCTTGATCTATTGAAAGAGTATTGTATGGTTAGCTGGTCAATTTAATATGTTATCAGAACCCAAATGCAACCTAAAGAGGTTTATTTTGTGATAATTACCAGCTGACTGTACAATACATCACAGCTCACCAATTAAAAAAAATTGCTACCATTCAAAAAGTTTGGGTCAGTAATCTTTTTAAAGAAATTAATATTGTAACAAAATTCAGGGCGACGGGAATGGTTCAACGTAATGTTCGTATGTACAAATTTACATAAGCAGCAAGCGCCTCACGGCCAAATGCAGCATAGAAACATTACAAAATAAAAACTAAAATGTCCCAGGGCTGGTTCTCTGTCGTCACTCCTTCTTTTATCCATCCAGAGCTCAAATTCGAGACCAGTGTTTGGTGCAGATGTTGCTCATTAACATGTGCAGTTGTGTAATATACAGTAGATCAATAATTATTACATGTGAGGGCTGTACACTATTTTTTTGGGGTGTTAGCACTGGTGCTGCCAACACTCTCGTTTTTCCCGGGTTTCTCCTTTTTTTTGAGCCCTATCTCCTGGACCCCTCCCGGTTTGTTATTTCTCCCGGGAAACTCCCGTAATTTGCATGGCCCAAACTCCTTTATGAATAATCGAACCAATATGTTTGTCTAGTGTTGACCAGTTGCCAGATTTGATTAAATGCATTATATTGACACCCCACAGACCATTTACAATTTCAACCCGTTGGTCACCTCAACCTGGCAACCTATAAACCAGTGCAGTCGTGGAAAGCTCGAAACTCGAAAGCAAGCCAATAGACATGATGGCAGGTGAAGGGCAAAGAAACTCATAAAGGCTAAATTAATGCCAGAGGCCACACAGATTCAAGGAAGCGATTGGCATCTGACAACTCGCACTTTATTCCTAAATCGAACTCGTGTACTTGTTACTTAAACAAAATAAGCTAAAAATTAGCATCAAAAAGGAATTACCCATGCATGGGGTGTTTGCACAGACAGTAAAAGGGGTGTTCGAGGCATACGGCACACATACAATAAAATACCGCCGAAGGGGCCCCCCAATTGACAAATTTCCCAGATTTTGAAAACCAAATGTTGAAAGGTATGTGCTAAGGACCTGAAAAAAAATGTTTTTGCCATAATTATTTTTAATAGCAAATGTGAGCAAAATTGTCACTGCACATCAGCCTTGCATGTATACATGTGTTTTAGAACCATTTTAATATTGTTCAGAACAACACTGGTTGAAATGGCAGTGTCAGTGGATCTGTTCAAAGGATCTTTGAAGCTTATCAAAAGTATTTTCCTCTTGGATGAACTTATGTTCCATTATGACATCTTCTAGGAAAAAGAAGTAATCGGTGCATGAGCGAAAGTTCCAGATAAGTCACCCAGAAAATGTAGACCTATATTTTGGTTCAGATCTGCAGCGTTTTGACAATTACGTACTGGAAAACTGGAGTAAACTTTTGGATGATTCTCCAGTATCACCAGGTGTCTTAAATACACTACTCTCTCTGCTTGTGTGTATTTGTGTGCGTGTGTGCGTGTATGAAATCCCCATCTGTTTTCCGATACAAATCATGGCATGTGTGTATCTCCATTTTGGCCAATTTCCTGGTGTTGTGCTAGCTTATAATTCATTCCTTTAAATTCTGACCATGCTGCAGTTCACGTTCAGTGACGGAAATCTCTCTCGCAAAGTTTTTAAACACCTTTTTTAAACACGCTTGATCAAAAGAGAGACAAAAACAGGTTGATGTTACTGTAACAGCTCGTCGATCCAAACTCAGGGCCTCTCTATGATTAATCTTCATTTCGTGGCTGCGAGCACCTGCTTTTTTGGGGACAGCGGCACTTTACGAGGCTCCAGCTATGAAAATAAGTGCATGCAGGAGTAGGCCATGCACCGCAGGGCTTTGAAATGCAATTAAGTACTTTCAGCATCTGTTACTGCAACAAGAGCACTACAGCTTTTGAGGACGACTGAGGAGCTGCCAAAGGTTCTTACTGACTGGCCGCGGTCCAGACGTTTGATGCAGAATCCTCTGGATCTGTTGTTCTTGAATGACACTCTTAAACACACACTCAAAATAAAGTCTATCCTGTGCATGTGCTTCCATATCCTGGTACATCTTTACAGGGTAGGAAATATAATGTGGTTCTGCTTACGTTTATACATGCTTTGCCTCTCGTTGCATCTGTGGGTCAATGTGTCACACATTAGGGCAATTTTTTTTGATTGTAAGTCCCAGTGTTTTGGCGAAATATGAAATAAATTGCATCAATATGTATGGTCACATTACTGGTAAGATTTCTCTTTTGCCTTTAAAAGGCTGCATTTTCTTTGTTAAAAAAATGCAGTGAAAACAGTAATAATTGTGAACTATTACTAGGGCTGGGTAATAAATATCGATTTCTCGATATTAATCGATTCTCAGTTTTACAAACCGATATCGATTCTTAAATCTCAAGAATCAATTAGTCATCCTGTTTCATTTCAATGAATGGAACATTGTATCGCGGCTGCGTGCATCCAAAAAAAATCGCAATAATCTTTGTCCTTTGTTACTATTGATATAAAACAAAGTCTCAATTTTCAAATTACGTCCATTTTCTCTAGAAATTCAAAAACATAAATAGCGTTTTGTGGCTGTGGCGTGAGATCGCTCTGGCGCAGATCCATAGAAGCAGCAGCGCTGATCTCTCTTCCGGCTTAATAATACCAGTCACAGCGCGAAATAAACATGAATGAGCATCTGAAAGTGTGTTAAAACACAGAACTTATCGAAATCCGTATCATGTCACATTGATTCGCTCAATCAGCGTTTCAACCGTGGAAAGACGTCAGTTAAACAGCTTGTAATCAATGTCATGTATCGTCATATTTACCTCAGAAAACCCACATAAACTCGTTAGTCAGCTAGAAAAAAATAGTTCTTGAGGAGCATTTCAACAAAAAAAGAGGAGCATTTTGCTATACAACATATTACATATGCATTACAATCTTAATGTTCTTCAATATTTAATGCATATTTGAATAAATCTGGCAAGTTTTTATGACAGCCACCATTTAAATGTTTATATTTCATATAATCTTCTTATTATAAAAATAAATAAAAGTGTAATTCAAGTGTTTGTATAGCTACAAAACAGTTCATTATTATCTTCATAATAGGCTAATGAAGCCTATAGGCTACAACTAGACTCCCATAGTTTACAGCATTAGTTAAGAGATTTGATTTCCTTGAGAACATTTGCCATTTATTGTAACTGATATCCAAAATAATCAATATTCAATCGAATCGAATGCGAAATCGAATCGAATTGCAAGCTTGTGAATCGAAATCGAATCGAATTGTGAAATTTGTGTCAATACCCAGCCCTAATTATTACACTTTAAAATAGCTGTTCATTTTCTCAGGTTATTACCAAATTTTCCTCATACAGAGCTTGTTATGAAGTGGGAGGATAGACGAACCCAAAAGCAGACTGATTGCTCAACACATAATTTATTCAAGACAACACAGAAAATAAAACCCACGAGGGGGCAAAACAAGACTGGGTAGCAAACACTAGACTTAGACTGAGGTCAAGACAGGAACAATACTAAGACGCGAACAGACTCTAGATTAACAGTTAACTCAAGGAATTACTCACTGCAAACTTCACACAACATCAAACAGATCTCACGGCAGGTTCCACAATGAACCGACACAGGACAGCAAACACAAAGGGATTATAAAGGGGAACACTAATGACCAGGACAGGTGAAACTGACAAGACAATAATCACAAGACGAGGATAACAAGGGGGCGGGGTAACGTAACGAGACAACACAAGCACATGGCCCAAACTGGCCATGCGCTTACACACAAAACATGATTCTGTCATGATCCTGCCTCACGACTAGAGAAAATCAAAGACAAGAAGGCAGAATCATGACAGAGCTATTGTTTGGCTTTAGAGGACTTGGAATAAAGTACATTACTGCATTTAATGATATGTTTATGGGGCTTTTTGAAGCTCAGGAACTCCAGTCTCCAGGATGTCAGACCGTACCTAAACACATGTTTTAATTGGTGGGTTAATTATCCTTTTTTATCACAAGCAGCTTTGTACAGTATTTGACCTAGTAGCAATTACCTACAGTACACTGTACTTTCTCCTTCCCCTTTTTAAGGTATCTTCCTATGGTAGAAAACCATAGAGGTAGAACTTTCACAATATGTGCAATCTATTAACTCACAAATAATGGGTGTCTCAGATTTCTTGAGAGACAATGGTAAGTTGTAGTAGAGGGATTTAAACAGAGTGATGGGAACCTTGCAAACGAGCACGATCCCAAGGTAAGATATCAGAATAGTGAAAGGTGATCAGCTCAGGCTTATTCAGCAGGGGTTTCGTGTTCCACAGTCCTCACTGGCATTGAAGAGAAAGCGTTTGTACACGAGTGCAGTTGAGTCAGCATGTGTCAGCATGGTGCATTTGTGTTGTAACCGCATCCTACAGCTGAATCCTTCCAGTGTCTGTTGGTCATAAACAGGCCTTTCAGATTCCAAAACGAAAATTGGATTCTATACCAAATTCACAACAAGTGAGCTCTGTTTATTATTACACTTTGGGATGTTGAAGGCCGTATTTAAAGTACTATTGCCCGGTTTCACTAACAAGGCTAGACTAAAATGCATGTTTGAGCTGGCTTAACTGAAAGCATCTTGCACTGACATATCTTAAAATATGTCAAATTAATTTTATGGAATGTAATATGTATTTGTTAGTATGTAATATTATGTAATTGTACGTAATTACATAAATTACTGAAGCAAATTTTGCAATTGGAAGCTTCTTAAAGCTTAAATTTGAGTCATTTATAGTCTCAGCCTCAGTTGTCATAGTCTCAGTCTGATGCATATAGCACAGAAAATTGGAAACCATTCCGCAATTTAGAAGTCATCATATGATTGGGTGAATGTTACAGGATTTGCAGGATATATGTGTTTTGCGTTCTTTCATGGTCCATCTGGAAACAAGGCCGTTGTGATGGCAAACCCCCTCATCGGAAAAAAAGCCGTTGTGTTTACAAAGCTTATCAGGATCAACTAAACGCTGGATTTTCAAAAGTATGTGAAGTATTTAAAGTTTGAGGCAAAGAGTCTTTAAAATATGTCCAAGAGTTTTACACGTGGCCGGTCTATTATTGTAAGGACATCGACGGTACATTTTCACGCCCCTAAAGTTGATGCTGGACAAAACAAAATGTGATTGGTTGTTTTATATGTCAGTCAGCTGGCCTCTGTAAAGTCCTTGGCTTGGCCAATGATAGTCTCAAGGTTACACGAGACTATCATTACTGACTGTGTGTGAATTACCTTAGAAATGATTGCCTACTATCTGAATTAAATATGCATTTATAATAAGTAATTGTATATATATATTATTAGATATTATACAAATAGAAGTTAAACATTTATAATTTGGCAAACTGTGTGATGAAGAGGCTTGAAAACTGAAAAAGACAGTTTAAAGAAAAAAAAGTCAAAGGATTTTCAAATCCTCAGATTCCACCCATGCCAGCACATGACTCCTAATTGCTTGCATTTTTCTTATGTGGTTTCGAGTCTTTTTATCCACCCCATTTTAAATGTTTTATGAGTTGTTTTCAAATTCACGCTTTATTTAAATTCAGGCGTGGTGGCGTTTTTATCGTGAATCCTTCACAAAGCCTTCTGTTCCCAGTCAAAATCTTCCCATAAAAAAGAAAGCCTTTCTTGACAGCCTCTGTTGTTGAAAAATTATAGACTGAAGGACCTTTGTCTCCATTCTTACCTATTTTCTCTTGTTTTCTGCGAGGACGAGCATGACCTCTGGGATATAGGTGATGACACAAACCTTGTGGAAGCCATGGCCGATAGTGCTGTTCTCTACATGTGTGGCCCAAGCTTGGCTAAAACTAATCAAACGCCAAGAACCAGACTTCCATCTGGCTCTCATCAAAGCGCAGCATTCATCTGAACAAACTTCAAGTGGCAGGAACAAATTAATTAAAAAGTTGCAGGGCTTCCATGCACGCTGCGTCGAAGAGCTGGCAAGCTAACATCGGATGCACATGCACACACAAATGATCCCTTTAAAATCCATTCGCACACATAGCCGTTTAATTCCCTTGCTGCCCCACCCAGTAAATCCTCTCCAGTTTTGGTTTTCACTGCTTTTGAGTGATCTCATCATTACCTGCATTTTTGCCTAATGTTTCCCACCTGTCTGTATTTATCTGCATTCTCCGACCTATCACCCACTCCGTGCTTGGACCGACTGAGAGGATGAAAGCAGAAAGGCTATAAAGCGGCATGTTACGAGCCCACGCTCATGTTGGGGAAGTTTTCATTGTAATTACTCCTGTTTTCTCTCCATAAATGAAGAACAGAGGAGATGGAGAGGGAGAAAACAAGTGCAGGTGGTCTGAAGAGACTTTTTGTCTCGCGACAGGTCTTCTGTCTTGTGATCTGTATAAGAAACGGTTCTATGTTCTAAATTCTATCTATCGTTTTTTGATTGGACTGAAACAGATCTGTATGCAAGCTTGAGGTCAAGGGATTTTTTTTGCTGATAATTTACTCACCCCCATGTCATCCAAGATGCCCATGTCATTCTTTCCTCTGTCGAAAAGAAATTAAGAAATTAACATTCCAGGATTTTTCTCCATATAATGCACTTTACTGAGAACCAACGGTTCAAGCTCCAAAAGACAGTTTTAGTGCAAAATGGGTTTTAAACGATTCCAGACGATGAATAAGGGTCTTATCAAGCGAAACGATCGCTCATTTAAAAAAAACAAAACAAAAAAAATAACAACGTTTAAGTTTTATAAGCTCAAATGGTCACTTGCTCTGTTCTGTGATGCGTGTTCGTGACTCTCCTGTTCGAACCCGTTCATCAAAATGAACAAATCTTTTCCCGAGTCAATTTGTTCATTTCATTCATTGAATGAACCAAATGACACGAAAAAACAAACAAACAAATTGTTCATTTTGATGTTCAGTTTGCACTGAAACTGTCCTTTGGACGTTGAACTTTTTGGTGCCCAGTAAAGTTCATTATATGGAGAAAATCCTGAAAAGTTTTAATCAAAAACTTTAATTTCTTTTCGACTGAAGAAAGACTGACATGGATATCTTGGATGAATGACAGGGGGGGTGAGTAAATTATCAAAAAAAGTTTTTTGGGGGAAATTGTAAAATGAACTGAGCAGTGCAAAACGTGCTTCATAAAATTACAACAGTCGGACTATAATGTTAAATGTATGAATTAAACTCACTGAGACTGTCGACAGTTTCCTTTCCATGCATCATTTAATTATCGATGTATGTGGTTACATTCAAATCATATAAAAGAGTGGAATCCTCGAACTCTTCTGTCTTGCCTGCACTCGAGGCAGTGACGCGTGAGCTCCACCGAAAGTCTTGTTTCCTATTGGTTGTTGCTCGCGAAAATCGCTTCACATTTGCATAAAGTTGAAATTTCTCAACTTTTGTCACTTATCTCTTTTCTCGTCACTTGACACGCCCACATTCTGCCGCACATCACGCGCAACAGCTCCACTGAAAGTCTTCTTTCCTATTGGTTGTTGCTAGCGAAAATCAGTTCTCATTTGCATAAAGTTGAAATTTCTCAACGTTTGTCACTTGTCTCTTATCACTTGACATGCACACATTCTGTCGCCAACGGTCAATGTCGCTCGTGTTCAGTCACCAACTTCCATTGAAATGAATAGGATCATGTCGCTTTGTCGCTGTGTGTCACTGGCGGGGTGAACGGGGCTTCATCCAGCATAAATCATCAGAGAAAAGTATTCGTAGCTCAGAAAACAGCGTCTTTTCGGGCCTCAGGCCTTTTCCAGGCCTCAGCTACACCTGCAGTGTTTGAGAGTGGGGAACATTGACATTGTTCATGGGCAGCCAATGAAAACCATAGGCTGGCATTATGCAAATTTGTTATAAACCTTTGTAGGTCCAAGTAGAAAATAATACAGGAATTACTGATTACTCGCTGCATGGCAGTTCAGAATCGGTTCTTTCTTTTGGGAGAAAATAATTCATAATAACATTAATTGTACACTTTGATCTTTGAAGCTTTGCAGACCTTTTACATTCACAACCAGCTATATTACACACTACATGAAAGGTAATATCCGAAAAATGGGGAAATTTAAAGTAATTATTCACCCCAGAATCCTTTGCTGTCAAGTTTCAAAAAGGATCCAAAGCACATTTGAAGTATTAATAAATTGGTCCATGACTCAAATGCTTTATCCCAAGTCTTCTAAAGTCATAAAATAACTAACATACACAAACAAACATAAATTTATGACATTATTCACTGATGACCGTTCCTTCTATTGAATTGTTAACCACTGTAACTGTTCACGAGTCCATAAGAACCAAATCAGTCATGAATAAATATACAGATCATTTGTTGAATATTGATTTAATCAGTCAAAATGGTTGTGAGAACAAGATCAGAATAATGGCTCAAAATAATGATTCTTTTACAACCTGTTACCAAGTTTAAACAAGTTCTGACAATGGAAGTTAGAATTTATTAATATATGAAGACATCACTCGTGTATGTGTGTGTTTCAGATTTTCCCATTCAGATCGCACTTCCCCGCAGCACTTACGGCAACTGAGAGGCATCAAAATTACTGCTCACACTTTTATTGCTGGATAATTGTTATTATTATCATCAGACGGAGACATTCACACGCCATTTTAGAGACATGACTTTATACCTCAGAAAGTATGTTAAGGGGTGTAAAAATACAAATGCTGATTCATGTTTTCATTCTACCAGTTTAGCTTTTATAAGGGTCACTGAAGGGCAACAGGTGCCATTCATATGATAATATTTAAACTGCAATGCCTCAGGTGACACATAACCCTCACACGCTTTCACTCTTAAATGGATATGTCAGCCTGAAATGAAAATTGCCATATTTTGCTCAACCTCATGTATTGTAACAAAAATGTACTTGTTACAGATTTTACCTATTCAGTGAATATCAATGAGGGCCAAAAAGAAACAATGATCCCCATTGACGTTCATTCACTAGCACTATATTTAATTTTTGACAGAAATGAAAACAGGGTGATGATGGATAGAAGTACAATGTGTTCAAATGATTGTAGTCCTGTTCAACAACCTGCCAATTATTCAACTGATGATGATGTTTATTTCAAACCTGCATTCTAGTTTTCTCACAAATCAACATTACAGGCTACATAACAAACAAATTATACAAGTGCAAATGCTTATATGATTCCAAACCCCCATCACATTCAACACAAAATGCAATACAAAACAATATTAAAAAACAAAACATTCAAACGAAACATTTTTCCAAAACACTTTCAGCCGACAAAACTCTATAAAGTGTTGATAATTTGTGCATGTGATCTATAGGACCTTTATAGAGCATACGCCATTGTGAAGACTGTAAGTGTATCGGCAAGTAAGTCTGGCATATAGGCCAAAACAGTTTTTCGCCATTAGATGGTGGGCCAGAACATAGTCAAAGAATAATTTGAGAATTAATTGATATAAAATGCAACTAGAATTGCCCGTGACAAGAATAAGTGTCTTTTGTAACTGGTAGTGAGCTGTTACTCTGTGTTAAATGCTTTAGGACAGTAATTAACAAAAAGCCACATTTGTGTATCGGTGTCTGGGTTTTACACTGGATGAATTAATAAAGCAGTAGTGGGATGAGCACCAGGGATGAGTAATCATTTTCGAATACTCGATTAGTTGATTCATTTATAGAATATCCAATAGGTTGTGCGAGTATTGTCTAAATAAATCCCTGTGTTTTCGGTGCTAATGCGGTGGTGACGCATTAGGGTAGTGTGTCGCTACCAATATCGCATAAAGCTGTCACAAAGAACCGGCAAAAGTAATGATTATGAATCTTTCAAGCAGGGGTGTGCAAAAAAAAATCGATTCACATTTGAATCGCGATTCAATCTTTACCGATTCAGAATCGATTCATAGAATTCCAAAAATCGATTCATATAGGCTATATTTTTTAATGGTGTGCAGGGGCGGAGTGGCAATCGGGTGAGTTGGGACTTTTATCGGTGGTCCGGTAGTGTTTCTATGGTTTCGAGGCTGCGAGGGCCGGTCTGATAAATAGTTATTGCAAGTTCTTGCCGCCCGCTGGTCAAACTGTGCAGCCACTCTGCTCAACCCGTAAATAAATGCATCGATCCGCAGATCTTATGTTTGAGTTCTGTAGATCTTTTGCCAAGCGTGTCAGAGGTTACGGGTTCTAAACCGCACTCGTATAGTTTTTTCTCTCTCTCATCAAAACCGAATATGTTCATCACGTTTGTGTGCATTTTATTTTGAGATTTCACCGGAGTCTCCACAACAGCGATAGATTAAAGCGCGCGACCGAGAGAAGACTGCGCGAGCCACAGAGAACACTGTATCCATGACACTGATCACAACGGACACGAGCGCTCAGCTTGATTTCAAAAACAACAGGTCTCTTATTTAATAGCGAACTAAATGAATGTTCTGCTAGTTAACTGGAGATACCAACACTATCTCACGACCAATTCGTACGAATTCGACGCATGATTAAAAAATGTCTAATTTGTACTAATTCGTACGACCTCACTCGTACTAATTTGTACGATTTGTCTAAACCCACGTGATGGTTAGGTTTAGGGGCAGGATCAGGGGTAGGTCATTCGTACGAATTCATACGAATTGGCCAATTCGTAAAATATGTACGATTTAGCAAAATCGTATTAATTCGTACGAGTGAGGTCGTATGAATTGTTACGAATTAGCCACTTTTTAATCATTCGTCGAATTCGTACGACTTGGTCGTAAGATCGGGTTGGAGATACCCGCAAATTACGCGCATATGAACGACTTCACTGGATCTAAACAAATCAATCTAACCATAGATGTTACCAGTAGTGGTGGCTTTTTTTAAATCTATTTAAAATATTTTCACAAGGGTTCTGTTAAATTAGTATATATTTTTAGGAAGTTCAATGTGCCCAGTCGAGTTCACATTTCAACAGTCAACCTGGTAGCTGAAGTAGGCCTACTCCTTAAACCACATTTAGCATAATTGTTTGTTTGATCTGACTACAGCACTTTAAAGCTAAATGTAAAAGCGTTTTATTTTAAACTTGAATTAAATGTATTTAAAAGCTGGCCAAAGCTTGGCACTTCGCACTTTTTAGTTGCAAAAGTTTTTATTTTTGTATGAAGACATATAAAGTAATATCAAACTTTTCTTTTAAATTATGTCTACTGCAATCAATCACATAGGAAAAAGTAAACTACATTTATATAGACCTGCGAATCGTTTTTTGAATCGAGAATCGTTTTTGAATCGAAAATCGATTTTGAATCGAATCTCGAGACAAAAATCGGTATCGAATCGAATCGTGACATTTTCTGAATCGTGCACCCCTAGTTTCAAGTATAGCAAGGAGACATTTTAATTGTTTGTTAATAAACCAGTGTTTTTTGTGTCAGTGTAGGCTGCAATAGTGACTGCATAGTTGAACACGCCTATAGAGAGAAACGCACTTCATACATAAAGCAGAGAGTAGTCTGTTTTGAATTATTTTTTTTAAAAGTAGACATTTCAAGCTTTCTATATATATATTTCTCATGTATGTAAGGCAGGTTATACGCTGAGTTTCGGTACATATATGAGACAAACTCGTTCACGTGCAATGCAAGAGATCGCGCCGGCGCCTCCATGTCCTGATTGTCTGTTATATTTGCTTCTTATTTATTAAATCCAAGCAATGGTTTGATGAAACATTGATTAAAATTAAGATAAAATTTATACAAATGGAATTCACTTTAAAGAAAGGCTTTCTACAAAACATCCTTAAAGTTGTCAAAATCATGTCTGGCCCACGTGTTTCCTGGTATATTGTGGCATCTTGCAACATCCTGCCTTGCTAAAACACACATATGTGGGAGATACGGAATGGATAATAACAACAAAAAACATCAAAATAAACTTGAATATACTTGAATAAGCCCATTATCGCTCTTTCCATATTGTGAATAATAAATGTGTATCAATTTAATTTGCTTGTTACACAATGGAGCCTAACTTATTGTAATAATTAAACGTATATTTGACGTTACCTACTTTTACACGTAAAAGTATTCCTTGGCATCCTCAAGTGCTAAACTGCATTTTTTTTTTTTTTTTTTTTTTTTTTGAGGTATGCTATTACGTCCTGTGCAGAGTGATGTTAACATTTAAGCTAGCCGGTGAGAGAAAATGGCATTATCAAAGAGTCTAAAGAGTCTAAAGTTGATAGCGAAAAAGGGCATACAGTGTACCCTGGCAAACGTCTATTTCTCTGGAGTATAAAGAAGTGGCTCTGGACACGAAAAAACTGGTATCTTATTGTTTAATGAGTTGTTCTGTCTAGACTAAGAAAAAATAGCAGGACAAAAGTTGTTCTGTCACTGGATGCATTTTTCGGTGTAAATATTTTGAGTTTGCTGTAATTTGTCACAAATTTTCACTCTTGGTGTAAACAGGCCTTTAGTGTCCAGATACCTGAGAGAGAGAAAAAAAAAAACTACATATACACATTACACATACACAGTATGTTAGTCCACTGGTCTGTTTCTGTGAGGACCTCATTAATCAGCTGCTTTAAATCTTATCCTCATCATGTGATTCAGTGTCTTCATGACTTCTTCCACATTTACTTACATCTGCAGTATATGTGGCATAATTAATTCCTCATTTTCATTTACTCATTTAAACATTTTGTTTTATATTTTAAAATATTTTAGGATATTTTATTTAATATTTTTTACAATAAATATGCCCAAATATTTTTGAGAGCACGGTATACACTATAAACATTGACATCTCTTCCCATCTCTTACTCTCTCACACTCTCTGACTGGCTCCTTTGTCTCTCTCTCTCTCTCTCTCCATTATTATTATTTTTCGTCCTGAACGTGATGAGACAGAGGACAGTACTGCGGGCACTTATCCCTGCCAGCTGGTATGGAACTAATCAGAGCTGAAATATTTCTCATTAAAGGAGGGCCTCACTCTCCCTGTGTGTATGTAAGAGTGTGTGTGCCTGCTGATATGCATGGGCTTATGACAGGCAGGAATAACTCTGTGACAGGTTTATTGGAAAAAGTCTTTGTAGGGCTGAATTACAGTAGACTGTCTAAACCAAGTTAGCCGCACAAGTCCCAAAAAGTGAAGCCAATTCAGTCGCCCATTGATGGTTGGATGCAGTATAGGTCTTAAACCGTCTCCATGTAATTCAAAGCTTCTAAGACGCGACGTAGTCACTGAGGCACCAACTGACTTATTTTTGTGAGTCGATTGGAACTTCAACTTTTCATATTTCTACTTTTCCACAACTGTTTATTTCACATCAATACAATGACTTGTTATGTCATACTAAATGATTCTGCGGGAGTGTGATATCTTCTCTGAGACTTTGCCAGCGCCATATTGGGACATTGGCAGCTGCACTTTTCAACAATAGAGAGTGAAGGTGTCATCCATCTTTTTTTTTTACAGTCTAACCTTTATATACAGAGATCATGAAAGCACAGTAACAAGATTGCTGTGCCAGTCTCTCAATCACACACACATCTATTCCAAAAGAAGGTTTCATTGCATGATACAGCAAGATCCTTGTCTTGATGGTGGTTTTATGACTATGTTTGTCACTGTGTGATCTTTATGATCATCACCACATTCATGAGACTCATCCAGAAACCACTGAGAGGAACTGAAGATTAGCTGAATCAGCGCGTGTCTGATTGCGGATCGCTGAAGCTCGTTCTTTCTGACTCCGTTGTGCCGCGTGGTAGTAAGAGGGTCTGTCACAAATGATCCCACGCTCACCCTCCTCTTCATTACCCTTCATCCTCCAGTGATCACAGAGCTCCTCTGCCAGCCTGCCAGTTTACTGGCTCAAAGCTGGAGGACGGAGGTCTGGGATGAGTGTTATGTGGTGTAGGGGAGGAATTATGGGTAACGTGAGAGAGAATGATTATGTCAGTAGGATGTTGAGTGAGATAATAAAACACGGGTAGGAATATACAAACAGTTTAGTCTGATTCCCAAATGAATGACTCTAATCAGTTGGTTCTTTTTAGTGAATCAAACAATACAGCATGACCCATTTAGCCAGATTCATAAATTAATGAGTCTAATGAGATGGTTCTTTTATAGTGAATCAAAAATCATGTATTTCAGTTCTGCCAGTATAGTCGGATTCCTCAATGAATGATTCTAATGAGCCATATCTTTTTAGGGAATTAAAAACATACAGCGGGACCATCTGATTCATATACAGATTGATACGAACTGGTTCTCTTTTGTGAATCAGAAACATGCAGCATGACCATTTAGCCATATTCCTAAGCAAATGAGTGGTTCTTTAAGTGAATCATATACCAGTGTAGGCCTAAACGTATGACTTTTATTGAAGTTTTGCTTTGTTATTTTTTGGGGTGGAATAATTACGGCATCCAACAGCAGGATATAACCTGGTCATACTAATATCAGCCAAAACATGACTCTTTTAGCAGTTCATAAACAAATCACTTTTTTGAGACAGTTCTTTTAATGAATCGTTCAAAAAGACTAGTGTGAATCAGTCTTAACAAATTATTCCATCAGAGTGGGTGGAGGTTTTCCCTGTTGCAAAATAATACTGTAGAAAACATTGATGGGTTGCAGATTTTAAACTGATAAGCTAGCAGAATAAGCTATCTATTTTCAGTAGACTTGGGAATACAAGTGTTGTTGAAATCCAGTTTGGTGAATCAGAGGTAGAGTTAAAGAAAGAAAAAAGGCTGACTTCTCAGTACAGAACACTCTGAATGAATGGGAAAATGATTCATGAAAAAAGAGAGAAAGTGAGGGCCAAATATGGAAGTCACTGAGTAAAGGTTGCTGTCCTTTCTGTCTGGTCTCCTTTATTCCAGCAGGATCAGAGGAATGCTGGAGAGGAAGAGACTGAGGGAAGGATGAATGGAGGCTTTAGCTGATGGGTTTAAGGCTCTTGGCAGCAGGAGATAGAGGAACTTTGGAGTCCAAATTTCTCTGAACAGAATGTGCTTTTATTGATATTTGTGTTGATTCTGAGAGTAATTTTACAAGGCATGTTGTTAAATGTGAGGAAAAGAGCATATTACCCTCAGATGCTGTTAAAATATATATATATATATATATATATATTTCAAGGCTTACAGATTGAACGTCCACTTGTCAACGAAGAGTTATATAATGTAATACATCTTATTTTAGTTCTTTTTTACTTTCTCCCGTCCAACCTAATGTGTACTACAAGTATGCCATTCAAACATTTTTGGTTCCCTGAAAGTTTATGTTTCCATCTGAAGTTGCGAATTAACCCTTTCCTGACGTTGGCAAGTTTGCCCGGGAATCCACTTGTTCACTGTTGGTTGTATGGTAGGGGGCACTTTTACACATCTTTTGAGATAGTACATAATCTCTGGATCTAAAAAGAAGCAGAGACAAGCGATAGAAGCACTGCTTAAGCGCATGTAAGCTAACTTGTCACTCTCAGAAAAAAAAGGTACAAAAGCTGTCACTGGGGCGGTACCAAAAATGTATAGCCTGAAGAGGTATATAGGGGTGTTGATGGACTCAATCTACTGCCAACTTGGTTTTGATAATCGTTAATCTGATCTGGATGAAGTCTAGGAATTTCGTGCAAAACACCTGTAATAAAAATGAAGTTGCTGCAATTGTAGAAGCCATTTTGGCTCTTTTGACTGTGTACTGATTTACTGTTTAGTCGCTACTATATTTTGTTGAAAAATAAATTATGGTTGTCATCTGTTTTTTGTTTTAAACAGTAAAAATGTTGCGAAAAGTCAAAATGATCTTGTAAAATTACATTGTCTATTTTGCAAGAATTGCATTTCACAGAAAAAAAATAGAGCATGGTCCCTTTAAAAGAATGTTTACATTGGTTTTCATTCAATGATAATCTTTTAAAGTTTATTTTGACTAGTTTTTCTGGAATGTTTTTGACAGACTTGTTTATCCTAAATAATTGTTTTGTTCTTTATAAGCTGGGTCTAAGGCATCCAGGTGTGCCAGAGGTCTTTTTTTTTCTCTCGAGGCAGCTTTGATTTACATTTGAGTAAAGCCAGATTAAAGTTCTGACACGTTGGTTGAAAAGTAAGATGGCTGCCTTTGGTTCATGCGGTTCTTCTCTGTGCTCAACATGATTTGTTGAGCCCCACAACAGAAACATATGCCCGAGGTAAATCACAGTGGTGTGGTCCTGTCAAACTCAACACAAAAACCCTGTTGTAACTGTATATGAAAACAAGCCTTAGAAATATGTTCCGGCCTATTATGAAGCCGAACCGGAAGACAAGTTCCTCTCTGAATTGGCACATAAACGCAAGTCTTCAGTTGAAATACTTGAGATTATTTATAAAAGGGGTGGATATGGTGCTCCTGTAGTATTGTATTTCTGTAATTATAAACAATGAAACCTATTAGCAGTTTATGTGGATGGGGATTTGCAGAATTCAACTAGTGCAACATATTTTCTACTCACTGGGATCAGAATTCACTTACTAAGAGCCCAATTTGAGATAAAATGCCAGCTGGCCTGTAACCTTTTTAAGAGCTTCCACACATGGGTTAAATCTGACCATCATTTAAAAATCAAATATATAAAAACTGTTAAAAAATAAAGAATGTGTCTATATGCACGTTTAAAAACTCAAACGTTACTTTTATTGTAAGTTCTCAGTGTAAACTTTACTATCTTGAGTTTATCCTGGATGCCTTAATTATTATTATTATTTTTTTACAGAAATTTTTACATGCACATACTGTATATAATAATATTACATATACAGTATGTGCATCTACAAAGGAATAACATTATGCTTGAATTATATATACTTAAAATGTACATATTAGCACCTAAAATGTACATATTAGCACCTAAAATATACATATTAGTACCTAAAATGGACAAAGGTTTACCTTTTGAAAAGGTACAGCCCCAGTGACAGCTTTCGTACCTTTTTTCTGAGAGTGTAATGGTTTAATTTGTATTATAAAATTATATGATACCATTGAATGGTAGATTATTTGGAATAATGTTTGCATGAATAAGTTTGTTTCACTATACTGTACCAAATGCTTACATTTTTTTGACAACCAACTAGTGAGGACATTTTACTGGTTCATGCAAACCGTGCATACACACACACGCACACATTTGACATTCACAAACACACACTCAGCAGTAGGCAAGATTAAATTGGACTCTCAGGCTGCCAATATCGAGGTCGGAATGTTAATGAGAGTTCTCTATGGGGACACATTGAGAAAGAGAAATGGAGAGAGAACACCGCATGTAGTGAGATTCAGCCTGTGGTTTCTGTACACAGCTCCTCAAAACCATCAATAAAGAGATAATCAAGGACGAGAGAGAGAGAGATGCTTGATCATTATTTCACGTAGGTGCTGAGTCAGAGGCTGCAAGCTGGTTTTTTCTTTAGCTACTGCACTAATGCACACAGACAGTACTCTGCTCAACCTGCCACACACTGGCAGACTGAAGAACTGCAGTTTGAACAGTGAAAAAGCACTGTACTTTATCTGGGAGCTTGAGTTATGAAGCATCTGTCACATTAATACAATAAAAGCATCCAAGAATTAGTTAGAAATTTAACCACATGAAGATCAACTCAAAACTCTTTTGCCTGTTTTCTCCTGCAGAAAAGCTCTACATCTCAACCGGACGTGAGCTGCGAAGAGCTCTGTTCTCTCTCAAGCAAATATTTCAGGTAAGCTGCCCCACTTCGAATTAGCGTTAGCACGGATCACCTGCTAATGTCTTTTTCATCAGCAGCACATGTGTGTGAATATGTGCCTGTGTTTTCATGCATGTTTGAGCTGTATGGGTACGCTGGATTTTCTCTCTGCACAGAAATTTCCAGATACCAAAGCTGGAGTCTCCATCATTGATTGATTTTAAAGCTGTGCTGGAAGCTACTGTTTTTCCTCTAGAGGAACCATGTCTGAACATCGCACTGTGTGTGTGTGTGTATGAGATTAAATGTCTTTCCACTAAAGTTTTAGCATTTTAATGACAAAAGCATCTGAAACTTTCACACCTGTCATCAAGTGCGTAATTTAAACCTGCCAGAGGCTATACATAAACACACACAAATACTCTGGAGCACAAACAAACACAAACATACATAGCTTTGTGAGAACACATATACAGCTTTGTTGGGGAAGCTACTGACCTGTAACATTTTAGGCTACACACTACACTGTAAAAAATTTACTGTAAAATTTACAGTAACTTACTGGCAACGATTAGCCAGTAAGTTACTGTGAATACTCTTTACAGTAAGGGTACTGTACTTCCATTTACAGTATTTTATGTTTATACTGTGAATTCAAAAACAATTAAATACTGTGATTTTAGTTGTATTTACAGTAACTTACTGGCTAATCGTTGCCAGTAAGTTACTGTGAATACGTTTTACAGTAAGGGTAGTGTACTTTTCACAGTATTTTATGTAAACACTGTGAAATCAAAAACATTGAAATATTATGATTTTGGTTGTATTTACAGCATTGATTGTTTTACTGTAGAAGAAAATTTCAATTTAATTTACATACAAAAAACGTTAAGCACTGTTTTTTATGTATTGTATGCAACACAGTACTATAAACAGTAGATAACGGTTAAGCACTGTAAATTCAGTTTCTCACTGTACAATTTAAATACTATATCACTATCATTTAATATTAGCCATCATTAAAAGAAACACCCATTTTTCTAAAACATTGCAATCAACTGCAGACAATAAGAAAATTGTTAACAGTTATTTATTTAAAAAGGTTTGGTGAACCGAAATGACAAAACAGGTACAACAAAGGGATAATGGACATTGGACAACATGCCATTATACCATCCAAAGTTAATGCACGTTCTATGCAAGTAATGTGGCCACAACACCCAGCGGAGTGTTAACTTTAGATAGTCTAATGGCGTGAAGTCTATTATCATGCTTATTCTACTGTTGCTAAATTCAAAGGAACACTCCGACTTTTTGGGACTTTAGCTTTTTCACCGTATCCCCCAGAGTTAGATAAATCCTTACATACCTTTTTCATCTCCATGCGTGCTGTAACTCTGTCTGACACACCCACCGCTAGCCTATAGCTTAGCACAAAGACTGGATGTAAATGGTTCCAGCTAGCATACTAATCCCAATAAGTGACAAAATAACGCAAACATTTTCCTATTTATGTTGTGATTTGTCTAAATCAGAG
Organism: Pimephales promelas; assembly: GCF_016745375.1. The sequence goes on along the minus strand of NW_024121199.1, from coordinate 3,317,857 downwards.
TGTACAAATAACAAGGTCATATGAGACACAGCCATCTTTTAACCGTAAATTGGGAACTATATTTTCAGAAGGCGAAGCACTGCTACTTGAGCGGAGTGATAACCGCAGCACCTGAGACGCACCGTGGAGAGGAGCAGAGAGTTCGTTCAGAGTTGGATTAATAGAGTCAGCAATTACTAGATAGTGAAAGCATAGTTTACAATCATGAGTGTTCGCTGTATTGTAAAGAGCTGCGACAATAAATGGGAGACCAGGTAATGCCATGATGTTTCTTAGAATTCCAAACAAAAATGCTGACCTGTGATATTTATTAGTCAGGATGCATTTTTGTTTGGAATTCTATGAAACATGGCATTACCTGGTCTCCCATTTATTGTCGCAGCTCTTTACAATACAGCGAACACTCATGATTGTAAACTATGCTTTCACTATCTAGTAATTGCTGACTCTATTATTCCAACTCTGAACGAACTCTCTGCTCCTCTCCATGGCGCGTCTCGGGTGCTGCGGTTATCACTCCGCCCAAGTAGCATGCTTCGCCTTCTGAGAATATAGTTCCCAATATTTATACGGTAAAGATGGCTGTGTCACATATGACCTTGTTTTTTGTACACTCTGTGACTATACAATTCACAACATGTAAATAGGAAAATGTTTGCGTTATTTTGTCACTTATTGGGATTAGTATGCTAGTTGGAGCCATTTAGACCCAGTCTTTGTGCTAAGCTAGGCTAGCGGTGGGTGTGTCAGACAGAGTTACAGCATGCACGAGATATATCTAACTCTGGGCGATACAGTGAATATGCTAAAGTCCCAACAAGTTGTCGTGTTCCTTTAATTTACGACTGAAGAAAATTTTACAAAACGTTTTTTTAAAGTTACAGAGCAAATTGTTATTAGTTCATTCACTAGTTCCGTATGACTAGTTGCTATAATGGAACAATAATGCAAATTGATACAATACAGTCAAAAAATTTAACTACTTTGAAGTTGTGCAAATAACTGATTACCCCATTCTAAAGAGCAATAAATAACATTATGGCAATATTGAAATAAAATAAAACATTGAACATTAAAAAAATATATATTTAACATTTGCATGAACATTTAAAACAGAAAGGAAAATAAACTTCCCCTGCCACTTGGCAAAGGTCTATGGCCTCTTGCATGCCTTGACCTTGGAGACAGAGAATCCTATTTGGAGCCCTGAAATTAAAGAAGAAAACACATTAAATCGACTGAATGGTTTCGAAAACGGTAAAACTCAACTGTTTAACTCTGGGAGAGTTGTAGAGCCAATAAAAAACAAAAGTGGAGTGTTCCTTTAACAAATACAACTTATTTAAATAATTTAGGCTACTAGTAAATGGTGAAATTAACATTTAGAAAGTTTAATAAATGCTGTAGAAGTGCAGTTTATTAATAGTTAATGTTAACTAATGTAGTTAACTAGAGTTTAATAAATGGAACCATATTGTAAAGTGTTACCAATTTGTTATACACCGATTCAGACGTCTCGTGACAGATCAGTTATTTTAACTAGAGCCCGACTGATAAAGGATTTTGAAGGCAGATACCGATACAAATATTTGTTGGTTTTAAAATCCGATATTCCTATATATCGGCCGATATATATATATATATATATTTAGAAACACGCAACAAAACATAACAGATTACCCTAACATTAGTTATTAGTAGTTATTTATGAGTTTTAACTAGTATAGATGGTATAGCATGGTAAACGTGCGTGCCAGTGATGCAGAATTGACCACGCATGGTCAAGATCAACCTCTTGAAAGCAGATGGACTCTAAAACAGTGGGCATCGCAATTCAACAGCCATACTGACACCTGTTAGCATTGCAAACCCGCTCTTCGCCCCAAACCACCACCGGCTGTTCTACATAGCAACGTAACTTACATGGTGTTGACGAGACGGGAATATGATGGCAGACATCGTGAACAATGTTTGAACACGTGAACACAGTGCAGATTGTCAACATAACATTAGACATTGTCTTTTTGTCTAATAACTGTACCTAACATTAGTCGTCCGCGGTCAAAACACTGTGGTGTAAACAGTTTGATGTTGGGATATTCACTGCCCAAAGCCTATTAACTAAAGCCAACCAACCCCGTTACGTCACATGTTAGAATACTGCGCAATGGCGGCACCCTGGTGGCGAAAGATATAAAGTTTTTTCTTTTTTTCTTTTATATGTTTACATTTGTCATGTGTCTTATATAATTGTTGATTATAGTGGAAATCCATCTAGTAAATCATGTAAACTTGATTGACTGCTTAATTTCCCCTTTAAAGGATTAGTTCTTAAAGGAGAACTCCAGTGCAAAATGAACCTTTGGTCTAATAACATATTGGTACCTAGTCGACCATTCTCTGAGATTTGTTTTTATGATAATCGAATGTAAAGAGTTTTATCTCTAAAAACTGTTTAGTGTATAAAGCTAGTATATGGGGGCATTGACTAAGTAAAAAGAAATCGCTAATACCACTAACAAGGCTCAAAATAGCCCCACACTAACATAGTAACATAATGAGGGTCCATACATCCAAAACGAAGCATTGAGAACTTTGTAAGTGTACAGACAGTATAATAAGAAGATATTTTATCAAGACAGTCCACTTCGCGTATACAGGCAGGAGCCATCTTGGGAAAACAGTCTCGACAAGTCGAACCACGAATGCCGTTTGGTGTTAGTGTGGGGCTATTTTGAGCCTTGTTAGTGGTATTAACTAGCGATAGATCTAACTTATTATATGTCCCCATATACTAGCGTTATAATCTAAACAGTTTTTAGAGATAAAACTCTTTACATTCGATTATCATGAAAACAAATATCAGAGAACGGCTGACTAGGTAAAAATGTGTTATTAGACCAACGGTTCATTTTACGCCGGAGTTCTCCTTTAAATTCTTTTCCACTGAAGAAAGAAAGAGATGGATATCTTGGATGCCATTGGGGTGAGTTAATTATAAGGAAATTTACATTTTGAGGTAAACTAATCCTTTAGGTTTAAAATAAAAATGTTTAAATGTAATATATTTTTCTCATGGTCCTTATTTTAAATAGGTCATAAAAATATCAATAATTGTCGATATCAACCAATATGAAACACTTACAGTATATCGTGATACAGTTTTCAGACATATCGCCCAGCCCTATTTAGGGCCCTATGATTTCCGCGATAACGAAATCGCGGACGGAATCGCGGAATTGGCCAATTAACGCGGAATCTAGTGTTAACGCGGAATTTCGTAGATTTTTGCATATTTGGTTTGAAATTCTGTTTTTGTGTGGGAGAAGAACGTATGTCTGGTGAAAATGCAGACCGGGGGAAGCAAATCTGGGCGACTCAACCCCCCAACCCGTCATTTCAGCTCCAATGACGAAATCAAAACAATGAAAGCATGGCGAAGCGGCTCTCCTTTCGTCGACTAAAAGTTAAGAAACTCAACGCTATAAGCCTTCAGTGCCGAGCAGTTCGCACGTGACTTATGCAGTGTTTCCCACACTTAATTCGCCGCCACATACTGCGTTTCGGTTTTTAACACTATTTAAAACACGCAGCGTATTCATTCAGTTGTATTTCCCCGCTCTCCCTCCGCCTCTCTCTCACTCACGCGTCTCTCACACACACACACACACACACAACGTGCACACCACGTCTGTCTGAGGCGCCGGACTGGACAAAGGCGAAGCGAACTCCATGAGAGACAGAGTGTGACTTTATTTAAACTTATAAACTAATATAATTTATATTACTGGACAGTTTAAAGCTCATAACCATATTTTGTTGTTACTTGAAGAGTGCAGTGTTATGTTGCATCATGCAGTATTTGTCCTGAAAAGGCTACTGAGTAATTGTCTGTATTACCTCAATAAATTTAAGGTCATTCCTAATTTATTTTTATTTTTTTAATACATTTTTATCATTAACTTTAAAAGCATACTATTTTTTACAACTAAAATAACAGTCAAGGGTAAAAAAAAACCCCAATTCCCTAAAATTAAAACGGAAAAAACGAAATTTGGGAAAAAATAAAACGGATTTTGGGAAAAAATAAAATGGATTTCATAGGGCCCTACCTATTACATTACATTTTAAAGGGAGAAGATGATTTTGAACAGCTTTTCAATTGTCAATGTGCTTTTACATTGCAATCAAATTATTTAATATAAAAATACCTCTGATCAAACTCCAGCGCTGTGCTGGCTTCCACCGGTTGAATACGTAACAGGCGAAGAGAGCGGCCAAGCCAGTGGTGAAGTCCACCATGTGAGCACCAGGTGGGGTTACGACCCTCCCCTTGATCGACAGCATCCATTTTTTTGCAGTCTCTCCTTAGTAAAGACAAGAGTCATCACAAAAATTATATTTCATAGCGATACATTCAATAAAAGATTTTTCCACATAAATTATTGTAAAAACAGGGCAGGGAGCATACATATCTTCGAAGCAGTGGATTAAAGGATTGATTAGTTCACCTCAAAATGAAAATCTCCTAATAATTTACTCACCCTAATGCCATCCAAGATATCCATGTCTTTCTTTCCTCAGTGGAAGAGAAATTAAGTTTGAGGAAAACATTTCTTGATTTTTCTTTGGATAATGGGCTTCAATTGTAAACAACGTTTTAAAGCTTAAATGAATGCAGTTTCAAAGGTCTTTGAAGTACTTCAACGCACTATACAGGTTCCCAGCTGAGGATTAGGGTCTTATCTAGCGAAATGATCAGTCATTTTCTGAAAAAAAAATTATAATTTATATACTTTTTATCTACAATTGTTGGACTACTGGAGCCCATTATTCAAAGAAAAATCTAGAAATGTTTTCCTACAAAAATGTCATTTCTCTTTCATTGAGGAAGGAAAGAAAGACATGGATATCTTGTAAATTATTCGGAAACTTTTATTTTGAGGTGAACTAATCCTTTAAATAGCAGTTACTGGTTTGGTGATAGAAAAACAATGAGTGATACAGGCATAGCAAGCAATCTGAAATGGTAATCACGACATTATAGGTGGCTACTAAAAATTAGAGAGTAACTTACTCCACATAACTTAAGATTTTGAAGTGACTGCTGACTAGTGCAGAGAATGGCACGACACAAACTCTGCATTCACTAGTGTTTTCCAGAAACGTTGCTTTGCTTGTGCATAAAGTTATACATTAAGGATTTGTTAACAGTGAATGTGAAACTTACCAAGCATAATAATCCTTGGAGTGATAGGAAGGAGACAGCTGGGCCTCTACATCTGAGGGAGTGGTAACGTTAGTCTCCTATGCCAGCAAAGATAAAGAGTCACTCGAAAGAAGGTAACTAACTAGGATAGAAAAAGCTTTATAAAAATTGTTGATAAGAAAGCAATGAGCCTTTTTTTCTCTTTAGGTTTGTGCATGTTTACTCATAAAAAAAACTAAGTAACTTACCACAATAACTTTATCAATTACCACTCTAAGTTACATAAATTTTCTCTTAATTAAAACATTGTTCACACAGTGGACAACAGTGACTTTAACTGTTAAGTTACCCAGCATTTAACCAATAATTGAGATAGACGTTAGCACCATGTTAGTTAACTTAACGTTATTGTGAGGTGAGGTCTATTAAGGAAAAAATGCTCAACCACCAATAGCATAAACCTGACACAAACAAACCTGTATTTACTTGAACAATTGGAGGCTTGTCAACCTGCATTATGTTGGGGGGTGTAAAATGGTACGTAAAGTTAACGTTACTTAACTTACTGATTTTCTGGAAGTCCCGAATCCCCATTAGCAGTTGGTGAAGGATCCGCGATCCCAAGATGGAAACTCCGGCTGAGGCAACGGGTGGGGAAAAATATTCTCCTGGCTAGCTAGCTACCGATAACTAGGTAAACTGTTGACTAACTAATACTAATAACGTTTTAAGGCTGTAAAAACATCTCCGTCGGCGCTCTCACGGAAACGTTTTCGCTGAATTCCTCTCAGGCAAAAAGTGAAAGATATCAACACAAAGACGAAAACAAAATACAACCACAAGACAAAACCGTCTATAAAGAAACGCACATGTGAATAATACTAGACTTATTAACGGAGCTTAACGTTAAAGGCTGTTACGAAAACGTAAATTCGACAATTAACTTAGCTTTTCTGTCACTGACGACGAAACAGAAATTCAAATGCTTCTTTCGCGCTTTTTTCTAACAGACTCGGCTTTGACTGCCTAAACCCCGCCCACTCTGACGGCGTTTTGATTTCACCTTGCAGCTCAGAAACAGCTCTGGAAACTTGCACATTTATCTCTCCTGCTTTCGAAAAAAAATATATATATATAACACTGATTTTTGTAAAATAAAAATCCCATGTTACGTATTTATGTTAACCAGGCAGCCCCAATTTTGGAAAGTAATGCACATGACATAACCTACACATAATAAAAAGGTTTCTTCATTCTGAATAGTATATATATATATATATATATATATATATATATATATATATATATATATATATATATATATATATAATGGAATAGAAAGCTCATGCAGCAGGTGCATCAGAGTACAAGTTCACAAGGGTTACAAAGAAAGATATGATTAAAAAAAAGGAAAATTACAGTAGTTTACTTTACTATTTACAGTACTTTAGTGGCTGTATTGTGATTTTTTACAGTAATGCTTTGACTACTGTGATTTTCACTGTAATGCTTGAACTACTGTGATTTTTAAGGTCTTACTGTAAACTTTACAATATTCTACTGTAAAAATATTTTACAGTATTGTTACTGTGACATCTACAGTAAATAACTGTAGATTTCACAGGCATTTTTTACAGTGTACTCATAATTCAAAGTAGTTCAGCAACAGTGAAGCTACCCCTTTTACCCTAAAAAATAGTTGCGTAGCTAATACAAGATGCTAATATGCTAACTATAGCTAGCCTACTACTGTACATCGAAGGCACTCTCTATAACTTAATCCGCGTGGTGTTTTCTAGTAAAAAGGAGGGATTTTGAATGAAACAATGAACAATAACATTAAAGGTGCCCTAGAATTTGTAATTGGCTATTATCTTGGCAACAAGATAATACATCTTAGAGTTAATAAATAATAAATAGGCTAACAAGAGTTCAGTACATGGACATGACATACAGTGAGTCTCAAACACCATTGTTTTCTCCTTATTTAAATCTCGTTTTTGAAAAACACCTCTGAAAAGAGGCGAATCTCCACATAACAGCGACTGTGATGCAACAGTCGGGATCTTTATTAGTATGTACGCCTCCAAAAGTTTGCATATGCCAGCCCATGTTCAATTCCAGGCGAAACGGCGCAGCCGAATCATCGGAAGTTCTGCAGGTGAAGAAACAAGTGAGGATCATAGGGAAAATGGCAGATCATGGAAACAAATGTTATGTTCCTGGCTGTGCAATAATAGGCAATAGGTTGATGTTTATCTATAATCGGATAACTTTACCGCAACAGTTTAATTCGAAGTTGTTAGTTTGCTCTGCCCATTTCACCTCATACTTATTTTCTAACCTGGGACAATATCAAGCAGGCTTCTCTCATCGTCTCATTCTGAAAAAGGGGGCAATTCCAATTCTATATCACCACAAGCGATAAGTAGTGATTTTATTAACGATAATTTACACTGTGTTGTCTAGATCCAGCGCATAGTACTGTAACAAATAGCAAACTCCAAGTAACGAGTATACATAACTAAATAGTATGACGCTGAGGTTAATATTTTTTTTTGCCTGTGTTGTCATATAAATCTACAAAACAATACTGTAGATACATATGTAAATTTAAAAATGTAATTGTGAGAAATATTTCAAAATAAGAAATAAAGTCCCATTCTGAACCGTTAGAAAAGTGTGCCTCTACCTACATTTTTGCATGATTCCAAAAACGTAACTATACAAAATATTTACTGCAGTTTCCAGGTGAAATGGGCTCTATGCACGGTGGTATTTCCGGTTAAGGTGTAAGGATGCTGGATTACTTCCGCCGATCGTAGAGTCCAATGCTATACCCAGAATTTATATTGGCTTTTATACTCTATGGCTATAATAAAGAAACGTTAGTCCCAAAAACAGACACCCCTCATTTAATTGATGCTTCTTTGTTTATTATATTAAATAAACATATATACAATTACATCTAAACGTATTAAAGTTTCGTTTCAAAGACGGGAAGACAGTAAATTTTGAAGACTCTGCCATAATCTCGTTTCCTCGGTTTTCCTTCACTTTAAATCTCCCTAACCGGAAACTGAAGCTTTGCGTCAAATGTGGAACTTATGCGTGCATAGCCTATTTTTGTTCCTTTTTTTTTTTTCTTTTTTTTTACACAAATTGAAATGCCTGGGACAGATTATGATTGATAATGACTCATTTTTTGCACAGTTCAATATTTCCACATTAATATATTATGACCTTAATAATACTGTAGCACACCTACACTCTCAGAAAAAAAGGTACAAAAGCCGTCACTGGGGCTGTACCTTTTAAAAAGGTACACGTTTGTACCCAAAGGCTGCATTTTGGTACCTTAGTGGTACATATTAACACCTAAAATGTACATATTAATACCTAAAATGTACATATTAGCACCTAAAATATACATATTAAGACCTAAAATAGACATATTAGCTCCTGAAATGTACATATTAACACTAAAATGTACATATTAAAACTAAAAATGTACATATTAGCACCTAAAATGGACATATTAGCTCCTGAAATGTACATATTCACACTAAAAATGTACATATTAGCACCTAAAATGTACATATTAGCACCTAAATTGTACATATTAACACCTAAAATGTACCTATTAGCACCTAAAATTGACATATTAGCTCCTGAAATGTACATATTAGCACCTAAAATGCACATATTAGCACCTAAAATGTACATAATAGCACCTGAAATGTACATATCAGCACCTAAAATGTACCTATTAGCACCTAAAATGTACATATTAACACCTAAAATGTACATAATAGCACCTAAAATGTACTTATTAGCACCTAAAATGTACATATTAACACCTAAAATGTACATAATAGCACCTGAAATGTACATATTAGCACATAAAATGCCATATCAGCACCTGAAATGTACATATTAGCACATAAAATGTCCATATCAGCACCTGAAATGTATATTAGCACTTAAAATGTACATATTAGCACCTAAAATGTACATATTAGCACCTAGAATGGACAAACGTTTACTTTTTGAAAAGGTACAGCCCCAGTGACAGCTTTTGTACCTTTTTTTCTGAGAGTGTACAGTATGTTATGAGCACAAGTCCCGTGAAACATAAGTCACTTATGTAATTTACATTTATGCTCAAAATAAAGCTAGTCAGCAAATACTTGTTATCTCATGTTTGCATTTTTAAACACTATTTTTTTAACACATTGCTTAGGTTACAGTAGAGTTATTTTCAAAAGCTTAGAGAGTTAACATTTTAGCCCCACTCACTGGACAATTCTTTTCCGAATTGCGGCAATACACTAACTTGACATTTCAAGTGTCACAAAACATAAAATATAGTTTAGCAGAAATGTCACCACAGGCCTGGGTTAATTGTCACTAATTTACAAAAGTGCTATATAGAGTTGAACTTTTTGTCTCAAATGTAATTACGAGATATTGCAAGTACACAAGTTTGAAAAGTCAAAATTGTGAGACATATAAAGAAATACATACATTTAAATCAGCATATATCAGCACATATATGTAAATCAGCAGTTTAACGCCACCTCGGGTGGGAGAAAGAAGCTTTAATTTAGCTACACTAGAAAATAAATTCTGAAAAATATGATTGTAGAGTTACTACTCTTAGTTAGTTACTCCCAAAACACTGACACAGTGGTTTTCAATCTTTGTGGGGACTCTCCATAAGATGTAATGGTTTTTATACTCTACAAATTGTATATTCTTTCACCTAACACTAACCCTACCAATCACAGAAAACGTTCTGTATTTTTACATAAAAAAAAATAATAATAATAATTTTGTATGATTTATAAGCTTGTTTCCTCATGGGGACCTCAAAGGCCCCCACGGTGACACATGTCCCCATGAGTCAGTGTGCATTCAGTTTGAAGTCCCCACCGGGATATAAACACACACACACACACACACACACAATTCTTGGACAGAATTCAAGCTCAGCAGTTCAAGTTATTGAAACCAATCTCATAATCCTCAAAATCTCCCTAAATTTTAATCTAAGACGTATGAATCACTTGAGAACCGTATAGATGAGCAGTGATCTGATTGATCACCCAACTTTCTCCCAGCATTCTTTATGCTGTTGTGCATTTTGCATGTGCAGTAAAATGCATTTCTCCAGACATGGGCATACTGTGTCATTATAGACTGTCTGCACCAATATAAATTCCACAAATCCAACACCCCTAATCATTTTCAGATCAGCCAATAGGGTGTGTCCACACAAATCCCAAAGTAGGAGAAATATTGGACATCAGTGACTGCTGGAGCCTAATTCTCTTCCACACATGACACACAGTACAGGACAGAGGGATGCATGCTGTAATTGTAGAATTAGTCAAGTGTGCCCAGCCGTGGACCTGTGTGTGTGTGTGTGAGTGTGTGTGTGTGTGTGAGTGCCATAAATCAAGCAGAGACACGTACTGCTCCTCACACTTCTTATACAGTGTGTTTAATGGACTTTTTTTACTGCAGGGAAGCAGTCGATTAGCACTTAGCAACCAAAACTTACTCAAGCCCAAACACAAAGGGTTTCCATGGGTAGGAAGTGAAAAGGATTTAAAAACTGTAAGTGCTCACTAGGGGAGATCTGAAGGGACTACAGGGACGAGTCCGGGACAGCTCTATAAAACAACACTGCAGAACTACATTTAAAAAATTATACAGCTAGCTTTAAAATAAGATAACAAACAAGATTTTATTAAATAATTATGAAATATTCTCTAAATTTTCAATAATACCTTTAATTATCATTTTGAAAATGTATTAAATTCTAAATCATTTAAATGGCAGAATTCAAGATTTTTATTTTATTTTAAAAATGTATTAAATTTAATAGATTAATGTTTTATATTATACTTTATAATTTATATTCTATTTATATAGTAATATACACTATTATTATGTAGTTATTACTACTTTATATATATAGTATACTACCTTATAGTGTATATATATATTAAAATTTCATAATAAATTATTTTTAATTTGAATTGTAAAATTGCATTATAACTTTAATAGGTTAATGTTTCTTTTGGAACTTCTAAGCATGTTGAGCTACTTTTAGGTTGTTTTAAGAAATTCCCAGCACCTGGTGGACAGAGAGTTTGCAGAACAATGCAACATGTGTTGGTGTAGGAGTGGGAACCTTTTGGGAGCATAGAGAAAACACTGACAGAGCGTTTGACAGATAGGAATGCGTAAGCTTCGGTTTGGGCCATGTCAGTTTGAAATCAAGTGCATATCTGAAAGGAAAGCACAACTGAATCTTTCTGGAATTCTTATTGGTCCCCCTGAGAGTGTGTTGCGGCAATACAAAAAAAAAAAAAAATGTTCATATGATGGAGTGTCACTTTCTTGATGGTTAATTTCAAGATATTCAATTACACACGATGTGTTGTGTTTGCTATTCTGTGTTTATTCTGTGCTTGTTGTACACGCAAGTGCAACTGTTTGGATTGAGTTTCTGCTGCTTGTGTTTCTCCTGCAGGATGATAAAGATCTGGTGCATGAGTTTGTGATGGCTGAGGGACTCACGTGTCTGATTAAAGTGGGAGCTGAGGCCGACCAAAACTACCAGAACTACATCCTCAGAGGTACCACATTACCATGACACTGTAAACTCAATGTACTGTATATGATTCAAGAGGTTAAACAACTATCAAACATAAAAAAACGAGCGCTATAAAAAATTGTTCAGGTTATAATATATAGTATATATCCACCAGACACATGATGCGTAGTAATTTACAGCAATATTTGCCTATACACTACTGTTCAAGAGTTTTTGTTTTATTCAGCAGTAATGCATGAAATTGTTTAAAAGTGACAGTGAACATATATATTTGCAAAATATTTCAAATAAATGCTGTTCTTTTGAACTTGCTTTTCATCAAAAACAACATTGATAATAATAAGATGTTTCTAAGCACCAAATCATCATATTAGATCATGTGACTGAAGACTGATGCAATGAATGCTGAAAACTCGGATTTGCCATCACAGTGATATAATTATTTTTAAAATATATGAAGTGCTTTTTTTTCAATGCATTTAATTTAAATATATTACACTTTTTTTTTGTGACTGTATTTTTAATCAAATAAATTTAGCCTTAAGCATAAGTGACTTCTTTGGAAATACTGTACATTCAGATACCAAACTTTTAAGCTGTATTGTGTTTTTTTTTTTTACATTCTAATTTAAGAAATTGTCTGAGTATCACATTAATTGCTGAATCAAATTTTTTAACTGATTTATTGAAATTGACAAATTTATGGAACAGATTTATGGAAATGAATCAAATCACAACTTTGAATCATATGTACAATATTGAATCATATATTTATTCATTTATTAACTAAACCACAAGGAAATATTGTGGAATTAGTCTAAAAACTGCAATAAAATTGTGATCATTGTGATGTTAATATTTTATCGTCAGTAGAATTATTGTAAATATATTATCAAAATATATCGCCCCTACTTAATTAAAAGCTACATCAGAATTTTAAGGATAGAACAGTAACAAAATGAGCAGATTTATAATTAAATAGTCTTGTATAGTCTTATGAATTAGTGTTCACTGAAGTATGTTGTGACTGACTCTTCATATTGTAACTACCAGTGGTGTCACTAAAAAAACACTAACACTATACCACAATACCAAATATCTATACATCCAAACCACATCACAAGAAGTTAAATAACTACCACACAATACATTTTAAAGCTGGGCACCAAACATTTTCCACCCAGCACTATTAATTGCCAATAAAGCATCAACATGTCTTCTTTTCCTCAGAGGGAAGGGTGTCAGGGGGGTTGTTGAAATTCAGTTTACGATCTGCAACATCCTGACAAGCCTTTTTATTGGACGTTAAAGCATGTGGGCGCTGCCCTCTCGCAGAGGGCTGTGAAATGCGGGTGACCTTTCGGAGAGGGTTTTCCAGTCCCCTTTAGACCTCCCCACTGGCCGGCAACCTCATCCCCAGGCAGAGGAAGCTCTTAGCAGCCTGTTAACATGCCTGACCTTTCACCTCACATGCATGGAGAGAATAAATTAGCCAGGGCAAACAGGAGCAACACGTTTGTGAATGGTAATTATTGGGGTCAATGAACGGTGCGTGTTATGGTGCATTTCAGTGTTTCGTTTGGTTACATCTGGGCATCTGAAGTGTATTTGTGTGGTGTACTCGTATGTTTAAGCTGGAGGGTATCAGCTTTCCTTTTTAAAAGGGTGTTTGTGCATGTGGGTGGCGGGGAGTCTGTGTGTATACAAATGTGTATACAAATACACAAAACCAGAACATTACATTAGAGCCTTATGACGTACTGTATTTACAGTATGCATTGTTGGGAATTCAGTGTTAGCTGCTCTGGCCTGTTTTTTTAATCATCACTCTGAACTGCTATAGGTTTATTTTGCTGTAGTAAAAAATCACCAAAATGTATAAATGATTATAAATTACAGACTTAAACATTTATTTAAAATGTCAAAGTGCATCAATGACCCATACATTTGGATCAGCTAAATCAGTCATATAAATCACTAAATTAATGTTGTCTATATGTACTATTTGTGTAAATTATATGCAATACACTAGTTAAAACGTTTGGCATCTCACCTAGGCTGCATCAAAAGTATATTTAAAGTATATTTAATGTATATTAGTATATCAAAATACAGTAAAACAGTTGTAAAGCGGCACAAAATCGATCCAATGGCGGAATTCGATTTGAGAGAGAGAGAGAGAGATGCAGATTAGATTCTCAGAGGAAGGGGGTAGGGGGTCAAATGTTAGTAATATTGTGAAATTATTACGGTTTAAATGAACTATTTTAATATTTTTTTTTAAAATGTAAAATATTCCTGTTATGGCTAAGCTGAATTTTCAGCATCATTGCTCCAGTCTTTAGTGTCACATGATCCTTCAGAAATCCTTCAAATATGCTGATTTGGCTGTCAAGAAACATTTCTGATAATCATCAATGTTGAAAACAGTGAACATTTTTGTGGATTTTACTTTACTTTTTGTGCAAGATTCTTTTATAATCAGAAAGTTTAAAAGAACAGAATTTATTTAAAAAATAGAAATCCTATCTGTCATTGCAAATGTGGATCCTTACTGAATAAAAGTATTAGTTTCTTTCTTTCAAAAACATGAACAGACAATCTTTCTGACCCCACACTTTTAAATGTAAAGTGTATATCATTCCAGTATATTGTATGTTGTTAGTAAAAGCTACATGAATTCAGTGTTCATGTGTGTTTTGAGAGAGCTTAAAGTGATTTCTTTACTGGGGTTGCTTGTTTATAGTCAAAGCAATTGGATTTACAGGGCCAGGGACTGACGACAGACACCTAAACACTAAATCCGCATGTTGAGACTTACTGGCAGTCTGTACGATTTACAGCCTGTCCGCAATGACAGCGGCTTTCTGTAACACAAAAACAAAGCTACACATTACTCCCCATAGCGTAATATTTCAGCTATAGCCCAAACTGGAAATGCATTTTGTGCATTCGACTGGTACAGCAGTTACACTCGACGGTTCCTAAAGAAGTATTTTTCTCAATGTGTCGTGGCTCTGAGTGAGTGCTTCGGGTGTTTTTGAGCGAAATAGACAGTAGCAATGTGCCTATTCCTTTTTAGACCTGCACATTTTATATTTTAGTTTCCACACCCAGATGATTCATGCTGCTGCTATGCTTTTATGGACTCTCAGTAAGACTCAGCACACCTTTGGGTAACAGGATGCCATAATTATCTCAAACTGAGCCTGTGTGCTTCTCTAAAGGTCATGCATCCTTTTATTTACAGCTAAACTAGTTTCAGTATAAAACACACAGTTGAAATGAAGTTGCATTGTCCTAGTGGGACCTGATTTCAATGTGTTTACTTGCAATCAGTGCTTGTGCCCTGGTTATGGGTTTGAACCCACATTGACACAAACAACCCAGTTGATTAAGATGCCAAATTCCCATCTGGGACAGAGAGAAACTGAAAGAGAATGAGAGATACAGTGAGAGGGATCAAGAGGATGATGATGATGATGATGATGATGACAGGCAGTCTAAATGATAGCTTCAATCCCTTCCTGCTCTTTTTAATCACTCATTTGTACTTTGTTTACTTCATTTGTCTCTGTTTTTGGTGTTTTTGTGCGAGTTGGTTGTTTGTTTGGAATGGATCGTTCTGGCTGTGGGAAAGAGCTGCTGTTATAGCCTGTCTTCTCTTATGCATGGGCTGTAACCTGGCTCACAGATGACCTAGTTTCTCATGACCAGAAGAAGAAACACACGCTGCGGTGATCTTTTCCTTCCAATGTTTTTTTGGGGAGCATGCACGCATGTGCACTGAGGTGCAAAAGTCTGAGACCACATTGAAAATGTGTCATTTTTTTTTTTCATTTTTACTGGAAATAACCAAAACATTGTGTAGACAGAATGTTTTTTGTGACATTTAATATGTTAAAGTTGCACTCAGCAGTTTAGTTTACGTTGTGATGTCATTTTTGCCTGGCACCTAGAGACACCTAGAGGTGTGGAGGTAGCATCAAGCAAAAGCAAATATGTTTGGTTAGCGATGCCATTGTAGAAATGCAAATAATGCGTAATTCAAAATCATTTTTCAAATATTCCTTAATCAAAAGTATCAAATAGTATTGAGAATACTTTAGTTAAAGCAAGTTTTCGTTTAATAACGTGATTTCAAAATGGCTGCCCCCATGTGGCGATTGTGTCCAAGTAGAATAAAATAGAAAATACTCATACTTACATTTAGGGGGCACTTTTAAGGCCAGAATACTCTGTGACAATTATTTTCAAAGTTGTAGATAAAACAGATTATTGATAAATATTTCAGTCGTTCTACCTCGAAATTTTATCTTTAAAGCAATTGTTTTTTTTTTTTTGCTGTTTCTTTTCATTGTGAAATTTACAAGCAATTTCCAAGTCAAAATGTTCCTCTAGTGTATCCTGCATGACTTTTGCCCAAGTTTTTGTCCCATTTTACTGTCTGGAAGAGTAAATGAGTTGCCGAAGGTCAGGGCCAGAGTTTTTACAGAAAATTGTGTAGTGTACAAGTGTTTGTTTTTTTGTTTTTTTTAGCTTTAGATTATGATTCCAATAGAGTGCCGAAGTGATGACGTCACTTTGTAGGACAACTCGGACAACACTTTGTAGGACATCCAAAATTTTGAAGCCTATAAAAACACAATCAGACACAATAAAGTTTAAAAAACCACAAGCATGTTATAACTGTGTGTTCTATATCATAGATCAAAACGTGAAAATATTTAGAGACTCTGTTCACCACAGACCTTATTTCAGGCGATTTAGCAAAAACCCATTCAAAAATCCCATAGGCTTTAGAGCGAGGGAACCGTAATGCTAAAATGCTAACTCACCTCTGACGTCGTAACTTCGGCACTCTATTAAGAGAACGGAATTCACATGCTCTAAAATTTTGATCTGATTTTAGAACACATTGTTTAAATTTGTAATGTTTCTGCACGATTTGTTGTGTTCAGAAAGACTTGAAAGTCTGCTAGTGTGTGATCTTCAGTTATTTATGAATGATGCCCAGTTTTCTCTGTAACTGTTGACAAATCGGCAAGTGAATGATGTTCAGGTTGCGTTCAGATTTTAAATGTTGTTTAGTGTATTCCAGCCTTAATCCAAAGCCTCTGATACTTTGATTTTACTTGGTATGTATTTTTATCAGTTCATGCATACCATGGGAATCAAACCCATGACTTTGGAGTTGCTAAAGCCATTCTCTACTTTTTTAAAAAATTTCCAGCACATTTCAGCACATTAAACATGCATTTGTCAATACAGGTCCACATCTTCTCTTGGGGGAACATGACATATCATGGTGAGATAAGGCAGCTCTTCTGCTGGGCCGCTCTTGTTGGCTGCTGTGAGCACCAGGGGTATCATTGATAGGAATACTAGAGGCCTGAGATTTCAGCGCCATCACTTCCAGCCAAGCGCATGAAAACACATGGAGAAGTTGGGTTAGTGCCACAGCTAAAATCTGGGTTTACACCTTTCCTCTTAACACACTCTGTATTCTCTCCAAAACATTTGCACACTTATGATCCTATTTTGCTCTGTCCGGGAAAATCAAGGTAGTGAAGCAGCAGAGTGCATTTAAATTTATAGATTGACATGACAGACTGAATGTAAAATAAATGTTAGCCAGGTATATTCAGTGTGATCCAGTTAGACCACATATAAAATATGGGAATTTTGTTACATAAACCTGGAAATAAATAGAAACTTTAAGGAAAATCGAGCCGATCGACCGTGTGACGTCACATGATTGGACGCCCCTCCCATGATTGTTGATTGACAGCAGCGTTTCAACACAAAACCGCCATGAGCGAGCTGTCATCATAGTCCGCCATTGCTGATACACTGGACCAGAATGGCATCTAAGCGACTGTGGTGTTCTGTTCTTGGGTGTAATAACGAACACAGCAGTCATTTTGATGTTCCTAAATCCGAACCGCTGAAGATGCTTTGGCTGAGTTTTGTTTTCAAAGGGAATATTCCCCACGATCAACGTCAATAATTTCATGCTAAGTGAATGATACCCACTGTTATTTTTTAATTTATTTTTTATTTTTTGCAGCCTTGATGAGCACAAGATTATTCGGTAACACTTTACAATACGTGTGCACTAATAAGCATTAATTCATGCTTAACTAATGCACAGATAATACTGAATTAATGTGTAATTAATGACTATTTAAGCTATTCATTAATGATTACCACATTAGGAACTAATTAAGAGTCTATAAGATTAATGTATTAGTTCATACATGAATTGTTGTTAATTAAATATGTAATTGTGGATTAATTCCATAATAACTCATTTTTTAACTAATAGTGTTAATTAATAAGTTAGAATGAGCCAAAGCCTTGTATTTCAACTTCCAGATAATATGACAGGTACACTAATATGCATTAATACATCATTAATTACTTAATTGTTAGTGCAAATTCATGTGCAAATTACTACAATTACTAAATGACTAGTTAATAATGATGTGCCCCAACAAGTAAAGTCATAACATAATGATACCTTTGCAAATCATTAGCTAATAATGAATTAAAGCAGACAACTGGAAGTTGATGTGCATAGCTTTGACTAATTGTGGTAATTAACACATTAATTTACACTATTAGTTAATAAAATATGTTATTAAGGAATTAATACACAATGACACATTGAATTAATAGCAATTCATGTATTACTTAATCTATTAATCATATTGACTCTTTATTAGTTTGCTGATGCAGTAATCATTAATTAATGGTTGAGTTCTTCATGAGTTATACATTAACTCATGATTATCTGTGCATTAGTTAAGGATGAATTGATGCATACTGCACCCGTATTGTATAGTGTTGCCGATTATTCTGAAAAGTAGTGTTTGTTTACTTAACATTTCACTCAAATTAGTTACATTAATGTAACTTTTTTTTTTTTTAATTGTAACTAAAAAGACTAGGCTACTTAGCGGTCATTTCTCCACTGTAAACCTAATATTTTCCAACACATTCACATTGTATTATGTAAATTGATGTATTATTTCATCGTTTGATCATGGGTATGAAGCATCAGAACTTTCGGTTCCCATATAAAATTTCTGTTAAAACACACACCCTATCCATTTAGTGTCCCCCTGTGAGCTGAGTGGAGTTCGGCCCTGTGATTGGGGCCCCTCACACGTGTGCCTCGGGGCAAGAGGCCTCTCAGCGCCTGCCGTCCTTTCCTAGACCTGAGGGAGCTTTTCCCCCATAACCCCAGTATAGTGGCTGAGCCTGGGGTCCCACAACCATCTGGACTCCATCCAAGCAGGAGATCAGCCCAGATAAATTTTATGAGAGAATGGAGGAAGGTGAAATTAACAGGAAGAGAGCATGAGAATGTTTATCACTCCAATTCTGATGACAGAGTTACAGAGTGCACTAGTAGGCAGTTAACATCAATGGCAATCTTCGCAACTCCCTAGAGTCCCTGAAAGCCAACTCTGCTCTCAAATCACCATATTTGTGGTGAACAGATAGATGTGCTATTAAAAATGATTTTAAGTGTCCATGTAAAAGCTTTTCTTGTAAAATGTGTGATTTTGAGTAAAGAGCCTTACGTAACGTGTCTGGGTGGTGCGGGACATCTATATTAGTGACTTTTAAGTGATGACAATTTTTAGAGTTGGGTGAACTATCTCTTTATGTCATTCCACAACCTGTTGGACTTTCTTTCTTCTGTGAAACACAAAATATATTTTGAAAAATGTCCCAACATTTCGGAACCATAAAAATTCAAATAAAACTACTAATGTTAGAGGAACAATTACAGAAGAATAAAATTAAGTTTTGATGTTTTATTTTGATCGCTGACAGCTTCTTCACCAGATCCACCATCAAGTGACAGTGACACTAGTATTGTATTGCATACAGAACTTTCTCTGCAGCCATTTCAAGTTTTGCTGATGATACTTCCTATTCTTTTGTTTCCTGCCTGCGGTAACTATGAGTGAAACATCCATTCGTCATTGCGTATGAGACATTGACATCTGGTGGAAAAAAGTTAATTGCACTTTTTCAAAAGTGTCATCAAAGATTAAATTATTTTTGTGTAGAAAAAATATACTTACACTGTTACACACCTTATTTTTTTAGTGACCCAATACAATATTTACAAAAAAAACATAATAATAATGAGAAAACAGGCATTCTTTTATATATTTTATTTATATTTATAGTGTTTATAATGAATTGATTGAGTAATACTAAGAAGGTTGATGTCTAACTTTAAAAAATGAATGAGGCGGAGGGTAGTGAATGATGTCCCAGGTCACTAAAGACCCGAAGTATGCTTTTAAGGGTTAAACAGGTTTCCCAAACACTCCTACTGCCCTTTCTGATCAGTCTCTATCTTCCATTGTTTAGCCAAACAAGCACATTGGTTGGACCAAACTGGATGGAATTTTCTTAAATTTCTGTATTTATATATATAATTTTTTTTTCCATTTCTGTCCGGTGGCGTTTGGGTTCCTTGCTACTGTCGCTTCTGGCTTGCTTATTTGGGAACCCTTGATATTCAGCAATATTATTGACTTGAATGCATTGACACTATCGGATGAGAACTGAACTGAGCTGGATGATGACATCACAGTTTTCTGTAGAGCTGTTTTGTAGCTGAATTGAACTCATTCCATAATTGATGAACTTCACACAGTTATTTAACAGAACTGAATCAACTTTGAACAGACTTTAGAACAATAACACTATTTATTTTTAAATCTGCATTACAGCAGAATTTAAATCTCTTTGCATCATTGAATTTTTTCCCCACCCTTATTGTAATTTTAGTACTTCAATATCAACTTATTGTACTTAAGTTTAAATATTTTAGGTTTGATTTTCATTTAACACTTACATTTCAGCTTAAATTCAGTGAACAAAAACTATTTTTAATAGTTAACAATAACAACACTGAACCAAACCCAACAAACAAACCCTCGACACTCCTTGTGACATGCCTGTTAGTACACTAAAATAACTGAGCCCTCCTTGTAGCCTGAACCTGGCCAAGAGTGAGACAGAGATGAATCAGGCCACGGCTTGTGGTGATTTTAAATCATTTAAGGGCCAGATAACTGCTCCCTTACCAGCCCTAAGTCTCCCTCACCCTGTCCAGCTATCACAGCGATGTTTATGGAAAAAAGGTTCATGCTGATTATATTTGTGTATGGTATATTGTTTGAAAGATGGCACTACCAAATAAATAGCTACTTTTTCGACTTTCAATGTTATTTCTGTCTGCATACCTGTGTGTTTTTCACATGATACGATTTATTATAAACAAGTGAATTTTTGTATTTTGTGCAGAAATGTCCTTTGAATGTAGTCAATAGTTTGTCATGTCATATTCATTATTTTTAGTCTGTTTGACTCAAGCTGAAATTATATGTAAACAACTACCTTTCAAATGATGATGAAAACAAGTAAAATTAGAAAAAGAGACAAAACTTAAATCAAATAGTGGCTCAATCATAATAAAGGAAAATAACTATGTGTTTTGTAATTTAATCGTTTTTTTAGATAGATAGATAGATAGATAGATAGATAGATAGATAGATAGATAGATAGATAGATAGATAGATAGATAGATAGATAGATAGATAGATAGATAGATAGATAGATAGATAGATAGATAGATAGATAGATAGAAACTGATACAATGATTTTTAGGCAATAATTTTGTTGATGTGAGCCTAGACAACAGATTATTTTTTTTATTCTTACTGAATTTGTCAGATTCTTTTCACTTTCTCTAATATAGGTCAATGAAAGTTGTTCTGAAATGCAAGAATTTCTCTTTCTGTCACATGTATGTACATAAGCAGTATGTTTAACTGGGGAGGTGGAGTTGTTGGACTCATACAGTAGTCTAGATGGGTGCTCAGCTCTTGTTCCAGAAGGGAATCTCCAGAACTGGCAGGACCGCGGCAACAAAACCTGGCTCTATGTTCTCATAATAAGTTCCCAGGAGAAGAAGAGCACATACTTTCCACATACACTCACCTACAGCCTTCAAAACTTATAACACATTTTTAAGTATAAAAAAATATACTGAATGTCACACAATATTGTGTGAGTTTATCATTTCAGACCCTTGCTGTATGGAACTGTTTCCCAAGGTACACTACCTTTAATGTAATGCTTTAGTTGCCAGATGAAGGCTTTTCCATTTCTTGCTTGAGATGACAAACATTTTCTTGAGAAATGATGACCCCATGAGGTCAATATCAATATATGGGAGTGGATCCCAGCACCAGGCCTCCTCTGTGTCGTGCTGAAGTGTTTCCCCCTCTTCCCAAGACTTAGAATCACAGGCGAAACAAGACCTGTTGGGCAGCTTCCAACCACAGCAAACCACTGCAGATTCTCTACTGATCGCAGAGAATGTGACTTGATGGTTTCAAGGTTCAAATAGTATTTCACACCCACAAATCAAAAGGTGTTGTCATTAATTCACCCTAATGTCTTTTTAAACCTGTAAGACTTTCTTTCTTCCATAGAAAATTTCCTGTAGCGCAATGTTTTTTTGCGCGAGAAAAAAAAAAAAAAACATTAGTCCTGCTCCGCTTAGCAATTAGATTGCCATTTTTAACACCAAACCTAAATTATAGGGATAAGTTCACAACTGATTGGTCGACTTTTATGACATTTTGCCTATTTTGAGACCGAACATTGTGAAGAGCTTATAAAATGTGTAAAGGAGTCTAAACAGTGGGAGGTATCCCTCATCCCTCCATCAAACACTCAAACGAAGGTTTCCTGCGAAGAGACGCTGTTCTGATGCCTGTACCAAACTGATGGGCAGCATATTGACTATGATGAGAAATTTTGTCCTTTTTAGATTCTCATCTTCCTGTTTTTTGGTTCGTTTACATGTCTTTGGTTGTGTTCATATTTCCTTCGAACCGCGCCAGAGTTTGTTTGGAAGTTGACCGAGACCCATCTTTTTAGCGGCCTCAGTCAGCTTGTTTGGTGCACACCAGGGTTTTTAGATGGCAGCGTTCACACGATCAAATAAATCGCAGTACCAGTCCAGCGCAATCACATAGGGTTCGTTTTAATCGAATCAAACATGCCAAGTGTGAACACACCCTACAGTATGTCCCTTATGGGCTCGACAGCAATGTATGATTTGTGAACATAAGAAGCATAAGAGCATAAGAAAGTCATACAGGTTCAGAACGACAAGAGGGTGTTTAAATAATGGCAAGTTGTTTGATTTTAAGGGGAATTTAAAATCCTTTTGAAACCCTTTAAAAACCACGAAAAACAGTCTACCCAATGGGTTCAAAGTATCCTTTCTTGTCTTATCGAAACAAAAACCTCCAAAAACAAAACATCCTGGGTTCTTTATTTTCCTTTTTTTTTGTCAGCCATTTGCGGTTTACATGGCGTTAGCATGAATCGATAGGAAAATATCCGCTGCATCAAAGCAGAAACAGTCTTTAGTCATTAAAGACTTCCGCTGAGTGTATATTATTGTGATGAATAACATGGGTCAAGTTCATTTTCTGTAGAAAGTGTTTACCAGAAGTGCCTTCTATTTTTACCGTCTGACTTAATTACACATAGTCTCTTGCCAAGCATGATGAACTCAAAAAACTGTATAGCGTCACAATAAATAAGACTTCCTCTCTTATCCTTTTGCTTTCTTTCAACAAGAGTTTATTCTAATGATCCAGTGAAGCTATTAACTTCCTGATTTGATTAAAGAGAGTGTGGTGATTGGAAACATACATGTGGAGCAAGAGAGCATATGACTCTCTCTGAACTGTGTGTGGCAGCAGTGGTGTTGTCAGCATCTGTTTGAGTGTTTACTCTGTTGGGAACACTGTGGATGCTTGCGGCTAAGTCTGCGTGACTTTAGATCCAGAGCCGCCGTCCCTGCTATGAAGTTTAACCTCAGTTTAACTTCAGAAACACCTGACTGACCCACATTCTAAAGGACCTGCTCCAAACGGCCCCACGCCGTGTGCCTGAAAGTTTCCTTAACTTCGCAAGAATTTGTTTTTTTAAAGCATATTTGCTAAATTTTCTTTAAACATCAGGCCCACACAGAATCTGTGTGATTCAATCATGCAGATTCAAGTGATTTCCACAAAGTATTATGTTCATTAATATTTTGCCTTATTTGATTATGCTGCTGTTTAACACATTTTTTCTGTTTTTTTTTTTAACCCCTTAACTGTCACCGTCCCGGTGCCGGGACGCCTAACTTTACTTCACTATATTTCTATTAAATCCTAATCTAATTATGACAAATTATATATTTTTGGAAAGGTCTAAGACTTCTAATTAAATATTCGACCCCTGTTTTGTGTTAAAAATTATGTAGGAAGAGTAATTAATGAATTTATGACAAGAGTGCACCTAAAAAAATCTGCATCATAACAGGAGGTCTGACCTTTGTCACAAAAAGTTGATGCACCCACTTTTAATCATTGAAACTTCTGTTTTTATGCTAAAAGTTCATAATAAAACATATAATCTAGTATTTTTCAATAAAAAATAAAAAGTATAGTATAAAATTATCCTCTAAAAATGATAATATATATGTATGTATATATTATCCTCTAAAATATAATAATATTTTTTATCGCCTTTTTTTATTATATCACACATTTTGAAAGCTTATAAACTCAGAATTCATCCTGTGAAAACCATTTTATAATTGAACGTTGCTTTACCATAGAAACGGTACTTATTTTATGAGGCTCCTCCCCTTTTGGGCATCCTTATTTTTCATAATTTATGATCAAAACCTTTATTAATCTTGACAAAACACATATTGTCAGAAAGGTCTGAGTCTGAAGGTTCCAAATTTTGTGACAAAATTGATATTTGGACAAAAATGTATTAATTTGTTAAGGCAGAATGTACACAACTAAATTCAATGGAATTCAATGGCACCCGGTGGCTATTTTTGGTACTACGCCTAAACAAAATCTCATGGGAACTTCAATTTTTGTGATATCAACTTCAAATTTGGAACATAACTTGGTTAGATTTATGGCTTTGATTTTATAGTAATTTTAGAGTAAAAATATTTTGTAAAATATATATTTTATATAAAATAAAAAATATATAGTACAGTATATTTGATTTACTGTGAATTAAAACTTCCATAACTTTTTCATACTTTCATTTTTTGAAGTGTTTTCACTTCAGCAATAATCTGCTGAGTGTTTTCTTTAAAACAAGACCAAACTTGGGTATATATTCCAAGGCATTCTTAAATTACAACCATTTAAGTGTGAATAGAGCATTTAACCCCCATTCTCAAAAAGGGAGGGGCGGTGACAGTTAAGGGGTTAAACTATTTTGAGCTGAAATGATCTCAAAATGAAACTCTGCAGTATCTAGCTGGACCTGATTGACATTAACATTAGTTAAAGAAAGCTTTTTCACTCAGTTTTACAGAAAATGATTTGTGGTGATTGATAATTACAGTTAGTTTAGTTGTCTGACGAAATCAAAATTTTTCCATTCACATGCTCATCGCACGCAAGAAAACATAATGTGATGCTCTTTTTCAACAGATGCTGTTCTTAGTGTGGTGCTTACATTTGGATTAAAATCTAGCTTGTTTTTCACCATGTGCAGGTGTTAAGGAATAAGAACGTGTGATGTTTCCTGACCTCTAATTATTTGCACCATAAGGACATGGCTACGCTAAAAAAAACACACTAACACTGGCCTCTACACATACATGTTTGTGTTAGTCAGGGAGCCAAAGTCTCAAAAATGGGTTGAACCTGACATGGTCTGCCATACTTTTTATTTGTGTTTTTTCTGTTAACTTTGACCCTAAGAACAAATAATTGGAGGGTCTGCTCTGCCGGAAATATCGCGAAAAAAAATTGTGGGCATTTTAGTGTACGCACCCTTTATTTTTTATCAGAAAAATGTGAAAAATTATTTTTTTCATCAAATTCTTAGTGGGTTGGGTAGGTTCTCAATAAATGCATTCCAGATACACAGAACACATGTGCAGACAACATCCACTGAAAAAATAATTCTTAAAACACATTTCTACATGATTTCGCATCAATTTAATGCAAAAAAACAGGCGTTTTTTCACTTATTTTCCACTATTTTCATCTTTACTTCATTGGCAATCAACTATTCCCTTAAGTTATGACATCAGGCAATATGCCATTCTTTTCACCAAACACTATACTCATTACACAGAAAAAATTATAAAAATCCAAACAAAATCAATGGATCTGTGATGATTTCACTACTAGTTGGCGATCAACAGGCTCAGAATTTCAATAGAATTTTAGACTACTCTCAAAATTCTTAAAAACATGCTGGATATTTAGCATCATGGCTCACTTACAAACACACACACACACACACGCACACACATGATCTTAGTAATTTTTATGAGTTTGGAACAACCAACCAATGGTTACCAACGGTTACCAACAGACTTCGAAGCTGCTCATCATTGTCTGTGGTAAGTGATAGTGACTAATATACCGGTAGGTCTGCCCCAGAGTTTTGGGAAAAGAATGGTAATATGGATACTGTAATTGTAATTAACTGAAAGGACCACACCAGTCTTCAAACAATAATATTTCTGATGATTCCTCATCCCAAACATATCCCTGTAGCAGCAGCATTCATTCTCTACTAGTTTACTTAGCTAGCTTTAGCCGTTTTAGCTAATGTCAGTGGTTTCTTTAAACGGCATTACTCCTCACAGGTATGGGGTAGAGAGTAGAGACTTACTTTTTTTAAATGCTTAGGATATTATTCTCTAATAGAGGTATGTGTCCTATATGTTCAATAAGCTTCAACCGGAAGTTGAGAAATTGCCAAAATTTCAACTGGACTTGTTAGGTAAAGAAATAGATATGAGAATAAATGCTGATACGTTTGGAGCGAGGAATCATTGGAAATAAACTTGTATGAAGCCTGGTGTGGTCCTTGAAGTGTTTTTCATGTCAGACAGATAGTAGGCTAGTAAGGATAACTAAAGGCTACATTAAACGTTAGCTGCCATTAGCATTTAGCTTCATGGCTAGTTGTTACATTGCGGTTTAGAAAGTTTAGCTAGTTAGCTTGTGGCATGAATGGCCACACAGACAAAAAAAACAATATTTGATATCAGACTGTACACAATAATGAACAATACAAATGTTCTGTAAAATGTAAACATACTATATAGTATGCATAGTTTGTTTTTGTTTTTACAGTATATAGAGTGAGTGATTTGTCAAAAGCTAGTTAGCTAGTAGTAATAATAATAATTCATTTTATTTGTTGGGCGTCTTTCAAGACACTCAAGGACACCTTACAAAAAGTAAAAAGTAAAATTTTGAATTGATATGAAATCTGATTGGAAACCAATGAATGTTCCCTAAAACTGGAGTAATATGCTCATTCAACAGTGTTTGTGTAATGATCCGAGCTGCTGAATTCTGAACCATCTGAAGTTTATCAATACAGGATGACACTCAGACTCTTAACCTGAGAAGAAAGAAAGATAACAGAGTCGGCGATAGTAAGTGTAAAACTTTCACAATTCCGCAGTTTTGATTGAGTACCTACTATTAAAATTTTAGTTCCCTTTCAGTCGATCACGTGCGGCGTAACATCGATGTGACAATGTAATCGGGACCACTTCAGGGATCGCATCACGTGCCCCACTCCGCAGCGTGGGTATAGCAGCTTCGAAATCCGTTGGTAACCGTTGGTTGGTTGTTCCAAACTCATATAAATTACTAAGATCATGTGTGTGTGTGTGTGTGTGTGTGTGTGTGTGTGTGTGTGTGTGTGTGTTTGTAAGTGAGCCATGATGCTAAATATCCAGCTTGTTTTTAAGAATTTTGAGAGTAGTCTAAAATTCTATTGAAATTCTGAGCCTGTTGATCGCCAACTAGTAGTGAAATCATCACAGATCCATTGCGTGGGTATAAACAGGAAGCGGGCGCACGCACACATTGTCTTTCACTTAGGAGCTGAGCTTTCGTCTGACTGAGTTCTGCAGACTGGTGCAATGTTTAAGATTTTAGAAAAGCAAGACTCTGTATCCACTGCTGGTGTGACTGTGCGATCAGTGGTGGCCTCAAGGATTTTTACAGCATTGCTTGTGTGTGTGTGTGTCGGTCTTGGTGGTCGTTCCTCTTTGAGAGTGTACCCCGATTACACCACGGCTATCCTTGGGTACTTTGACACTGAATTTTTGTGTTTTCACTAAAAGAGCAACAGGATGTTTCAGGATGTCTTTCCGCTCGTGCGTTTAGGGATGCGGTCATTCCCTGGCGCCAGCAGATGGTCACAATAGTTCCTTTTCGTGTTGGGCATTCAGCACACTGAGGCAACTTTTGTGAATAGTTCATGTTTTCATTGCGGGAATATGACTATGACTGTGCTGAGATTGAGACTTGCTTACCTCAAGGGAGGTGCAGTCCCCTCGCCTATGTCCCGATCTAGCTTTTATTTTGGACCTCAAAATAAACCTACTTTTGTGCATGGTCAGGGTGATCTGAGGGTGATCTGAGGATTAATGTGAGGACTTCCCCGCTGAGGCAATCTCCTTGGGTCCCTCACACCTTACAAGCGCTGCAACAACCAGCCATGTCCTTTGGGGCTCTGCTTGATGATCAGATGAAACCGCACGTTCCATTGGTCAGGCGATGTCCACCTTGGTGGTCCAGGAGCACCACCTTTGGCTCAACCTGGCCGATATGAGGGACACCATTAAGAATCGGTTCCTGGATGCCCCTCTGTCCCAGGTTTGGTTATTCGGCGACGTGGTTGACAGCTTTGCCCCATTCGTTCACTGGTCGCAGACCCTCCATCCGCTCGTCACTGAGGTCGACCTCCTGGGGCATCCTCCGCTCCTGTGAAGCCCCAGCAGCAGCCACCATCCAGGCCTCAGTGTGGACCCCACAGGTTTATCTGTTTGCCGCCCCGGACAATTCTCACTACCAGTCGTTCTATTCTCTGACCGAGGGGACCCTCGGCATGGATGCTCTGGCACACAGCTGGTCCCCGGACCTACGCAAGTATGCGTTTCCCCCAGTGAGCCTTCTTGCACAGACATTGTGCAAGGTCAGGAAGGACGAGGAGCAGGTCTTGTTAGTTGCGCTGTATTGGTCCAACCGGATCTGGTTCCTGGAACTGGTGCTCCTCGCAACAGCCCCTCCCTGGCCCAGGATCTGCTCTCTCAGAGACGGGCCACCCTATGGCACCAGCATCCAGACCTGAATGCCATATTCTTCGTTACAGCTTTGAGGGATGAATTCCATAAATACTTGGAAAGCCATGGAGTTCACAATGTTACCTCATACATATCAGTCCTTTATTGCCCACCTTAGAAGGCACTTTGAAGTAGGTGGTATTTTTAAAATAATGGTTGTGCCACAGAAAGTATGTTCTATTTGCTCAGCATAAATGAATGTTGGCCACATGCTCTCAAAGTTGAAGGAACTTAAGGAGAAAACGGAAGAGGCAGACTATGAAGAAGAAATACTCATTTACAGTTATCTGATGCTTTTATCCAAAGCGACTTACAAGTGCTATATATGTCAGAGGTCGCACGCCTCTGGAGCAACTAGGGGTTAAGTGTCTTGCTCAGGGACACATTGGTGTCTCGCAGTGGATTCAAACCAGGGTTTCTCAACCCAAAGGCATGTGCCTTATCCACTGCACCATCACCACCCTAATACTCTGCATACTTCTTGCAGAATATGAAGAAGAATGTGAGTTGACACCATAGTCTCTTCCTACAACACTGCAACTAGAATACGGAAGGAACTCCAGGACCAACCTAAGCAGGCCCTGAAGGAAGCAAGACAAGCCAGAACAGGTCAAGCCAGAGGAAGTCACCAGATCGCTGGCAGTATGACTGAAGACCCAACACTGCAGCAAGATATCATACCTGGAGGCATCCCAAAGATTGAGCTGTTATACCACCTGGCATGGATGATAACAGATGCATCTCCAGAGTTAGGTGAAGACGACCGGGTGAAAGTTAGTCTTAAGCAGCAAGAACAAGTTCTCAACCTTGCCCAGGATGTCTGCCAAGCAGTTGCCAAGATCCCAACACCGAAACACGTTGGGATAGCCGTTAAGGAAACCAGAAGTCAACCGTGTCACTCCTAAATAGATTTAGGAACAGCATCAGCTACAAAGAAGTACATATATTTTACAACAATGGCAGTTGAAGAGCAGACAACTAGGGATGGTGCCTTCATACCAACGAACCTGAAGGTTTGACGATTCACACAGTTTGATAAACTTGACTTCCCAGAGTACACAAAGGATGGACGAACACTGCATGGCAGTTCATTCCAAGCATTTACCATCCCAGATACCATCCCCGCAACTGTGATAAGCTATGGTCCCATCTTCCCCAAGTCACCAACAAACTATTGGAGGACCTGGAACCAAATTGCACTGCTCCTACATGGAAATCATTCCAACATTTCTCATCCCAGATACCATCCCTGCAACTGTGATCAACTGTGGTCCCTTCTTCCCCAAGGCACCAACAAACCACATCTGATCATCACTGAGCGGGGTGGTTATGGCGCAGTGGATAAGACACATACCTTTGGTGTGAGAGACCGGGGTTCGAATCCACTGTGAGACACCAATGTGTCCTTGAGCAAGACACTTAACCCTTAGTTTCTCCAGAGGTGTGTGACCTCTGACATATATAGCAATTGTAAGTCACTTTGGATAAAAAGCATCAGCTAAATGAATAAATGTAAATGATCAATTCACTCCTCTTTTTTCATCTACTATTCTTCTCTCTTGTTCAGTCCACTCCTGTCCTCTTCACTCTAATCTCCTCATTCTACTCTTCCCTTCTGTTCAATCCTCCACTCCTCTTTACAGTCCTTTCCAATCGTCTGCTGACTTCTCTTCTCGTTACCTTTTCCTCCACAGCAAACCCAATAAGATCAGAACCAAATCTGCCAATGGAAAATATTGTGCATTCGGGTGAAAGAAATCTAGATGTTTGACACTAGGTAACTGGCTTTTGACAAATCACTCACTCTATACTGTACAGTATTATATACAAAAAACAAACTATGCATACTATATAGTATGTTTACATTTTACTGAACATTTGTACTGTTCAGTATTGTGTACAATCTGATATCCAATATAGCTATATATTGTTTTTTTGTGTCTGTGTGGCCATTCGTGCACAAGCTAACTAGCTAAACTTTTTAAATCTGAAAGTAACAACTAGCCATGTTGCTAATTGCTAATGGCAACTAACGTTTAATGTAGCCTTTAGTTATCCTTACTAGCCTACTATCTGTCTGACATGAAAAACACTTCAAGGACCACACCAGGCTTCATACAAGTTTATTTCCAATGATTCCTCGCTCCAAACGTATCAGCATTTATTCTCATATCTATTTCTTTACCTAACAAGTCCAGTTGAAATTTTGGCAATTTCTCAACTTCCGGTTGAAGCTTATTGAACATATAGGACACATACCTCTATTAGAGAATAATATCCTAAGCATTTAAAAAAAAGTAAGTCTCTACTCTCTACCCCATACCTGTGAGGAGTAATGCCGTTTAAAGAAACCACCGACATTAGCTAAAACGGCTAAAGCTAGCTAAGTAAACTAGTAGAGAATGAATGCTGCTGCTACAGGGATATGTTTGGGATGAGGAATCATCAGAAATATTATTGTTTGAAGACTGGTGTGGTCCTTTCAGTTAATTACAATTACAGTATCCATATTACCATTCTTTTCCCAAAACTCTGGGGCAGACCTACCGGTATATTAGTCACTATCACTTACCACAGACAATGATGAGCAGCTTCGAAGTCTGTTGGTAACCGTTGGTAACCATTGGTTGGTTGTTCCAAACTCATAAAAATTACTAAGATCATGTGTGTGTGTGTGTGTGTGTGTGTGTGTTTGTAAGTGAGCCATGATGCTAAATATCCAGCATGTTTTTAAGAATTTTGAGAGTAGTCTAAAATTCTATTGAAATTCTGAGCCTGTTGATCGCCAACTAGTAGTGAAATCATCACAGATCCATTGATTTTGTTTGGATTTTTATAATTTTTTCTGTGTAATGAGTATAGTGTTTGGTGAAAAGAATGGCATATTGCCTGATGTCATAACTTAAGGGAATAGTTGATTGCCAATGAAGTAAAGATGAAAATAGTGGAAAATAAGTGAAAAAACGCCTGTTTTTTTGCATTAAATTGATGCGAAATCATGTAGAAATGTGTTTTAAGAATTATTTTTTCAGTGGATGTTGTCTGCACATGTGTTCTGTGTATCTGGAATGCATTTATTGAGAACCTACCCAACCCACTAAGAATTTGATGAAAAAAATAATTTTTCACATTTTTCTGATAAAAAATAAAGGGTGCGTACACTAAAATGCCCACAATTTTTTTTCGCGATATTTCCGGCAGAGCAGACCCTCCAATTATTTGTTCTTAGGGTCAAAGTTAACAGAAAAAACACAAATAAAAAGTATGGCAGACCATGTCAGGTTCAACCCATTTTATAGAGCTTTTGAGACTTTGGCTCCCCGACTATGTGTACGTCGTCCTGAGCTACAAGTAACCCTACGTGCATGCGTGTGCATAAATCATGAAAGGAGTATTTGGCTCTGGCCCAAAACATGAAGTCAGCCACTGTATGGAAGATCATTGGAATGATTCAGAGCAGGAATATAAAGCTGTATTTATGTCCACTAACCATTAGAGTTGTCAATGTTAGCATCACTAATGACTAATTGTCTCTGCAACCTTTTACAGAGTGCAATTTCATCATATTGAGTGCAATGCAAAGCATCATAAGCATCCTCTGAAGTGCCATAACAATTCACTGCGGCTCATCCTTCAGCAGTTTATTTCTTCTGCAGTTGTATCCAGCATTTGTGTTCACTTGGAATTGTCTGCTGATTTCTATGTTTTTCCATTTTATTAAGAGTGCCAAAACCTGATCATCTACGAAAACAATATGGCTCATTTTTCTTGACCACTTCTCAAAAGAATCATGGTGTTTGGCGCAACAGAGATAATCAGAGCTGGAAATAACCTGTGCGTTTACACCGAATTTCGAATGTTTACTGATTGGTCGAAAATATAACATTTTTAAATACTAAAATATTTTTTTATGAATAGCTGTTTATGAATTACACTGGTAATTTCCCCTATTTTATATCTCAACCGTGACTTTCTCACAATAGTATTTTTTTTAAACTTTATTTCTCTGAACTTTCAACTTCATATATCAATTCTGAGATTTTCTCAATTTTTTGCAGTGTTTTTCTTTCTAACTTTTTAATTTTATATCTCAATTGTGACTTAATTTCTTACTTTATTTCTCTAAAAATTCAACTATATCTTAACTGTGACTTTATTTCTCAATTGTGACATTTTTTTCTCATAAAACTCAACTAAACATATTCTTTCTAACTTTTTAATTTTATATCTCAATTGTGACTTAATTTCTTACAATTGACTTGTTCTCATAGTTGCTACTTTATTTCTCTAAAAAATCAACTATGTCTTAACTGTGGCTTTATTTCTTACAATTATGACTTATTTTCTCTTAGTTGCTACATTAATTGCCATAATATTCAACTTTACATCTCAACCATGATTTTTTTCTGCGACTTAATTTCTCAGAATTACTACTTTGTTTCTCATAAAATTCTCAATTGTAACTTTTGTTTCTTCCAGTTGTGACTTTATAAATCATTGTTGCGACCTTTTTTGTTTTCAGACATTTATATATATACACACTATATCACACACTTCTTGTTTGGATACATTCTTGAGTATTCGGAGTCTGACTCAGTTGACCATTTGTTTTTTTAATGCCTGGTTGAATCAGTGTCCCCTTGATTTACCTACTAGCTGTGAACGGGCTGAAGTGGGACAACAGTAACAGGACGCAAGTGTTTTTCCCTGGGTTCTGCTGATTTCGTAATGATGAGCTTTCACTGAATTTACTGCATCCTGAAACTGCTCGTAATGGCAATTTAATGGGCACCGGTAATAAAGCTGTCTCATTAGGAAACAGGGAGGCTAAATCAAAACCCAATCAGACTAGAAGGGAAGTCAGAATAAGTCAACGTTTTTGGGAAAAGCTCTTTGTTGTCAGTCTGCCCCAAAAGCCCCACCAGGCCATCATGTCCGGTGGGGGAGAGAACCCACATTCTTTCTTTGTGGAAACATTTGCAGATTGTTTCTACTTTGTGGTTTAACAAAAGAAATATACCTGACTTTAACAGAACCGATAGCTGCGGCAGACTTTGTTTCGCTGGATTTAGAAAAGTGTTGAGTGCAGTAAAAGCTCTCTTGTATGTTGCAGAGAGTAGAACCTTGATAGAAGGCCTGTAGCCTTGTAAAAATAAATGTAGCATATTGACAGACAGGCCCAAAATTTGGCTGACCCAGTTCTAGGGGACATTTGAAATGTAAATGAAACAAATGAGGGGTGCAGAAGAAAAGACCATAAGAGAGAAAACAGAATGTTGCCAAGTTCTGGCCACTGCGCATGAAATCTGGGATGGAGTCATGGCAACTAATGGTTAAATATGTGGATAGAGAATTTAAAAGCTTTGAGAAACAGACAGGGATTCCCAACTGTGGAGCTGGCCATGAGTGAGGGATTACAGAAGGTTTCAGATAGCCAGATTTCAACCTCTACCTACACCCTGCCACTATATTTAATAGAGTAAAAAAAAGTAATATTGTGAAATATTACATTTACATTTATTAATTTAGCTGACGCTTTCATCCAAAGCGACTTACAATTGCTATGTATGTCAGAGGTCGCATGCCTCTGGAACAACCAGTGGTGGAGGAAGTACTGAATCTCAGTACTTAAGTAAAAGTACAAATACCCAGATAAATATTTACTTTAGTAAAAGTAGAAGCAACACAATGACAACCATACTTAAGTAAAAAGTAAAAAGTACTTTATTTTAAATGTACTTTAAGTATTAAAAGTAAAAGTACTTGCATAACAATTTATTATCTTAATGTCTATTTTCTAATGATTAATAAAACATTTAATTCTAACTCATTCAACCTAATAGCCTACTCCTATAATGATGTTCAATAATGATGGAAAAAAAATGTCACCATTTCTGAAACAAGCTTGCAATTAGGCAATATCATGCTTATCCTTACTATATGTTAATAACTATGTTTGGCAGTAAACGCGATTAATTTATGATGTAATTCTGAACCTCTTGGCTTGCCATAATCCTAACCAAACCAAACATATATTACACACGGTGTGTTTCCTATGCACGTAAAAACAAATTTTCGCGTATGAGTTGCATGATAAACACACTGCGTGTGAGACGCATTTAGTGTGACCGGGTTGATATAGGCTACTGTATCTATGGCAACCAAACGTCACTGGTGAGACAAACGTGCAACGAACGGACGGTCAGATTACGTTTTGGCAGGGGAAAAACTGATCAGAAAATGTAATGAAAATGTAACAGAAGTTGTAGAAATGTAGTGGAGTAGAAAGTATAATAATTGCTGCAAAATGTAACGAAGTAAAAGTAAAAAGTATGCACTATTTATTGTACTTAAGTAAAGTAAAGATACGTGAAAAATGTACTTAAGTAAAGTAACGAAGTATTTGTACTTCGATACATTCCACCACTGGGAACAACTAGGGGTGAAGGGTCTTGCTCAGGCACACATTGGTGTCTCACAGTGGATTCGAACCCAGGTCCCTCACACCAAAGGCATGTGTCTTATCCACTGTGCCATCACCACCCCTTTTTGTAATTTAAAATGATAGTATATTTTAAAATGTAAGTCAACCTGTGTAATTCAATTTTTGTCACTTGGTCCTTCAAAAATTGTTCTTATTAGCTGATTTGAGGTTCAAGAAACATTTCTTAAAATTATCATTGTTGAAAACTGTAATGTCATTTATTCAGGATTTATAATTAAATAATAAGTTAAACAGAACAGCATTTAATTGGAGTAGAAAGCTTTTGAAGCATTATAAATATCTTTACTGGGATTTTTGATCAATTTAATGCATCCTTGTGTAATAAAAGTAAAGTTTATTTTTCTTAAAGGTCCTATATGTAACTGTTTTTATAAAATGAATCCTTTTTTTTATTGCCTGTGTGTTAAGGAGTTGTAATCACACATTGCAATGATCCACTTTTCGGGTTTTGCTATTACCTCTGAAGGCCAATATTCATATTTATATGTGAGGTCTCCAGGTCGGATTTCCTGCGAAATCCGTCGGATGTGACGTGCATGCGCACTCACGAGCCTCTCTATCCTTACAGTCTATGCGACCAACGGCAGTTCAGCTGACGACAT
The DNA here is from genome assembly GCF_016745375.1 of Pimephales promelas. The sequence goes on along the minus strand of NW_024121199.1, from coordinate 3,281,668 downwards.
GGAGTCTGATAACCCCCCAAAACGTCCTGCCTCCAGCACAACACAGTCTCCAAAAAAATAAATAAATAAATAAATAAAAAACAAAAAAAAGTTTTATCTGCTCAAGCTCGTCAGGCAAAGCGTGAATCTGATCGACGAAAACGCGGATCAACTTCGGCAACATATTAGTAAACTCTAGTGAAATAGCAAGGTAAACTACATGAAACATGAAATAAATACAAAATAATGTTCCAGGATAACAAAAAGTACACTCAAAAAAAAAAAAAGCTCTTTGAATGAACATAAAAAAAATCTTGGAAAGGATTTCCACATGATTAACTTGCTTAATTTCAGTATTATGCAATTATGTTATTCCAACTTATTGTACTTGCGTTGGGTCAACTTAATTCATTAAGGTTAATTCAACTTATTTACTATGTTTGGGTACAGCCTTATTTAATAGTGTCAGTGATTTTAAAAAGGCTCCATGTCCCCTGCACTCAAAAAAATAATCTGTTGAAAGGACTAGTGATGGCCGGTTCGTGAACGAATCGTTCTTTTGAACCGGTTCTTCTTAGTGAACCGGTCGAACCAGTACACTAAATCGGACTGAATCGTTCGAAACAGTTCGCGTCTTGCGTCAGCGCTGAACCACAAGTTACTAAAGTTACTCACTTTCAGACATGCCTGACAGTCCCTCCGAATCGAAATAAACCAATATCCATTAGTACATTTTATTCAGTAACTCAAAAAGTTCAATGAACGGAGACATATGTTGGTGCAGAGAGAAGTGATGAGCACGAGCAGCTGATTACTGCGCATGCGTGTACTACCGAACATACAGGTACAGCGGTCGGATAACCAGTACAGAACCGAGAACTGTTTCTTTCGGACACGTTCGATACGGAGAACCGATGAGCTGGAGATACTGCGCATGCGTGATAGCACCGTCTCTGAACAGAACTTTCTTTCGGCCGGCTGATCCTCTGCTGATATACGAGCACGCAGTAGTACGGGTGAACCCAGGACTTAAATGAGAGGGCGAATCGGCGAAATGTAAGTTTATTTAATAACAAATAAAATGATGAAGACCATTTATGCATTTTATATATTTAAAACATGTAAAACATCCGCGTTAGCACATCGCCTAGGCTGCAGCAGGGTTCGTTTTCAAAATGTAAATGTAAGAAACTTATCCAAGATGATTATGACAATGCATACTATTATTTAACTGAAGTTGTGATTACTAATGCCTTTAATTTGAAGTGTTTTTATCCGCCGGGATGACGTCATTACGCGATGACGTAAAAGAACTGGTGAACCGTTTTTTTGAACCGGTTCATTAGAACGAACTGTCCGAAAGAACCGGTTCGCGGAAAAGAACCGGACTTCCCATCACTAGAAAGAACTTAATTAAATTAAGGAAAGGTTTTCAACGAAATTGAATTACATTTTTCCAACAAATTCAAATTAGTTTGAAATAATTTGTTGTAATCTTGTTGTATGAGTTTAAATTAACTTTAAATTAATAAAGTTTTGTCAGATTAACTACATTTAGTTTTGTCCTGCCTTATTTCACTAACATTATAATTGTAGTTAATTTGACTCTATGGTCACTTCTACAGATAGACACTTCTAGTTTTCAATTGAATTAAACCATTTTTTACATAGTAATATTATATTACTTGTGCAGGACTGCAAGTGAGGTTTATGCATAGTGCATACTGAGTACCCACAGCCTGAGCAGGAGGTTTATCGTGTAATATGGAGTCTGAATACAATACTGACCCAAACACAGTCACCACTCTTCTGCATAATGGTAACCACAAAATTCAAAAATATTACAGAAAGTACTCTAAGTTTCTAACATAACTTAACATAAAACACTAACATTAACTAACAACATCTTTTCATTTACTGAAAAACACATAAAATAACACTTTTTCCATATATTGACCCTCTTAATGCAGTCCCTTGCAAAGCATGCTGGGAACTACAGATCCACTGCCCAGTTAGATGTCAACAACAATGATTCATGTAGATTTCACACAAATGAATTCGGTTGATTGAACACAATTAAATTAAGTTGTGACAATATTAAACAATCATGTTACTTTTGCTTATTTTGATTAATTATTTTAACAAGAGGCCAAAATTCATTTTTTGAGTGACATCCGTTTAAGACGAACGAAAAATATTCATGTTGACTCAATTAAAAATTGATAAACCAAATTTTTAAAAGATTACATTGATCACATTTAATGAAATTAAGTTGGGATCACTTCTATGAAGGATTGTGTCGTACATGCTCATTTTAATTAATGAAATTGAACAAAGAGCTAAAATCATTTTTTTGAGTGTAGGTGCTTTAGGATGTAACTTACACTCATCCCACTACTACCATATTGTTTCACATTTCCAGACACGTTTAGTACAGTAATGTTACTTCCTACGATCTTACTGTTACACTGAAATTGTTCAGTTTAGTTTACTAACTGTTTTCATTAGCATATTGTACATTCACCTATGTTGACAATGCTGATTGTGAAAGATACACGAATAGTTCGTGAAATGGCTTATGCTATATGACATCACATGTCGGCTAAATGCAGTTTATTGTAACATTATCATGGTACGAGCACAGAGCATTAGTTCAACGTCAAGCTGAAGTAGGCTATTATTGTACCTGCAGTGGGAGTTTACATTAGTTTCCAGCATGTTGTGTGATGCTTTCGCCATTGCGTTAAAAGTCTCTGTGTGGCCGGTAGTGAATGCTCGCTCTTGAGATCGAGCACGCAAAAGAGGACGAGCGCTCTTGTTGCATTCTGAAACATCGCCACTAGAAAATGCACTAAAAATGCATAGAGCACCTTTAAATGAAAATAAATAAATAAAAATCAGACTGACCCAAAACTTTTGAACCGTAGTGTTGCCTGGAGCATTGTCCCTATTCACTTCCATTGTAAATTCATCACCGTAACCTTCGATTTTCGATTGTTCTTTTTAAGAATATTATAGTTTTATGGTAATATTAGAATTTTATGGTAACCAACATTATGCCAAAAGTGCTGCTGTCAGTCAGTCAAAAAAAAAAGAAGACGAGCAACATATTTGACTTCTATTTAAATGTTTTGATGATTACGTTTGGTGACAATAGCAGTGGCGAAATGACACACTTTAAACATCCTATCCAAGCACATCTATTAGATGGGGGATCCAGCTCGATTTAGCTCTCATTGCCCACAGCTTTAATCTCCTGTGCTCTCATTCAGAGCCGATGTGCTGAAAGCCTCCTGTTGGGAGCTTTCTGGAATGTTCTGGTTCGTGAAGCATATGAAGAGCAGCTCATTATATCTCTCACCTGTCTCTCAGCAGCTCTCTCACCGAACGCCCTGGCCGTCTGTCTGCAGGGATGTTCATGTCTTTACAAACAGTGATGTGCTTCGATGTGGAGTGAAAAGTGTCTGTGTTGCTGTTCCGAAGGGACTCTGTAGACATTGCAGCACCTCGTGAACGCGTGACTATGTGCATGTGTCATTCTGGTAGTCTTGCAACTGTGTGCGAGCAGAAAAAAAAACACGTGGAATGTTGTCACTGACATGCTTTGAGTAATTAGCCTTGATCGATAAAAGATGAAGAGTCACTCCAGCAACCAGCCACACACACCAGACGGCTGCACCTGGGAATCTTGGCCTGCGTGTGGTGCATTCATAACTCCTCATTCTCCCATGTGGAGACGCAGTAGACAGAGTTCAGCCTGGTCACCGCTCTGCTCTCCTTCGGTCTCCCTCTCTCTTTTCTTGCTATGGGAATCTGGCAGCCGTTGTCCTGCAGGCTCTGCTCCAGCTTCAACGGATCGTTTCAGGTACAATCCGGAGCTGCAAGCTGAAAAAGGTGCCAGGAAACAGTAAAGTTTAGCAGTGTTGCTAAATGGGTTTTAGTGTCACAGCTGGGTCAGGAGATTTAAATGATCTTTTTTCAATCGTCGTCAAAGCCAGACCGAAACAAAAGTCTTTTAGCTTTGGATGAACTGAGACGGATACAGCGTGAGGAAGAGCAGACGGACCCTTTTGTAGAAAAATGAATGGGAGAAATTGTAACACTCTATAAATCTCGCCTTACAGTTAAAAGACCTTGTCATTTTCTGGGGCGATGTTTATTTAAATTAAGACAATCTATTTTAAATACATTACAGTTATACTATTAACTTGAATAGACCTTTTCTGTGATGCATATGCTTTATTTTTAAATTACCTTGGTATTTTTGTTATTATATAAAAAGTTTGCTTTACATTCGCTCACAGAGCATTCACGTTCATTTGCGTTTCATCGCAAAAACTTTTTGTGAGGGAACACAAAAGTATTCAAATATATGTTTTCCCCCTCTTCATGTCGATTTAGTGGCTCAATATGACCCCAATTTCTGTTTTTTACCCACTTAAAAAAAAAAGATTAAGACTCTCACATCCCAGATAGCAAACTGACATTGAATCAACGTGGAAACATGACATCGAAACAACGTTGATCTGACATTGTTTTGCTCATCGAATTAACGTTGAACCAACGTCAGACGCGTCATTCTTTCAAAACTAACGGAAAATCAACTTGAAATCAATGCGTTGTTTCAACGTTATGAAAGCAAACCAATTTTCGATTTTCATTTAGTTTTGAAGAATGCCGCGTCTGACGTTGGTTCAACGTTAATTCGATGAGCAAAATCAACGTTGTTTCAATGTCATGAGAGACGTCGTTTCCACGTTGATTCAATGTCAGTTTGCTGTCTGGGATATGAAAACAAACTGCCCTTAATACAAAGAGCCCATTTTTAAGAACTTGGCATGTGTTAGACACTGCCTTTTGTCACTGACTCATTGTCTGTTTAACTTAATGCTATGGTTTTACTGATGTTTTATTGCTGATTTGAAATTTTATATGCAAATGCTGGTGAGCGTGTGAATGCTTAGACTCCTCTTTTAAGCCTCTGTCCATGTATACGCATTCAGTCAGACTTAAGGTATGCTATTTATCAAACAACCTCATTGTGTGAGTCCAGTAGAGCTCATCTTTCTTTCAACGGTCTGGCATGAAGACAGTGTGTCAATCTCTGGACGAACCCCATTTTGCTAAAATGATTTTAGTATTTGAATGATGATCTGTACAAACCTACTTGGTTAAAAACAAACCAATTTGAGTTGTTTTTAGCACAAGGGCTGGGCAAATAGAACTGTTAGACCAATTTTACCCAATAAATTGGTTTGTTTATTTAACCCAGTATAATTTTTTTTTTAATATAAAAGCCATTTTTTATGTCAGTCTGTTCTGTTCTATTTCAGTTATCATGGACATTCAGTTTTCCCGCCATTTCTTAGTTATCATGATCACCTCATTATGAGTCAATTCTGTTCAGCTATTTTGCTCGTCACCTAGTTTGTGTTCCTAAATAAGTTCTTCCTTTTCAGTCACTCCTTGTCTATTCACCTTCTTGGTTAGTGTGTGTTGCTACCTGATCGTCTGTTTGCCAGAATTAGCATTTCACGAGTTCACATTTACATCAATTAAACAGAGTAAAGATTATGCGTATTTGGCGTGCTGTCCGGGGGGAGGGCTCCAACCTCGGAATTTTTTGCCCGAACCCAGAGTGCTACAATTTTGCATTAAAATGCCCTCGTTGTGAATGCCTTGTCATCGCTGTCTTCTCTGGATCCATCTCGGGCAACAGCCGAGTCATCAGCTCCCCATCCGATGCTGCGATTCCGATTTGCCGGGCGGATTACCCCTCACTGTAATCCTCAGGTCACCCAGCCCAGATGGCACTCCAGAGCCCTTCTGGGAAGATGACCCAGAAGGGACACTAGAGCAGGGCCTGGGGATGGGGACTCTCCCTTCATTCTCACAACGGAAAGCGAGTCTTGACCTTAGCACAGAGGTGGTCTTATTCCCGTAATGAGAACATGACTCGTCCACAAGAGCTGCCTCAGCATGCTTTAAGGCCCAAACACGTGATACAACTCTCGTGCGAGGGGGACAGAGCCCTACTGCACCCAGAAACGCACGGATGGAATGGCATCTTGAAAAAGACGCAAACGCACCCGTGTTTCTCTTTCAGAAAAGGGACCCGTCAGCAGTGCCGGAGCACACTTGAATGACCGCAGCAACACTGAATTCAGAGAACTGAAAAACAACGAAGCACTCACTTTCTTGTCCTCAACTGGCCGTCAAACAAACAAACACAAAAAAAATCTGCCTTATTGTTAAAACAGCAGTTCAGAGCTCAAAAGCTCACAACCACCGCTGCACTGCACTATAGAAAACACCAGCACTGGGAGAGTCTTTCCAAAAGGACACCGACACACTCGCTCGTTGAAATCACCAGCACTCTTTAGATACATCAACACGAACAGCTCCGAAGTGAAAAACAACTAGTGCGTGCATCCACGTATTTATACCCGTGCACGGGGACGGAGTGTGTGATGTGAAACACACACGCTAGTTACATTGGCTCGTTCAGTAGTACTCGAAGAACATAGGCTCTCTGACGCAATCCCCATTCAGTCGACCATCGACTACGTCCAACATTATCGACTGAAAGGGAACTTGTTTTACAAAGTAGAAATGAAACTTCTAGAATTAATTAAAGTGTAATCGACCAGTCTCTCTCCGTTGCGGTGCTGGTTCTCGTGCCAGAGCTGGAATTGTGGGCAACTGCTCACTTCAGACCGTTCTGCGTTTCACTCAAAGCTAACATATGACTCCATAACATGCCCATTACTGATTCAAACACTGATTCAACACTAATTTAGGTGACTCACATCGTGTCCTGTATGTTGCTTTGCATAAAATGAAATGATTTACAGCACCTTACTTATATGAATGAATAAATAAATAACTCAACTGTTGGGTTGTTACGTCTGACCCAGGAGCTGGCTAACACAAAAACTACCCAAACACTGAAAAAGTAACCCCAAAAAATTACGGAAAAGGCTCAAATCAGTGTTTGGGTTGACAAAAATAACCCTATCTGTCTGTCGAACCTTTCTTTAGCTGAACTAAGGCTCAGAAAGTCACAGTGACCTTCAACCGTTGTTGCTTGTGTCTTTGTCAGTGCTCTCTGTTTTATTTCTTCCTCCAGTCTTTCCAGTCAAATGGAAGCTCTGTGATTTTAGTGGCCTCCTATGGAGTTCCCTGAGCTCTTGTTATGACCTGCTTTACGTGTCCTGCTACAAATGGAAGTCATGTTACGCTTGGGTGGATCAGCCTGCTCAAATGTTTTCCCCACTGCACTGCCACACAGGCTGAGATTTCAGGCTTCAAGAGCAATATTTAAACTGCACAATGTGTGCATGCGAGTCTGTTTGTTATGACTCCTGCCTGTCCACGGAGTCTCTCAGCTTGAACATATGCTGCCTTTCCCTCCATGGAAGTTCGGAAATCGTAATTATGTCGTAAATTGAAAATCATTTTGGTCAGAATCAAACAGATGCATTGGGCAGTGTCAGTACTCACAAAGATGCATTTTTAGCACTCTGTTATTAAAACTAATAAAACTAATCCCTGTTCTACATCAATAGTGCACAAAATGGAAACTAACCTTTATAGTCAACATTCACCATTGCAACTCAAAATCAGTAAACTGTTGTTAAACACGCTTTAAAGAACTGCTCACATGAAGACGTCAGCATGAATTGCAGTAAAGGTTGCTCATAAAGTTGGTTTATGAGTAAAATCTCATAAAATGTGATTGAATGCTATTGTTACATGGAGTGACATTCGTGATTAATCGCACCCAAAATATATGTGTGTGTACTGTGTATAATGTGTATAATGTGCATGTACAGTATATATTTACAACAAATTTGTTATTTATATATATATATATATATATAAATTAAAATATGTTTAATTTAAACTAAAAATGTGTGTTAGACAAAGTTTAATCTATAATCTATTGTTAAAAGCATTTTACAATATTTATTAAATATTTGTATATAATTTCCAATATTGCATTATAGGTTATGTATTAAATTGCAACATTTAAAAACATTGAAGCTGCATTTATAGCTGAAATTCATGCAAAAGGGCCCCAAACCAAGGACATATGCATGATTATACTTGTCATTTCTGCATTTAAAATCCTTTTTTTAATGTAATATTCTAATTTTGAATGTGGGGTTTCCCAATGCTTTAAGCCATACTCATCAAAATATAACAAATTAAGGCTTAAAATATCTCACTCGTCTAATATATTAGTTTCACCTTTTAAGTTGAATTACTGAAATAAATGAACTTTTGTAACAATATTGTAATTTTTCGAGTTTCACCTGTATAACTAGGCTATCCAAACAAGCGTAGGTGAGTTTGCTTCCGCAATCATTGTTGAATTGACACTCCACTACCTCGAAAAATTCCAGAACACTCACTCAACAATGCGAACGAATTGCATTAACCTATAAATGTGGTTTTGTAGATGTGTGTTTATATATTTCTGTGTCAAGATTGAACGTGTAACAGTCCTTAAAGTTTGTGTGAAGTTCAATTGTTTATTTGAGAACGGTTAACCTGTTAAATGGAGCGGGTGAGTTAATGTGTGTGTGTGTGTGTGTGTTACAATAACTCTTTGCAGAAGATTGTGTATTCAGACATCTCCAGATGGATCTCATTGACACTCTTCACTTTGATCAGAACAAAATCCTGCTCTTCACATATAGAGGGCTGTATCTGTTTGTACTCTGATTACTTGAAACTTTGGACACATATGTGAGGGTTCATTGGCGTGTGAAGAGTTTTCTTTATAGTTCGAGTTCTGTCACGACACTTCCTTCACCAGAAGACCTCCTCTGAGTTGCTAAGGAGACAATGGAAACACTGACCACTCTGCTGTATCACTGCTGTGCAAAAACACACTCAAGCTCGTAACCAGTGGTATGAAGCAGTTTTGCTTCACTTTTGCATTTCAAGTGAAAATAATTTTCAAAGCACACAATTTTGCTGAAGTAATATACTAAAAACGTTGGGAACTTGCAGTTGCTAAATGTACTTGTGCATATGAGGAATAATCCAGTGGTGAGGTGGGCCAGAGGTTAAATTCATTCTCCTGATATAATCAGGTTCAAATCCCATGCTAACACATATGGAATAAAGTTCTTATTTCATGCCAGTAGATGTAATTGATTAACTTGACTTCAAAACAGTGAACTATTTATTGTGTTCCAGTGCCTCAATCATGACACTAGTCAGGGGTTCAATTCCCAATGAACACATGATCTGATAAAAAAGATCAGTATAGCTTGGATGCAATATGGATAAAAGCTTTTGCTATTAATGTATATTGATTTGAAAATTATTTTCACTTGAAATGCAACAGTGAAGCAAAATTACTTCATACCACTGGTTAAGAGCTTGAGTGTGTTTTTGCATGTGCACAGCAGTGATACAGCAGACAAAGGACAAGAATATCTAGGGCTCATTTGACTTGGACCAGTTAGCAATACAGAACACTTCAGCCAACCATATACAGTAACAATGCACTGAAATAATTTCAAACCTGCATAGCAACCTAATTATGTATATATATCTTTCTCTCTTTTAGCTCTTGGACAAATCATGCTGTATGTGGATGGAATGAATGGGCTTATCAAACACAATGAAACTGTACAGTGGCTTTACACGCTGGTTGGATCAAAGGTAAAGGAAATTTCACTGTTTCATTGTAAATGAGTGTGTGTATTTAACTCCATGGTGTTTATTTGCAGTGATTCAAGTGGGTCATTTAACTCTTCTTCCAGTGGCTGACTTGTTACACTGATATATTTACACAACATCAAAAATCCACTTACCTGATATGTGAGTGTGTCTAAAAGTGGAGTTAAACTCAGCCATGAACTAAAGGAACCCACATGGCAAGAACATACAGTAAGACTGGTCAGGATCACATGGCATGAAACAGAAAACATGACTATGACTAAATTTTAAATTAGGAGACATGAAAACATAAATGTGAAACCAAACCACAAATATATATAGTCAGCCAATATTAAATATTTAGTTTTGCATGCTTTTTTGCCTTTTTTTATATTTGGTGATATTTTTTTTATATCATCTAATCAATGCTCACTTAAAGTTAATCTGTAAAAACACCAATAATTTAATAACACTGTTAAATGTTATTTTTTTAGACAATCTCACAATGAATGTTGTTCATGTAGATTAATGTGTTGACGCCTAAATTCAATTGTAGATTAAAACAGTTGAAGAAATTTATTTAAAACGGTTGATTTTGGTTTTCAGTGTTTCACTTCTCATTTATTTAGACAAAATGGTATGTCAGAACATGAATATTATTGGCTTATTGGTCTCGCCAGAATATCGGTGCATGCTTATGACGATGCTTTTAATAAAATAAAATAAAATAGATTGTATAAATAAAATTCAAATCAAATTTAAATGGAAATAATATAATTTTGACACATTAATCATTTATTCCTCCTATGTCAGATGTATAATTTTCCATATTGCTGGGCCTATGCACTTCATGGTAATATTTTTTACATTGGTTTTAAAACCTAGTCGTGAAAACTTCGAAAAAGTAGTTCAAAGTAGATCAGAAACACTTGTTTTGAGAGCCCACCACCAGATCTATTATTTTGTTCAGAAGTAATGAATTCAATAAGGACCGAAAAGTACGTTTTCTTGTATTTATGTTCTTTTTAGCCAGTGTTTGCAAATGTTTTAAGTTAAGGCAAGGTGTGCCACCTTGAACAATTTCTCAGAGGGTGCCGTAGTTTTGCACGCAGTGTTCATGACTGACTTTCCTGTTTTCCCCCTGTATTTATGTTCATTTGAGCCAATGTTTGTAAAGCATGCTTTAACTCAGCAGGGCAACTTCTAGGTGTGCCAGCATACAGAGTGTGGTACAGATTCGCACGGCACACAGTGTTCTGGGTTGATTTTCTTTCTGGGCCCTCTAGTGGCAAAAATGAGCATTTTAGATAGGACAGGTGTGTGTGTAGGTCGGTCAATATCCGAAATCCTCGTCCTTGTGGGGACATTTTTTGGTCCCCATGAGGAAAAAAGCTTATATACGAAGTGGGTTAACGAATCGAATATACAGTTTGTACAGTTTAAAAATCATTATGTCTATGGAAATCCCCCATAAAACTTATAAACCTGTTTGCGTGTGTATGTGGTAGAGGTTGAATGGGAAATGGATGTTTGTGATCACCAAATCAGCAGATGTTTGAGCAGTTCTGTGCTGGATACAGCAGTGTTTAAATGTATTTCCTATTGCCTCTTCTCTCTCTCTTCCTGTTATGGCTCACGTGGAATGCACCGTATGCTTTAAAAGAGCAGCTCTAACATTATTAAACACAGATCTGTTTCTCCCGCTGTTCTTCCACTTTCCTCCATACTCACAATCGCATTCATGATCCTGTATTTTTTGCTCTTCTTTACTTCTGTTTTATTTACTTTTCACTTTTGTCTATTGGATTTCAGGGCTCTTCTCTCCTTTCACCTTGTTTTCCTAAAAATATCATGCCTCATTGTCTCAATCTATAATGGTGAAAGGATGCATTTTTGCAAAGGAAATTATTTTTTAAATATATCTGTATTTAATATTAAATATTTACAATATTTATTTCCTGTAAAAATATATGATATTTAGTTCTGAAGCAAAATTTTGTAAGATAATAAGGCATGTTTTCAGAGTATATATATATATATATATATATATATATTAAATTAAGTATATTTCCCTTTCAAGGGAACTCACGCTGCGTCGAGAATGATGCTGTGGGAACGCTTGGCGTGACTGCGTCATGAAGCATGTGTGAAATTAGTTGTGAAATTGGCAGTGTGGGTATAAACGTTCCTACAGTGTCATTCTCTACGCAGTGCAAGTTCGCTTGAAAGGGAACATCTCAGTTACAACCTTGATTCCTTGAAAGAGGAATGAGACGCTGTGCCCCCCTGCCATACTTCCTGCATGCCTGTCAACAACTTTTTATCCTATCAGAAGCTAGAGTTGCATTCTTTGGGCAGGCCTTTTAGTTTCCTGGTAGTGACTCCACCCGCCTAGGACGTCTCGTCACACCATTGGACTGGTTTCACACTTGCTTCACGCGGACGTCCCACAACGTCATTCTCAACGCAGCGTCCTTTTCAGGGAACCAAGGTTACAGTTGTAACCGAGACGTGAGAAAGAACCCTGGAAAGAACACAGGCAAGAAAGTACATTGGAAAACAGGATACAATTTAAACGAAATATGAAGAACTTTAAAAAAAAAAAAAAACATAAATACCAATGTTAAACCAATAGAACTATGGCGATTAAAAACAAAGGTGAAAAAACAAATGGCAACACATATATTTTAGAGTTTAGATCTAAAAAAAGAGTTTAGATGTGTCTTCTGGAACATGGTACAGAGAGAGAGAGAGAGAGAAAGAAACAGGGGTCATATCACAAAGTCCTTGCAGGACATTTAAAGTAGCTCATCTTCCTGTAAGTTTGCAGTCATGTATCAGATGTTGTTATCTATATCCTCCATGTAACCCAATTCAGGAAAATGAGTGTATGTTGTTGTACAGAGATAAATAGTGTTTCTTTCTTTGTGTGTGTGTGTGTGTACATGTTTGCAGTTTCGGTTGGTTGTTAAAACTGCTCTGAAGCTGCTGCTGGTTTTTGTGGAATACACCGAGACCAACGCACCCCTCCTCATCCAGGCTGTCAACACCGTTGACACGAAGCAAGGTAGTGTGAACACATCAAACAAACAAAGACACACACACAATATGGAAAGTGAAATACTCTTGGAAAGTTGTCAGAGTGTCTCTGGAAATCAATTTTCAGCTCTATTCAACTCTCTATTCAGTCTCTGTATTTGAGTCCAAGCTGAGCTCATATCCAGAGTCTGGCTGTTACAATGTTTGTGGGACAGAGAGGATGGGGAGAAACTCCTCTGGGGAGGTTTGGTTCCCTTCAGGTTAAAACAGGAGAAGAGAGGAAACAACAAGTGAAGCTGACAGTTAGCATACTTTCTCTGTTGTCCTAAGAACATTTTTTTTTTTAATGTTCCCATTAGGTATGTTTCTTTAAACATTAAAAAACATTAGGTATGTTTTTTAATGTTCTCTAAGCTTTCTGAAACTAGTAACATTTTAAAAATGTTAGATGAACTTATAAAGGAAATGTTTCGGCACCAAGAAAAAAAGATGATTTTTTTTTTTTTTTACGTTTTGAGAACAATATTAAAGACCGGATAACTTTTAACAACGTTCTATTAACACTATTGGAAGAACATTTGTTCAAACTTTGAGAGAACCAGAATTTGTTGTTGGCTGAGTCAACTCTTTGGTAATTGCTCATATTATTGACCTCTGCTTTGAGAGTGACAAAATACAGCAGGAGTAAATCAAGATTAATGGACTGAGCTCATGGAAAAAAAAGGTGTTGATAGGACCAGAGCTACTAAGATAAGACTGCTAGGATGAAGAAAAAAAAAGGTTTGCCGGTAATACTGTTACATAAGAGGAGAGAAGGCTGTCTCTGGTCTCCCAGTGAGAGACAGACAGGCTGGCAGATGAAGCAGAACGTCTTTAGCTAATAATCTACATAACATACATTTTCTCCTCAAACTAATGTTGCTCATTTGCTTCTGAACCAGCCATATTTAAACTGATTTACTTCAAGTACCACATGAAGGGTACTAATCCACAGTTCCTTTGAATTCTGGGGATTCAAATCAACTACCAATCAAATAAAGAATTGTTTTTTGGGTGAATTACATGACATTCAGTTTTGTGTCAGAATATATTAATTTATTCAGGAAAACATTAAAAAAAAACATTCATACAATGACTTTAATGTACGAAGACCCTAAAGGGACACATTATTTGTCAATTTTTTTTGCGTTCTCTTGCAAACGTTTTACGTTTTATGTTACGTCATATGTTTTTTTTCAATGGAATGCAAATTTTTTCGGGGCAAAAGCATTGACTTTTTATTTTTCCTCCCATGTCATATTTTTTCCACCAATATGTCCCTTTAGGGGCTCCGTAATGCATCTCTTCTATTTCTGAATTAGAATTAATTAATTAGTTAGTTAGTAATTTTTTTGTGGGCATAAAAGAAAAAAGAAAAAAACTTCTGAAGAATGTGTCAATAACAAAGAAAAGGGCTTCATTAAAAAGTGAAATGCTTGAAATGAAAACATAAATAGGTCTAAATTGACTAAATGGACAAGAGTTTATGACCCTTTTATTTATGTGTATCCAGGCTGTAAGCCCTGGTCCAATCCCATGGAAATCCTGGATGAGAAAGATGGAATGGACACTGAGCTATTGGTTTATGCCATGACCCTTATCAACAAGGTACCTGCACAGTATATGTTTCAAAGTTTTCAGACTCTTTTCGCACACTCTCAGTTTCATGTGTTTGTTATAAATATTCTCACATATCTGTGGTGTTCCTCCAGACATTAGCTGGTCTGCCAGACCAGGACTCTTTCTATGATGTGGTGGACAGTCTGGAGGAGCAGGGCATGGAGGCCGTGGCCAAGAGGCACGTCAACAGGAAGGGCACAGACTTGGATCTAGTGGAGCAATTCAACATCTATGAGGTTAGTACACGCTCAGTTTGCTTTTCAATTGGACAAAGTCTGATTGATCCAGCGGTTGAAATTCACACCAGTGTAACTGAATGATATGAAACTATAAATTATTTTTTCACACAAAAACTGCATGTTTTTTTGTGCCAAAAATGTTGACTCCAGGTTGACCTTGATTTATCCTAAGCTGTGGTGCTTTAATGCAACATTTTCTATTTGCTGTTAGTCTAATAGTCATTTATATCCATAGTCAATCCTTCGTCATGAAGATGGCGATGATGAGGCTCAGCCTTCTCCATCTGGACATAAAAGTCGGCGTCGAGCCAGCGTGGGGGCCACACCTGAGAGGCGGGGTTTGGAACGACGACGGAGCCGAAGACACTCGCTCCAAAATGGGAAAGGCCACACTTCTGCTCCAACTTCCCCCTGCCACAGCCACACACCCAACATGCTGCCCTTTAATGGCCAGAGAATTGACGATATCAGTGAAAGGTGAGAAGAGAGAAAGACAGACCGAGAAGTTAACTTTTAACATTATATTTTGTATTTCTGCAGTTTTAGGTATTTGAACTGGAAAACAATATGTATATATATATATATATATATACACACACAAACACACAGAATAAGTTATTTTTATTTGGAGTGGTGCAATAATGTATTATGTGTATGTTTTACTATACACTATAAATATATAGAGTAGATTAAATATTGCTTTAACATCATTTACTTGAGAAACTGCTTCTTTTCTATTATTATATTCATATAATTAAAATGAATTCCATTGGCATTGTTTATATTTATGTACTTATTTTTTATTGTTTTGCTTTTACATTATTGATTTAGTTTTAGACTGGTTATTTTATTTTTTAAACTTTTTTTAGATTATCAACACATACCTCCAAAGTACATTTATTTGTATGTTTAGATATATTTACTGAAGGACCAAAAAAATACACTATAAAAATATATTTTTTAAAGTAAAAACAATGATATGACACTTTCTACTATTGTCTTGCGTGGTCTATGGAAAAATTTGAAGTGAAAATCACACTAAGCCTCTTTTTGACCTGATCACATGTATTCACTTTCAGCCATAAAACACTATGTGCAGTTTAGGATGTACTGATTTTTAAAGAACAGGAAGCAGTTTTATATTGGGTGTTCTATCATGTTACTTTTGACATAAGAGTTTTTAAGCCCCAAAAGAAGATTGAGAATTTAATAATGCTCTGAGGGAGAGATGGAGGGCGCTTGCTAGTGCACAGACGTTCATATTAATCACATACACACGAGGGAGGCGTTTGGAACCTGTGGGCCTGAGAGGGAAATAGGAAGTTACTGAAATATGGAGGTACAAGCTACGGATACTTCTCAGGGCTGTAGCACAGCATGAGGTTCTCAATCTTGTCCTTGTATATTTAGTTGTAAACTATAATCATACAACTTACTCATATCCTATGAATGTTTCAAGGGACAAAGGGGAACGCACATATATCCGCAGCTGTATATCAGCCATTGAGAAAGCTTCAAATGTTTTTTTTTTCTCTCATCCAGCGAGTCAGTAGTTTGGAGGGACACAGTAAGTTCACGTGAGGCTGTGGAAGAGTGAGAGTACGGCCAGCTCAGCCGCTCTGTGTTAGTGGAATGTTGAAAAGTCTGGAGGTATTCTGTCACTGTGTCTCTGAGCAAATCTTACTAGAGCCCCGGAAAATCTAATCAGCGGTGTGTGGAATCGGCCGTCCCATTTGATTAATTAGAGCCCGCGATGAGAAACAAAACAAAATTAGACATAGTAAAAATTAATTCCATAAAATAAAATAATATATAATTATAAATATAATATAATTAATTCATTTACTGAAGTTCAAAAGTTTGGGGATAGTATTTTTTTTTTTTTTTTGTGGAAAGAAATTAATACTTTTATTCTGCAATGATGCTTTAAATTGATCAAAAGTATTTTTTTTTTGTATTTCATGTAAATGACGTTATTTTAATCTTTCTATTATATATATATATATATATCAAAGGATTTAAAAAAAAAAAAAAGTTGATCATGGGTTCCGTGAAAATATTAAGTAACTGTTTTCAAAATTGATAATATGAACGTAATGTGCATAATAACATGAAATGTTCTTTAAGCACCAAATCACAGGAATAAATTACATTTTAAAACATATTAAAATAGAAAACAGTTATTTTAAATTCTTATAATATTTCACAATATTGTTTTTTTTTTTTACTGTATTTGTTTTTGAATACATCATTTTTTTAATAAATGCAGTCTTGAGCACAAAAGCCTTCTTTCAAAAACATTTAAAACATCTTACTGACCCCAAACTTTTGAACTGTACCATATTATTATTTAATGGGCTAACGAGATAAGAGAGATATTATTATCGAAATGTAAGTAAATTAAGTAAATGCATCTTTTTTTAAGGATGTTCTTAATGGAAAAAAAAAAGATCAAAATACTTGTTAAAATATTGTACATTTTAAAAAAGAAAATTCTCTTCTATGCTAAAATGTTCTGATGTCTGATTGTAATTGAAACGCAAACTTTCTCTATTGAATTTGTGTTAAAGAAAATATAGATTTATAATATCTGTCATCACACGGTTGGTTATAAGCAACCAGCATCAGTCAAAATCAATATTACATTAAATACTAACAAAATTGTCGCTGTGAACTTGTGCCTGTCTGAAACCCAAGAATATGTCTGAGGGTCGGCAATACTCCTGTCACAATTTCTTTATATTTCACATTACTTTCCTTTTGTTGAGCTTCACAGACTGCTTCTGCTTTTTAATTATTGATGACAGGATATGCTGTTAGTGATGGGCCTCATGGGTTATTTTTCTTAGAGCGGTTTGGTTGACAGATAGTTGAATTCATCTCAGTCAGTCATCTGATCCTGATGTCTGTTGTTAGCTAACCCACCACAGGAAATTAGAAGGACCTTTGATGTGCGGTGTTTTCCATATTAGTAATACATACCAGTCTACTAGGAGATGGAAAGAGAGGGAGACCCTTGAGCAGTGAGGCACAGGACTTCTCCTCTTCCACCTAAAGGTCTTAATTATTTATTAGCTGTTGTGTATCTCACTGGGTCTCAACTGGTGGGTCATGACCCAAAAATCTGTTATTGGTCTGATCTGACAATGGGATGAGAATTGTGATGATTTGAACGAATGTGGTTCAGAATCCTCCTAAAAACTATGGCTCCATAATAGTTTCAGAAACATTTTTTTTTTTGTACTTAAAAAAACTTTATATTCATATTTTTGAAAGAATCCATGCTTACACACTTTTTGATGACTTTCATAGACTTTTTAGTCCTGGCATAAATTCAGTCCAATATTTGGCCTTAACTATGTATTACAACTATAATAAACAAAAAGCATGATATTTCATTCATTAATATTTATAAAATGGTGCAGACAAAATACATAATGTGCACCTTTAACTACAGTTCACATCAATTGAACAACCAGACTTCACTTTTCGTTCCATTGAGCATATGTAAGTGGAAGGAAATGCAAGGTCATACGAATTTCGCTTACCTTCCAAAGTTCAAGTTTGGTGAACTCTGACGTGATGTGAATTTTTATCATACAAAGACATGTGACCAATAAAAGATTGACGTCACATCATAACCACTTACTTGAATGAAAAGAACACAAACTTTAATAAATATGAAGGATTGCAGCTTTGGAGTAAAGTGGACTGAATATTATTCCATTTTGGACATTAAAGGTACAATGTGCAAGATTTTTTCGCCACCAGGGGTCGCTAACCTCTTACAATAACGAAGGCGTATATTAATGACGTATATTCCACATTAAGTGGAATTATGGATCTTGCCGTCAAGCTGATGGATCTTTTATGGATGAGTGAATACATTGATGTATTTAACATGACTGTGGTATGAAGCAGGGTGCGATTGCTAGACGTATACCAGCGCCACACACAACGCGAGTCCCGCATATGAAGGAATAGGGACATTTAATACCGAACTACACGCTAATTTACTCAAACAGGTCAGTTTATTAGAGGAATTAAACTTGAGGTTACGCAGCGCTGCTTCACTTGCTCTAACAGTTTCATTATCACACTACATTTTTAGTGTGTTGAATGTTGTTAATTAGGTTGTTTCTTGGCTGTATGAGACTAAGCTAGATTAACATTAGAGAATAACATACAGATCATATTCGAACTTTTCGTCATGTTGAACTATATAACATTAATTCGTTTCATATACATTGATTTGCTCTCCTGTTTGCTTAAATAAGATGCAACACTCGCGTCTCTGTCAAGTCGAAGTTAGTCGCGGACGTGGAGCTCTCGGCATCTCGAAAGATGTTGATCTTCGTTTTAGTCCTCTTTTTGTCTCAAAGTTTGTTTGCCATGGTCCATAATGTTTGAACAAAACCCTGCTAGGGACGCTCACTCTGTTGAGCACGCATAACGGGCATAACAGACCCAGTTGTCCACGTCTGTCGCCATGGTTACTATTGCAGTACGAGGTCAAACCCGGCGGAAACCGTGGTAACGCGGATATGACGTCATTGACTGGCGACTCCTCATCCCTGCTCACACGCCCCGTTTCCTTGGTTAAAAATCGCAATTTTCTCACGATTTACAAAAACAGTAGTTGGAAACATTTGGGATATTGTAAGTAATCAACTGAACAAAATATATAACATTGACCTAGTGTTTTTTTTTTTAACATTGACCTAGTGGTTTTTATTTTACTGCAAAAATCCTGCATATTGTACCTTTAAATGTTGATTTATATTTAAACAAAAACGTCATATTATGTTGCAGTGAAATTTTGCGTCTAGTTTGATTGCGGCATAAGTTATCGTGTTTGATTTATTAAAAAGAGCTGACTCAGAGTAATTTTTTTGAGAATTGGACTTGACTGGACTAGTTGCGTTCATTCACAACATGTTTGTTGTGTTCAATTGCTTTGTTTTCGGAAATAATAGGAATCATGTAGGACGGTTGCTTCATTCTTGCATATTCCTTGGGAAAATTGGCTTATTAAAGCCAAAATGTAAAGAAGATATTTAGTCAATATTTAACGGATTTTGAAGAAAGTGTAGCGTCCATAAACATTTCCCACACTATTCCCATACCATTCTATCTAGAAAATCAGCTTGTAGATGATTCTCAAGTTTTTGGTAAAATAACTCATATTTACAATCATCCTTATAAAATGTGAAGGCAGCTTTATTCACAGTGGTTTGTATCCTTCTTGTTGTGTTGATGTGACTTTCATTTTGTAATACCAGAAAAGTTTAACCAAGTAACGTTGAGTAATATGTTTTGTGTTATGATTTCCTGTGTCATTTCTTCTACCGTCAGAGCATGTGGTGAACGTTCTTGTTCTTCTCATTTCATTTTCGCTTTACCTTTCCTTTCCTGTGCCCATCCCTTCTTACAACCCTCAATACCTCCTTTTCGCCACAGAGAGGAGGAAGAGGAGGAGAAGGATGAGGAGCTACAGAAAGCAGAGCTCTCTAGACAGGCATCCGAAAGGTATTTCAGCAGAATAGGATTCCAGGGTGTCGAGTCTTAGAGCTAGAAACCAGACTGTAGATCCTTATCCATTTTCTGATGCTATCTCTTCCCTGACTTGACTAACATAAATGTCTCCCAACATATCATGGTTTCCCCATCATTTACTCGAACTTCTGCTGTTATTCTGTTGTTTGTAGCTGGATGGCATCAACAGTAGAGGAAGCTTCTAGCTTGTGTTTGCCATTAAAGTGCATGGTCAACTTCATTCCAAATGCCGTTGATACAGACAATAAGGAAAACCTCTGGGACAGGCCTGGGATTAAGATTATCCGCAAGGCCCCAGTGTCTTCCCCTCCTTTTAGCCCTGATTTTGGCCCCCCGATATCACCCAGTCTGTCTTCTTGGGCTTCGGTCAGGTCCTTGGGGTCCCTCCCGACCCAGGGTTCCTCTGTTACCTCCTCAGCCTCCACCTCCCCAAGCGAAGACCCACTGTCCCCTGTCCTCCCTCTGCTCTCTTCCACCCTTCTTCCTGCTTGCCCAGTGGATTCGGACAAGGTTTCCGGGGGCACTCTGCAGGGTCGAGACCCAGACAAGCACTGCAGGTAGTGCAGATAGACGCAGTAGATTCTCGCCACTCACAGAACAATTTGCCATGCATGTACAGATGGGCTCTGTTCCAAAACCTGGTGAGCTGCCTTCATAGACACATATATGAATGTTCCTGACACAAAAGCTGCTCCAGTAGACAGGAGAATATAGTCACATTTAAAGGCAGCTTCTCAAATATCATTTGGGGTTAAAGCTATCCCAAAATCAGGGATGTGCAGAATTTGGTACTTAATAATTGGCTCTCTTTCAATTTTGAAATTGGATTGAATTTGGCACACCTCACAGGAAGTCTTTTTTCTGTCTATCTATCCATACATCCATACATCCCTGCCCAGAAGGCATTGTGTCACAGTCAATTACAAATATTGTAATCAGTTCTGAAATAGTAGCATCTGATTGATATAATAGCTACATGTTAAAACCAAAATCTGTCTATACTGACAATAAAGTTTGGAATAGAGCCATTCATGCTGCATGTCTGATTCAGAGAATGACTTTCACTCCCACATAAGTCAAGCTATGAGATCCCTGAGAGATAACATTTGGAAACCCATGTCATTTTTCACTGATTCAAGACTCACAAACACTACGACCACAGTATTTGTGGACTTTCATACGCTGATAGGAAGGAAGTGTGACATGGGGTTTGCTTGATCTCTGGATCTCCTGTGAATGGCGAGGGTTTATTGTTTTGCCTGTTCCATCAAACCTACCTTCTGAAAAAAGTCAGACCCTCACCTAGTGGATCATCACTCTATCCCTTTGTATCCTCTTCCAAGAGAACACTGTAAAATGTCCTGTGTCCACCTGAAATTGCAGCCTCACAAAAAGTGCTACACTCGCTGTGTCTTGTGGTCATGTGCAATATTGTGGCTTTACCTGTCTCATATATCAAATCCTCAGACCAATAAAAGGAGAAATATTATACTAGTACAATCATAGCCTGATAAATCTTTATACTCAATGGGTTTTATGTTGGTTCCTTAATATTTGATGGAATGTAAAAAGACTTATTTATAAACTAAAGTCTCTTTTTTTATTTTTCTTGAACCAGCCACTGTAGTGCAAGACACTCCCTAAAGGATGCTAACTTTTACTGACATTTACAACTCATCTGCCTTTCATTGAGGCATTGTACCGCTACAAAGCCAAGAGAAGCCTGTAAATTAAGTTACATATAAAAGGGCAATTGTATTTCAACCTGAACAGTGCCTGTAGGGTCCACATTTCATGAGAATGAAGCTGAAAATGCTTTGCAATGTCATGTGCATGTTTGCCTGACATTAAGACTGCGGCAGCTTGAGGAACCCATCTGGATTATGAAGTGGATCAAAGACATCTCTTTTTTTAGTCCATTGAGACTGTATGCAAACTCTTCAATATGCAGCTTTAATATGATTGATGCTGTAATAAAGTAATTGCATAACAGTAGTATGCTAAGGGCACAGTACACTTATAAAGTCAACATGACATCAAAATTTTCTCTTCTGGTGAAACTGGAAAACTATCAATGACTAAAGCCACTAGCGATAGCAAGTAAGGGGTTCATATTTGACCGGTGGCATGGTCCAATTTGCCCCTGCTTGTATGTGTTATAACCACCACTTGGCAAAAAGCATCTTTCGCCATTGATGATCTTTTAAAAGCAGTTATTTTACATGCAAAACAATTGCTAATATTCACTCTGACAGATTTTTATGATTATTCTTGGTTGGCTCTTAAAAGCATAAAAGCCCCGGTTTCACAGACATTGCTTAGTTTAAGCCAGGATTAGGCCTTAGTTAAATAGGATGTTTAAGTCGTTTTTATAGACGCACCCTTAAAATAAAAACTTCACTGGTGTGCATCTTGAGACAAAACAATGGGACTGACATATTTTAAGACATGTCAGTGCAAGTTGCTTTCAGTTAAAATAGCTCAAACCTGCATTTTAGTCTGAGACTTGGTTTAAGCCGTATGTGAAACTGGGTAAAAGTTGCTTGTAGGTAATGCAAGGCCTTTAAACAGATATTTGCACTAATAAACAGAGGCTGCTTTGATTCACGTTCTGTCTGTATTGTCTCTGTACTTGTCTCTCGACTGCACTTGTTACTCTTTCCTCTGTTTCCGTCACAGCTTTGAGTCAGACTAATCTTTCTGTAATTTATGTGTCGATTACTCACTTTTCATGTTCTGTCTTTTCTGTGCAGTCTGTCAGATGTTAAGTACTCAAACACATCATGCAGTTCTTGTGGCAGGTAAGGGAACAAGTTGGAAACAAAATCAAGTTTGTGAGCTCTGGTGCACAATTTAAGAGGAAAAGGTTGTGGCTCTCATGTTGGTTCAAGTCTGGCTTATGCCTTTTTCGTAAGCTCTTTATCCCATCTTTGCTTGATCATCTCTTTAGGGCTTTTCATACTTGAAATAGTTAACCCTGGGTCATTCAGAATGGATAAAGTGATTCCTGGGTTATCTTCCTTCACGTTTCACACTGCTCATACAGTACTTTACCTAGGGTTAACAATTATCTCTGGGTATTCATACAATGACCTTTCACACAGGGCTAATGGCGCACACAGTATGTTTGGCATTGCATATCCTCATTTCATATTGCCTGACTGTTCAATCAAGTTTATCCTAAAAGGACTTTTCGTACGAAAAAGGAAAGAATTAAATTGTCTCTTCTTTACTCTAATTGTCCAATTGACATTTTCCCCTTGAGACACTGAAACATAATGTTTATACAACGTGTTTCCTTGATGATCCAAAACGAGGCACGTGATTGGTTGTCGGTTGCTAAGCATCTAGGTTTAACATTCTAACCCTGCATCGTTTCACTCCATACACGTTTGGCACCGCAATGCGGGGTTAACGCCGCAAAAGTCCTGAGAAGGGTCTCATAACAGCCCTGCAGTGTAGCTTGCAGAAAACGCACCTGCAACCTTAGTTAAACATCCTTAAACCCGCCAATCAAGTCATTCAGGCTTATTTGAAAACTATGAGTAGGGCTGCGTCCAAAAACTTACCCAGCTAACAGGGAACGTTCCCAGAACATTCACTATTGTTCTTTAAAAGTTGTGTAAATGTTAGGACAAAACGTTATTAAAATAATGTTTTCGGAACGTTCATATAACATTATTAACGTTCTTGTAACGTTGAGAGAAAACGTTCTTAGAACAACGTTCTTGGAACGTCTTTATCACGTTATTTGTATTTGATGAACGTTCTCATTACGTTGATAAAAAACGTTCTTAGAACAACGTTATCGGAAAGTCTTTATCAGGTTATTTGTGTTTGATAAACGTTCTCATAACGTTCCAGCAACATTATGCTAACCTTAGGATAACGTTCTAACAACATTATGCTAACGTTCCAGCAACGTTCTGCAAACATTAAGACACCGTTCCAGCAACGTTAAGCAAACTGGACATTTCCACGTTTTTAGAACATTTTAAATTAACGTTCCCACAACCAAAATGGAACGTTAGAAAAACGTTCTCAGAACCTAACTTTGTTAGCTGGGTAGGCAGAGGACTTTGCCTTTCAGACGCAGCCTAGGTGTGTTGGAGCAGGGTTGGAAACTCTGTAGCCCTCCAGGAGCTGAGTTTGACACCCCTGCTTTAAGCGGGAAAAAGTGTTGTTTAGAATGATGATAATGGGGTTAAGCACAGTGTGAAAAGTCTTTTGATGTCTACAAGTATAGTTTTAAATGGATAATGGAATGCCCTACTAAAATGTTTTTAATATTGATATATTTTAAAAGTTTTTAAAACGTTATTGGATCCTAACCCTACCCCAGACCTAAACCTACCCCTACCCCGTTAAAGGTAAAGCGACAGTTGTATGACGTCCCAGGATCGTCATGTAACTGACGTTAAAGGGTACCCTAAAACGGCGGATGTTGATGTATGGTCAAAAGACGTCCCAAGACGTCAGTTATGAGTTATGAGACTGTGTTATAGTCAGATATGCCGACGCGACTGCAACACACATTACCGCAGATGAGCAGCTGAGCATCTATACATCAAGCTAACGTGCAAAACTGTCGCAATATTAAATGTGAAAGTAAGTCGCAGACAATTAACACACACTCATCTTCATTAAAATTAAAGAAACAAAATTATCTTACCAGAGCTGTTGCCGCTCTCTCTTACTGCTGTCTTTGATTTTGAAATTAGCTGATGATCAATATAATGCCGCTCATACCTGTTGCTTTCGGTGACGTACACTTCATCAAATCTGCATTTAGTGCGGGAATTGAAGATTGGATTTATATACTTTTTGCAAAAACACATTTATGTGACCAGGTCTAAATGGAATCGTTTTGATAAATCAGATAGCAATCCGATCTGAGAAAGTGTAAACAGCCCCTTAAAGTGTGTTTGACTTTTTATGCTGTCAGGTGCTGGAACACTTTAAAATTTAGAACAGTGTCTGTTTTTCCCATTGGTTTTAAGCCAGGATTAATTCCCGGCTCTTAGTTCTTACTCCGATAATGTGTGTAATGAATCACAGCAGACTTAAACATAGAGGCAAGTGTAAGGAGCGAATGACAGCATGTCACTGACCTCTCTTAATGAAGATGGGATTGTGCAGAGAAATGATCCCCCATGTCTTCAATCATATCTCCCAATACAAGGTCATATCGCGTACATCTCCAGCCAGCGATCTGAACTGGCAAGCTGCTTTATTTGGGAAGAAGTTTTTTATTTTGTCACCTACTCATGTAAAGTCTGAATTTAGAAGTGTGTGTGTGTGTGTGTGTGTCCTTGGCTTTTTGGGGAGTCTGTAAGGCTTCACATTGGCCTCTTCACTCAGGACATCTGTTACGTAGTGTTGTGGTCCTGATGGAGTAAATACATCATTCAGAGCTTCAGAGCTTCATCCCCATGTCTGTGTGTACTAGCTGATGATATGAATGATACATGAAGTGAATGGAAAAGATGGTCATTTGTTCTCTTGGATAAATCAAGACTTTAGCTTTATGCCTTTAAGATGTAAACTTTAGGACAACAAATTCCTTTTAATGTTCAACAAATTCCTTTTAATCCCAAAAAAATTTAATCCAAATTCCTTTTAATCCAAATTAATGTTAATATATATATATATATATATATATATATATATATGGAAACAATTTTAAATAAAAAAAAAATTATTGTGATGTTATAAATGTCTTTGCTGCCGGTTTTGCGCTTTGATTCATTTAATCCGTCTTGCTGAATACAATATTAATTTCTTTCTTAAAAAAAAAAAAATCTTACTGGCCCCACATTTTTTTTTTTTAAACAATATTTTATATTTCAAATATATATATAAAAAAATATATTTAATTAAAGTATTTGTTGTTTTTGTGGCTGAATAATTTGTGGCTAAACTATGAACAGACTATTCAATTCTTCTTCCAACTTTATTTAGCAATGGCTATGCAGGAACATATCCTGGCAGGTCATCTGGGGTGTCCAGTGCCCCCTCCACACCCCACAACCGTTTGGGACCGTCTGGGGGTCCAGGACCGGATAGGTGAGCCAATGTTCTTGATAATCACCATATTTATAATAAAACATGAAACAAGTCATATTTAAAAAAATAATAATAAAAATAATAATCCCCTCTCCACCTCATACACAGAAAAAAAAATCATTTTGCAATCATTTTATGGGTGTAGTGTAAATCAGATTTTTTCTGAAGGTGTGCCTTAAAGGGACAATGTGTAGGAATATCTCCCATCTAGCAGTAAAAATTTATTTTGCATTGAAACGAATTACACTCTCCAGTGCCTCTTTTTCAAATGTGCATTGCATCTTGTAGCCATTATGTACCAAAAAGCTATGACAGGATGTCTTCTAATAGCACTTCACCGAGTGTTCCTTGAACAGGTTTGTCTTTTCAAGCAAACAGCAACTTGACACAGTGAACAAACGAATGTTACAGTATGAATTGCTGACTGTGAAAAACATGAACTATTGTAATTCGTTATGCCTTCTTTATTCATTAGGCTATATTTTCTGTAGTATGTGCATTTTTAGATATCATCATCAACTTTTAACTATATGTTCATCTCAGTGGCGGCTCCTGCAAAATCTCTCAGGAGGGGCAAATATTTGGATGATTGATAAGGACAAGGCCCACCCATGCAATGGATAAATTAAAAGCTTAAGCATGTAAAGTCAACTTCACTTTAATATTAATGACTAATAAAGTGACTTAATAACAATAAATCTTCTTGTTTCTATACTCACTATTATTACACTTATTACATCACATTAAAGAGATTCGGCACACAAATTAAGATATTTTTGATTATATCTAAGAGCTGGATCACTCCTCCATACACAGCAAATTCTGTTTTTTGGAATAAACTCCGTTAGTTAAAATCAACTCAATCTGAGTGTACATGTGAGACCATCAAATAGACTCCAGCGCAGAGTTAAAATAACTCTGCTCTTGGAGTTGAATTTAACACTTTTTCGGAGTTAAAATTTATGGAGTTAAAATACTAAACCTACGGAGCGTAAATGTAACTCTAAAAATAATTATATGAACTCATTACCAGTGTTAAAAAGTAACACTCAAAAAAAATATTTAGTTTAACACTTCTTAGAGTTAATATTTATTTAACACAATATAATGTTTTGTGTGGAAATTACTACACTGAACACCATATTCTTGATTTACTGCCTTTATTTCAGCAAATCGATTTGGTTCAGATTTGAGGAGGAGTAACCTTCAACCGGTTGTCTGCAGGACAGTCGCATATGAAGATCACAAAAACAACAGTATGAGGCATAATCTAGCACCATTCATTGAGAATGCAAAAATATATTAGCTGAAAATCACGCACATGTGATCGTGGGTCACCACTAATACGTAGCCTAACGTTATAGCTGTTACAATTCAAATCATTGCAGGCCTACACAGCACAACTATCTTATTTTCCAGGGTAACGTTAGACACTGCAATTGTGTAACCACGTATGCCTGTAATGCACTGATGCATCAACTTCACGGTAAAACACTCATTTTCAGAAACACGGTGAATGGAAAGACGGTTAGCTAATGTTAACTCGTTTACATTGACAAAAACCCCACGCAAATAGCCATTTCAAAATTTGAAACAAGTAAACAAACGTTCAACAGCAAGTTTGTCATAATCGTTGACGTTAGTAAACAGTATAACTAGCCTATAACGTAGCAGCTACGCGATGACCAAACGTGTTTGTCAGAAAATATAGAACATTTGTACATAGTTTATATACTCTTTTACCTACCTCACGACGAGGCACATAAGTCCATTATTCCTTTATCCAGCGGCAGGGTCGTGTCGAGGCGCATTTCTCAAAAATAACTCCAGGTGTAGCTAGTGTTAAACCAAAACACACTCCTGAACACCAATGAATGAACTCCAAAATACAACACAGCCGGGGAGTATCCAATAACACAAATTGTAGTCAGAGTTAAAAAAAAATAACTCAAAAGTAACTCTTTTTAACTCTTTTTTGCCTAACTCATGATTTTTCAACTCCTGAAATTTGCTGTGTAGGCATCTAAAGGACTGTGTTCGCCATGGCATTGTTCAAGTTCAACTGTCTGTAGCCACAACTCGCGAGATGTCCCAACAGTCTCTCTCGCTCTCGCTTTTTTTTTTTTTAATCAATTTGATAAAGATAATTAAGTAGTGTTTCATTTTTTATTGTTGCTGTTTGAAGTTAAAATTGTTTTAAAATATTATTGGTCACTTAATATTAAAGATTTTTAATAGTGGATGTTTGTTCCCACCAATCGCTGCACAAGTTAAGGATACGTATGATGATGTAAGCACGTTAGTGCGAGCCCTCCCGGAACCCATAGAGAATGCGTTGCAGTGCCTGCAGTTCGAAAAAAAACATCTTTGAATGTAAGTCTATGGGAACACTCTGGGCGATTTTCAGCCAGAGTGAAATCGCCCAAAAAGAGGCGGTACTCCACAGAACGTGACATGACACTGATTGGACTATATAGTGATGGCTAGCGTAACTCTCTGGTTGAATGAGATTGTGAGTGTGATGATTCACACTTTGGTGGTGCGTCGCCCAATCGCCCCAATGAAGAAACCGCCCCTGGTTCATCTGTCTATAAAATAAAGTACACAATCAAACATTGAAAAAAAGCTTGAAATTAAGACTGTAACATTGATTTACCTGTCGAGAAGAAAGCAGGACTTCAGCGTCTCCTTTGAAATCTTTCTCCTGTATTAGCTCTATCCACCTGGAAAAAGCTATCCCGACATTAACTGACATCAACTGTTTATTTTTTGTAATCTTTGGTCACAAAAAAATTCTATTTTGGACTTTTCTGGCGACAAGGATTTGAAGTGCATCCTTTTAAACTTGCCGGGGCAGTGACAAGTGCCTCTCACTGCTCTGCTCCTCCTGCTTTCAGTTACGTCACGCTGGCTCTGAACGAAAACGTGCTGTGGAAACTCGTTGGCCTAGTACTTTTTGTCCCTCTCTGCTATTTTAGTTTTTCAAGATGGTGAAACTACATGGAAGCCTCCGTGGACCTACCCGTCCCATGTATATAAAGATAATTAGGGCCCGAGCACTAACAGTGCGAGGTCCCTATTGAAACTGTTAGGATTATTTTTTTTTTTTTTTTTTTTTTTTTTTTCTTTTTTCTGCAAAGTAAGTGCCATTTTCGGGGCCGCAACATGCTCAAAAACTCACCAAATTTGGCACGCATGTCAGGACTGGTGAAAAATTTCGTATTTTGTGGGTTTCGCGGATGGGCGGGGCAAAATGGCACGATAGCGCCACCTAGAAAATTGAAAAAAATTAGCCCCTCGTCCACGTTCAACCTACATGCACGAAATTTGGTGGGGACGTGTATCATATCAAGACGCACAAAAAAGCCTCAAGAACCCATACCCTAAACTCGACAGGAGGTCCGCCATTTTGAATTTGGCGGCCATTTTTGGACGATTTACAGACTCCGTACTTTAACTAACTCCTCCTAGGGATTTAGTCGGATGGACTTAAAATTTCTGCTGTGCCTTCTAAAGGCATTGACGATGTAAAGTTGTGCTATCTGCGCGTTTTCGTCGATGGGCGTGTCCGTGGCGTCGAAGATTCGCCATGAAATAGGAAGTTGTAATAACTTGGCTGTAAATGCCCAGACCTGCACGAAATTTTACACATTTGACAAGAGTCCCGCCCTGAACAAATCTACATGCCGACATTCACCCTAAGTCATAGCGCCACCTGCTGGCAACAGGAAGTGACCTTTAACGTAGCAGCCCCCGCCATATGTTTGACCGACATGTACGAAATTTCTGTGGTACATCTAGCATGACCAGACGTACAAAAAAGCCTCAAGAACCCATACCCTAAACTCGACAGGAAGTCTGCCATTTTGAATTTGGCGACCGATTTGGGACGATTTACACACTCCGTACTTTAACGAACTCCTCCTAGGGAATTAGTCGGATCAAATTCACATTTCTGCTGTACCTTCTAAAGGCATTGACGATGTAAAGTTGTGCTATCTGCGTGTTTTCGTCGATGGGCGTGTCCGTGGCGTCGATGATTCGCCATGAAACAGGAAGTTGTAGTAACTTGGCTGTAAATGCCCAGATCTGCACGAAATTTTACACATTTGACAAGAGTCCCGCCCTGAACAAATCTACATGCTGTCATTCACCCACAGTAATAGCGCCACCTGCTGGCAACAGGAAGTGACCTTTAACGAAGCAGCCCCCTGTCGCATGTTTGACCGACATGTACAAAATTTCTGTGGCACATCTACCATGTCCAGACGCACTGAAAAGTCTCTTGGAGCGATGCCCTAAACTCAACAGGAAGTCGGCCATTTCGAATTTTACCGCCATTTTTGGATGATTTACTCATTACGTACTTTAACGAACTCCTCCTAGGGCTTTCGTCGGATTGACTTCACATTTCTGCTGTGCCTTCCAAAGGCATTGACGATGTAAAGTTGTGCTATCTGCGCGTTTTCGTCAATGGGTGTGTGTGTGGCGTCGATGATTCGCCATGAAACAGGAAGTTGTAGTAACTTGGCTGTAAATGCCTAGATCTGCACAAAATTTTACACATTTGACAAGAGTCCCGCCCTGAAAAAATCTACATTCAGAAATTCACCCACAGTCATAGCGCCACCTGCTGGCAACAGGAAGTGGCCTTTAACGAAGCAGCCCCCGTCGCATGTTTGACCGACCTGTATGAAATTTCAGTGGTACATCTACCATGTCCAGCCGCACAGAAAAGTCTCTTGGAGCGATGCCCTAAACTCAACAGGAAGTCGGCCATTTCTAATTTCACCGCCATTTTTGGATGATTTACTCATTACGTACTTTAACTAACTCCTCCTAGGGAGTTAGTCGGATCGACTTCAAATTTCTGCTGTGCCTTCTAAAGGCATTGACGATGAAAAGTTGTGCTATCTGCGTGTTTTCCTCAATGGGCGTGTCCGTGGCATCGATGATTCGCCATGAAACAGGAAGTTGCAGTAACTTGGCTGTAAATGCCCAGATCTGCACCAAATTGTACACATTTGACAAGAGTCCCGCCCTGAACAAATCTACATGCCGACATTCACCCAGTCATAGCGCCACCTGCTGGCAACAGGAAGTGACCTTTAATGAAGCAGCGTAGCAAATTTACAGCCGCACCGGCTGAGCTGCAAAATATGCGACGCGGCCGCCTCACACCCCGACGCGCTACAGGTGCGAGGGCCCGCCCATCGCTGCTTGCAGCTTTAATTTTTTTTTTCTTTTTTCTGCAAAGTAAGCGCCATTTTCGGGGCCGCAACATGCTCAAAAACTCACCAAATTTGGCACGCATGTCAGGACTGGTGAAAAATTTCGTATTTTGTGGGTTTCGCAGATGGGCGGGGCAAAATGGCACGCTAGCGCCACCTAGAAAATTGGAAAAAATTAGCCCCTCGTCCACGTTCAACCTACATGCACGAAATTTGGTAGGGACGTGTATCATATCAAGACGCACAAAAAAGCCTCAAGAACCCATACCCTAAACTCGACAGGAGGTCCGCCATTTTGAATTTGGTGGCCATTTTTGGACGATTTACAGACTCCGTACTTTAACTAACTCCTCCTAGGGATTTAGTCGGATCGACTTAAAATTTCTGCTGTACCTTCTAAAGGCATTGACGATGTAAAGTTGTGCTATCTGCGCGTTTTCGTCGATGGGCGTGTCCGTGGCGTCGAAGATTCGCCATGAAACAGGAAGTTGTAGTAACTTGGCTGTAAATGCCCAGATCTGCACGAAATTTTACACATTTGACAAGAGTCACGCCCTGAACAAAATCTACATGCCGACATTCACCCACAGTCATAGCGCCACCTGCTGGCAACAGGAAGTGACCTTTAACGAAGCAGCCCCGCCGCTTGTTTGACCGACATGTACGAAATTTCTGTGGTACATCTACCATGACCAGACGCACAAAAAAGCCTCAAGAACCCATACCCTAAACTCGACAGGAAGTCCGCCATTTTGAATTCGGCGACCGATTTGGGACGATTTACACACTCCGTACTTTAACGAACTCCTCCTAGGGATTTAGTCGGATCAACTTCAAATTTCTGCTGTACCTTCTAAAGGCATTGACGATGTAAAGTTGTGCTATCTGCGCGTTCTCGTCGATGGGCGTGTCCGTGGCGTCGATGATTCGCCATGAAACAGGAACTTGTAGTAACTTGGCTGTAAATGCCCAGATCTACACGAAATTTTACACATTTGACAAGAGTCCCGCCCTGAACAAATCTACATGCCGACATTCACCCACATTCATAGCGCCACCTAGTGGCAAGAGGAAGTGACATTTAACGAAGCAGCCCCCGTCGCATGTTTGACCGACATGTACGAAATTTCTGTGGTACATCTACCATGTCCAGACGCACAGAAAAGTCTCTTGGAGCGATGCCCTAAACTCAACAGGAAGTCAGCCATTTCTAATTTTACCGCCATTTTTGGATGATTTACTCATTACGTACTTTAACTAACTCCTCCTAGGGCTTTAGTCGGATCGACATCACATTTCTGATGTGCCTTCTAAAGGCATTGACGATGAAAAGTTGTGCTATCTGCGCGTTTTCGTCGATGGGCGTGTCCGTGGCGTCGATGATTCGCAATGAAACAGGAAGTTGTAGTAACTTGGCTGTAAATGCCCAGATCTGCACGAAATTTAACACATTTGACAAGAGTCCCGCCCTGATCAAATCTACATGCCGACATTCACCCACAGTCATAGCGCCACCTGCTGGCAACAGGAAGTGGCCTTTAACGAAGCAGTGTGGCAAATGCACAGCCGCACTGGCTGAGCTGCAGAAAATGAAACGCGGCCGCCTTAGACCCCGACGTGCTACAGGTGCGAGGGCCCGCCCATCGCTGCTTGCAGCTTTAATTAATTCTTTGTTTACGAGCATAAGTCCGATAATTGGCAGAGGTATTTGTACACCATTGAGGACATAATTATTAATAAAAATATTGATTTGAAATAATAAAATACATAAAAAAGTACACATTGTCCCTTTAACACATACGATTAATTCAAATGCACATGATAAGTTGTTTTTTAGTCTACTATGGGTTGAAGCGAACATGGGAACTCTATTTTTACCCCCCAGAATGCAATTTTGAAAACTGATTAATTCAAATATTGCTGTTCTGTAATATTGATCGTCTTTAATTTCTCTGGTCCTCCAGGCCGACGCTGGGGGGTTTGTTAACCTCTTCCTACAGGCAGCACCAGGACTCTCTGAATGCAGAACGTGAGCGGAGGCGCCTGGAGAGAGAGGAAAGACTTCAGCGGATTGAAAGAGAGGAGAGAAGCCGTTTCAAGTTTGTGGCCTTTCTTAGCATTTCATTATGATGCCATTATTGTATGCACCCAGGGCTACATTATTTCAGTAATATGACAAATATATCAGCTTTTTCGATGTCTGATTAGTTTCCGAGTCTCTCATGTTGGAGATGACCATGAGAAACATTTTGTTCAAACAGCTGAGGTCTCTATCCAATTTTTTATCGGAGATCTGGGAGTTTTCCTGATTGGAAGTTATTGCCTCTTATTATGGTCATTCAAAAGAAAACAACATTTAGAACAGAGGATGAACAATCACGGTGAACTGCTGGAAGACAAATGCTTGTTCTTTCTGTATCTTTTTCAATCCTATCATGTCTTTAAGTCCTATAGTGAACTTCTACTGTTGTGTAATAACAAAAACACCAACTTGAATTGATATTGTTTAATTAACATGAAACATCATTTAACCCCAGGAACTTTTTCGCTTCTTGTATGTGTTTTCTCATGTTTATTGTCTTCATTGCAGTCGGGATTATGTGGACAAGAGAGAAGAGGTCAAACAAGCACGAGAAGAAAGGTATTTATTCCCGACTGACTTTTACATATATAGAGCATAATGTAATATAATATAATATAATATAATATAATATAATATAATATAATATAATATAATATAATATAATATAATATAATTAGTAGAATATAATCATTAAACAAATACATTTTAAAGATAAAATGTGTAATGATAATAAAATAATAATAATTATGTTTTTTATATATATATATATATATAATGTCATTTATTTCTGATGGTAAAGCTGAATTTTTCAGCATCATTACTCCAGACTAATATGTTGATTTTTTGCTCAAGAAACATTTCAGTTCATATATATATATATATATATATATATAGAACAATAAAATATCATACAATATCAGTCTCCAGTTATGCAATAAAATGGAAACAAAATCTGTTACAATGCAGCTAAAAAGTCCATACAAACAATAAGTATGGATTCATGATGTATTACTACTCATGATAGTAATACACATTTTTATTGTTGATGTTGTTGCAGTGTCTGGTTGCTAGGGTAAAACATTCCTTATATCTCTGACACTGAAATCAAGTTCAGAAAATCTTCATGCCAAAAATTCTTCTGCTTTTTTTGTAATGAATAATATCAGTGTCTTATCAAAGATGAGCATTCCAAATATATTGGATAAATTAATGCAGTCCAATGCAAATAAATCATAAAGCTTTGAGCCCAATTCAATTATCAGCGCACTGATAGTAATACACCTTGAAAACATTTATTAGAACGAGCAGCAGATGGGAAGCGTGTCGGCACGTGCTGCAGGTGAAATATGGCGTCAGAGCCCCTGAACGGCTGCTGTAGATTAAGACTTTTAAAGACGACAACACAAGGTGTGTAATTGACTTTAGACATGGGCTTTTTCCATTTACAGTAAATGTTAAACACATTCATCCTGGCAAGTGGAACGACTCCATGTCTTTGCATTTATTTTAGATCTTATCGAAAGTCAAGGTCTTTTCGAACCTTTTTTTTTTTGTGAACCTCACTGTATTGGATAACTATGTGATGGAATTAAAGGATTCAGGTGATATAAAGGAAATGTTATATAGTTATGAAACATCTGGTTCTTGTTTTTGGTAATATTGTATGTTAGTGCTGGTGTGTATTTTTGGGATTGATAAGACAGGGGAGGAGCAGACAGCATCCGTGTTGACAAGGAAGCGATACAGGCAGGATAGTGGGAGGTAGGGATGCACAATGATATCGGGACAACATTGGCATCGGCCGATAAAAGCTTAAAATGACCATCATCGGCATCGGCAGATATGAATATTACTGCCTGTTGGGTGGTGTGTTTCCTATGCGCACGTGACGACTGTGAACGAAGCATGAGCGCCAGCAACTTCATACTTGGAGTGTGCCATCACGGTTTTTGATCGTGGACGATTAAAATGTCTCCACGATCTGCTTTTGAAGAAAAATCAATCAGTATTGTGCATTCTATTAAATTCTGGCGCCTTCATCTCAACATACTGTGCGCGATGTGCATTCACATCACATGTCACTCACGGGACACTGCAATTCACAAAAGTTCATTATTTGCATGTGCATCAAAGTCTTGCTAGTTAAACATGTCATTCATGTGCTGATGCACTGTTTTAACCCTAAAACCGTATTCTGGACAATTTTTTTTTTTTAAATACTTCTCTTGATCAGGGGTGCGTTTCCTGTACAACGACGTAGTTCGCTGATTCACTACCATAGTATGATGCATCGTTGGAAAAATCAACTAGCTAGTCACGGCTGTTTCCCGAAACCCAAAGTGTCGTTCAACCACGTTGGTTTTGCACGTGGTGGAGTAATAACTACTTTTAATGAAACTTTTTGAGAGCCAATTAACGCTAGATTTGTTTTATATAAATTACAGACATGTCATCTGAGGACTATTTCTAATTGTTCTCATTTGTTTTGCTTTATTACCAGACTCAATATTTGGCTCGTTCTTACATAGTATGCACGTTCGCAGATGCGCAATCTTCAAACACGGTACTTTAAACCTTTTGACAAACTAAAAGACGTAAATTCCATTTCGTAAATTGCTTATTTTGCTCAATATACGGATTTATTACCTCCAAATGTGATGCAATATAGAAACGATGCCTCTAACCACAGGTCGAGAGCTGTCGTTCAAACCACACAACTTTGCGATGTTGTTTGCGAATGTTCATTGTAACAATGGTTTCGGGAAACACCGACTCGTTAAACTATGCAGATAACGACGGAACTTGCGACCATAGTTGGCTAACGATGCTTTCGGAAAACGCACCCCTGAGCGGTACAAGACTTGGCTACTTTTCCTAAGTTTGCCTCCAGAACACACACACATTTTTTTGACTCATTTCTACAATGTTAAATGCTAAACTCCTTAATCCCGTATTTGCCCAAAAATGGGTACCCATAGAATTGAATGGTAAAAACTGCAATTTAGAGCATTCTTCTTGTTTTTTTTTTTGTAAAAATAAATTAAAATGTCCAGAAATGGACACAGCGACCCCATTGATTTCAAAAGAGAAAATTGAAGCCCATTCAGTGTGAACAGTGAAATCTGAATAATTCCCTTTCCGAATCTCACAGAGACGGAGAGAATGAGTATTAGCTGTCCATGAGCTAGCAGCAGGATCAACTTTATTACTCTCTATGGGCTTCTCCCTTGACTTTATCGGACTTTCTGACTCCACGTCCCATCGATTGCCTGCGAGCTTCTCCTCCTGTCTATACGGTATTTCTCAACTGTGCGACGGAGAGTCGATTCGTTATGATGCAATCGTTAGCCTATTTTTATAAAAACTGCTTCTGCGGGGTCAAAGTGATGCCAAAATGAATGGAATGCTAACAGTGATAGTCTGCTACAATGGGGGCTTCCGTGCTTGTAGCTGACTATCACCTACTGTTAGCATTAACATTTATGCCCTCAAATAAATTTAAATTCATAGATTAAAACTATAGTCATCATGGAAGAGGTGTGTTCAAGTAATTGTATGTAAAACATGATATTTTTTGAATTTTGCTTTAAAAAAAAAAATTAAAAAACAGCATTGGTGTTGAATGTTTTTTAGTGACTTCCACTGTGTTTTATATGGTGTATGCAGATATAAGCAAATAGAGCGGCTTGCAGCAGAGGAAAATGAAAGGGGACGTCCGAGGTCGACAACACGGGGGCGAACCGAAATCACTCTTAGCCTGAGTTCACGATCCTCCGGCAGCTCATTGTCTCGTTCTGCTACCCCTTTGACTGTAGAGGCTCAGGAGGAGACACGCTCTGTCAAACATCCAGCACAAGGTGAGATTTCTCCATGTGTAAAGTAATACAGTGTGACATTTCTGGAAAAAACTCTAGTCTTAGCTTTTCCTCCAAAGTGTGGAATCGAGCCGTTACCACACAAATGTTTTGTAATGAAAACAATGTAAAGCCACTGGGGAAGTCAGCCATTGGGGAAAAATTACATTTATTTGAGGTTTA
Organism: Pimephales promelas; assembly: GCF_016745375.1. The sequence goes on along the minus strand of NW_024121199.1, from coordinate 3,244,101 downwards.
TTGACCTCAAATATTAACCAAAATTTCTGAAACTGGGTCAGTGGTCAGTCAGTCTTTTATTTGCAGCCACATCTGAATCTGAGAGGCTGGAGTGGGTATGAACGGGCTGAACGACTGGAGCCTGGTCAATCACTCAGTCTCCCTGTGGAGTTTTCCATTAGCTTGAGAGAAATTCAGCTGAAAATTGTAATCACGTTTTAATCTTAGTTTTATTTTTTCTATAAGGATTCCCATTCATCTTAATAGCAGCTCTTGGGTAGTAAAGGAATCCAGTAAGTATGCAGTTTGAACTATGAAAGGGGAACAATGTAAGACCTCACTCTGGTGTTGTTCCAAACCTGTTGTCAAAACAACATTGCTTTTCATTGTATGGACCAAACAAACAAACAAACATAAGTGATAAGTGATGAAAAAGTGATGAAAGAATTTTCATTTTCAGATTGTTGTTTTTTCAATTTTCATTCCATAAGTTTAAAAACCTTCCAAAAAAAGCCACTGGTAAAAATTTGTACCAAAAAAAAAAAAAAAAAAAATGGTACCAAATTGTTGCTAACACTGTAGTTTAGGGTCTAAATCTCATTATTAACTAGTTGCTTATTATCATGCATATTTCTAGGATATTGGCTGTTTATTAGTACTTACAAAGCATATATTATTGCCTTCTGCATGGCCATATTCTACATCCCAGAATCCTATCCGATACCTAAACTTTAACTACCTTACTAACTATAAATAAACATTAGGAGTTCTATCTAGATAGTTATAGTTAGTTACCTAAACTAAAGTGTGAGAATGTCTACAATAATTTAATTAAATACATGCAATATGGTTGCAAATTCAAATGTTTTTAATAAAAAAATATTACAAATGTAAATGTAGTTACAGTATTTTCCATTAATTTTTTTGAGTGGTGTAGCTTAGGAGTGAACTAATAGGTTAGTTTAAACCATGCAGGACCTGCCTTAACCTTAGATTGCTCCAGGAGCAGAAACAAAAAATATCTGTAACAATGTGGCGGTATGACAGAATATTTACTGGAATAACAGGGTGATATTTAATTATATTACAAAAGCAGAAAGAAAGTAAGACATCCATCAGCCGTGACATGATAATTGAGTGGGGTGGCTTGAGGTTGTCCATTCAGTGAGACTCTTGTTGTATCACATTCATGTGGTTTTTGAAGGCCAGAACATTGGTCAAACAGTGGTCAGTGAGTAAAAGCATGACCGGCCCTGTGTAAAAAGAGAGCAGTGTGGATCAGACTGTGGTTTCAGAGGTCTGTGCTCCTCCCATTTTGAGACTCTTGTTCCTTCCTTCAAAACAAGAAAGATCAGGGTAGATGAACTGGGAAAATATTGAAGAATAAGATTTCAGCAGTACTAAAAAAGTATATTTACATAATTAATTATATAATTAAATAATTACAATATTCATAATATACAGTATTTCCTTACTGACTTAACAGCTCTGTCATTCAGCTTTCATATTTTGCCTGTACAGGCAAACACGTGTATCCATGCAAAACCTTTGATGGGAACGTTGTGTGGAATTTTGTTTATTTATTCCCTGCTGGATCAAATTTCCTCTATTTATTTGCTTTTACAAATGTTATGTGGTTTACTGTAACACAGCCTTTAAGACAAGACAGAAATACAGAATGCTGAATCATACTGTATGCTTAACACTTTTTTTCTTCAAAAACAACGATTGAGAACACTTTTATTTTAGAATAAATTTTTATTGTCGAAAAAAAAAAAGACCAAGTAACTACCAATTACGTGTCTAAATTTTATTATACTCATTGTTAAAGCAGCACTATGCCGTTTTTCTACCTTAACTAGTTATTGCAATGGTTATATGACTATTTCCGGGTTGAATGTTGGGCGTCTAGGGGTTACAGTTTGACAAAAATAAAAGGAAATACTGCATATTGTGGCTTTAACTTTGTGTTTATTGAATTGTTTAATAAAAAAATAACAAATATGTACTGGTAATTGTGTAAAATTTCATCAACCAATCAGATTCAAGCATTCAACAGCCCATTCTTCCCAGAGAACAGATCAAATATATTGATGACTCATTCTGCACTACATTTATTTTTTGTCCAATCAGATGCTCTCTAGAACGAGAATACTCCTTCCACCAATACCACTCCACTGGAATGCTAAGAAGTCCATGGCTTTGACATAACTAACACCTATTACATGCAATATCGTGTGGTCTTGTAACTTAGGCCTTTGGTCGGGCCTCTTATCAGGAATGGGTGCTAAGCCAATCTTTTTTTTCTTCTTCTCAGGAACCGAGTCCAAGACAAGCCATCCTGTGCAGGCAGCAGTTGTGCAGCCTTCCTGTGAGCCTCTCTCTGCCTCAGCGTCTGCGCCGGTGTCGCCCTCCAAACCAGAGGAGGAACAGAGCCCCGTGGATCCATCAGACGTCTCCCTCTCTCTGGTTCAAACAAACTCTGAGACAGAGGAGAAAGCAGAGGATGCTGAGGTAGAAGTGTTTGAGGAAACGGTGGTGAGTGGAATGGAATATGAAAAGAAAGAAGAACCAGAAGGACACTTTGAGGAAGAAACCAACGGACTGGGTACAGAGGAGTGTGAGAGAGAGCAGATGTTAGATAGAGATGTATCAAATGTCGTCCTGAGTGAGAAGGAAAGGCAGAATGAGGAGCTGAATGAGAAAGATAACTGCTCGGCCTCCAGCATCTCCTCAGCCAGCAGCACTCTGGAGAGAGAAGAACGAGAGGAGAAACACGTCAGTCACAGTGACTCAGGTGAGAACAACACATACACAAATCAAATACTGTGCAACGCAGAGGGTATGACATTCGCCACATGGTTCAAAATGAACATATTTCTTTACTACCATGAAACTACTTTAACATAAACCTCTGATGGTAAAAAATGCCTTAAAAGTTGGAAGATATTTTCTTTAGTAGATTATTTTCTTTTATTTGAAGCAATTATTACTAGTGTCAGCGATGGTTGGGCAGTTATTAGAATTTGATTTAAAAGATTTACGTTGCAGTTCATAGTAAAGTTACCAGCTATTGGCGTTTTACTCTCATTGGATTGCCAAATCACCAAATGATATAAAATAAAAAGAAAATTGTATAATAAAAATTTTATGATTTTTATAATAATATTAATAATATGGCTAGTCTCATTGTCAGCAAAACATATTTAGGGTAGAGGTTGTTTCTAGTTCAAGGTTATTTTCCCACTTTACCTGTCATTTGCTGATGAAATAAAATATAAACTCAAATAAATATAAAATAAATTAATTTTATTAATTTATGAACTGTAAACAGCAGTTTCATGGTCAGCAAGAAATATTTATGGCTTATATTTCCACATTTTCCCAGTTTACCCACCATTGGTAGATAAAGTAAAAGAATAAAATAAAATAAAAAAATAATATATAAAGTAAACTAAACACATTTTTTACACTGGAAAAACTCATTCCAGCATTTCTGTTTGCCCCTTATCCGTGCCAGACTACAACATAAAAATAAACATGTTTTGTTGAAATCATACATTTAGTGAAACTAGCTCTCAATTTGACTCTTAGGCCAGTGGGCAGACTGTATGAATACAGCGGACGTCAACGATCAGTGCAACAATGTGCTTAACAGCAAATGCTACATGCTGGACATGCTTTATTCCCAAAACAAAAAGGGAGAGGAAAATGAGAAAGAAAAGGAGAATGAGAAAGGATGTTCAGATCAGGACTCCTCTGTGTCGAGCCTTGCTAGTCGCATTTCCACTCTGGAGGCGCATCGGCAGGCATGTGAGGATAACATGAAGAAACTGGAAGTGGAGCATCTCGATAACCAGGGTAGCGTGAGGGCTGTGGCTGAGAAATTTGGAGATTTGGTGAAAGGACTGGCATTGGCTCATGAGGTGGAGCATTCTGGAAAGGAAAAGCAGCAAGCACAGGAAAAGCCTCCACCAGCTCCTTCACCAACACCCCCCAAAAAGGAGTCAGACCACATATGGGACCAGCTAATGGCCATGCCACGTGAACTTCGAATCAAAGAGCTGGACTTCACAGACTTGGGAGAGGAGGATGATGTGGACATTTTGGATGTCAGTAACGTGATCGAGACGAGTGACCTCACGCCACCTCCTCCTCCTCCTTGCCTTCCACCTCCACCACCTTTATTTGGATGCCCCCCACCTCCCCCTATCTCTGGCATGATGAGGCCCCCTCCACCGCCCTTTTTGGCTTCTATACCTCCCTCACATCTTGGATCTCCTCAGCTTAGTCGAGGAGAACCCCCGCTCTTCCAAAAAAAGAAGAAGACAATTCGGCTGTTTTGGAATGAAGTTAGACCTATAGACTGGCAGTACAACAACCACAAGAGATGCAGGGAGTCACTGTGGTCCAAACTGGATCCAGTCAAACTGGACACGGCCAAGTTGGAAAACCTCTTTGAGACGAAATCCAAGGAGCTGCCAGTTACAAAGGTACAAAGGTTTCTTCCAAATATTAATCATCAGGTTGTTTTTGTTTTGTTTTTTGCTTAAATCTTCAAGATTATTGGTTTACATAATATTACATTAATTATTTCCTCATCAGTGTCATTACAATTAGTGGTGCTTATGGTCTTCACTTTGGGGTGATAAAATGGGTTAAAGAAATCTCTAAAATCTAAAAGACTTTATCTGAATGTGGAACCAGTTACCTCTATAGACCAGGGTAAGGGTGCAGCAGCCATTCAGATGGTCTTACCTAAAATTAAAGTTCACACTAGGGTCTTAGTAACTACTTTTCAGTTTACAAGAAAATCTGTACTTAATTCCAGTTTATCTGGTTATGGTTGATGTTTCAAACTTGCTTTGCCTCATACAACGGACAGTGGTTATAAATTAATTTTCCATAATATGAATTTCGGTGTGGGATTGCAGGCTTTGCACGTAATTTTACTAGTTCTTCATAAGTTCTTTGCAAGCGTGCCGCACAAGCCCTCAAAAGTGAAGCCAAAACCCCACCTCCTCATGTTATTCAACGGGACGTGAGACCAACTAAACAATTAAATTACACTTATCTTTCATCCAAAGATAGTTTCTGTCATTTATTGTAGTTTCTATCACTTTGATGTAATTTCAAGAGTTTGTTTTTAAAATAAGTTTGTTTTTAGTTAGTTATGTGATGCTATAAAAATGGTGCTGTGACATCATGATTGACAGCTGTGATTGACAGGTTCTCTGTGCGAAGTAGTCACTGAAGCACCATCAGACTTTTTTTCATAATGTTGACTATGTGGTTAGTAGTTGTATTTACCTTATTTTAACGAGGTTTTGCAATCAGCAGACACCATTGGAGAAGAACGGAGCAGACAGAGGCCACTTAATGAAAGTGCGGGGCGTGTGCTTGCGTTTGATTCAGCGAGAGTGAGGGCGCGGCCTTGATTTTGCAACTTTACTTCCTGCTCACGACTGCGCATGTCTGGTCCTGAAAACGCAAGTGCGCAGACTCAAGTTCTAAGATGTCAGCGCCATATCGGGACATTGGCGACTTCAGTTCTCTCTGATGGAAAAGAGCGAAGGGGCGTCGTCCATCTTTTTTACAGTCTATGGTTCTGTGCTTGTAATAGAGAGCTTAAGTCCCTCCCCTTCCGGTCGACCACCATGGGACCTTATTTCGGAAAAATATTGAATGGTAGTCAATGGCGAGAGACAACAAATATTTTGATCTCGTTTGAATTTTGCCCTGAATTACACATATGATGTTTGTCAATTTAAAAGATACATTTTAAAGTAAAGAAAGTCGCAGTTTAATGTAAAACCGTTGAGGTATAAGACTGTGAAAATACGTAATTACAAAGACTACAAACCCCAAAGGCGCACATTTTCTCTCAACGAATGAAGCTAACTTTACTGAGGCTAATGTCTGTCATTGTTTCTACTGTCTTACGTTATGATCGTAATGTTACGCCGTCATACCTGAGTGTTTTGTAACAGACTGCACACACACGAGCTGCGGATCTCACTCGTTGTTTTGCTTCCTGGGAGATGTAGTTCATAGAGCGATTTTCACATAAAACTAAATATGTTACTCTTCTGTTTTATGACAAACTGCGACGTTTTTGACTTTCAGAATTATCTTTTAAATTGACAAACATCATATGTGTAATTGAGGGCACAGTTCAGACGGAATAAAAAGATAAGTTGTCTCTCGCCATTGACTACCATTGATATTTTTTCCGAAATAAGGTCCCATGAGCCGGAAGCGGAGGGGCGGGACTTAGGCTCTCTATACAGTCCATTCAGTACAGCAACGTTCTCTCTCATAAGTATCCCAATCAAAACAACTTAAAACAGAACAAAACTTTTCAAAGCCATAGCCTTGTGGGCAGTGCCCCGATATATAGCAGCTACTCACAATAAATGGCATAATAAAAATATACTGTTGTGTCGACAGACTCAAGTGTGTGCAGTTTGTCAGAAACTGAACGCACAACCGTATACTGTGTCCATGATTATATTGGGTTTTATTTGCTTTTGACGTGACGCTCACATACAGTGTAGGCAAATTTTAGCCACTAAGCGACTAAATGCCAGTGGGCCGGGCCTATGGTGCGATGATGTATAACTCTTCGTCAATGTCTTACTCTGGAGACAGGCATTTGCAAATGTATTTTCCTGTCTAAAGTCACATGTCTGGCAATATTAAAACAAGCTGTTTTGGAGCTTGATTAAATAAAAGCTTTGTTTATAATGAGGATGACATATTAAGCTAGGACACTTTCAGGGTGTTTTAATGATACAAAGACCTATCATATGTCAAACGATCAAAACAAATTTGATTTCTAATGCCATGACCCCTATAAAATAGTTTGTCTGAGGGAATGTGCTGGCAAACAGCAGCCTATATTGTGGTAGCAAATTGCCCACGCAACAAAAAATACTTTTTTTTTATTGCTCTGCTTTTACCTGGCTTTTGTCAGCAGCACACATGAACACAAGCCATAGCTGCTAAGAGGTTACTTTGATCTTTTCTGGGCCTTTCTTCTGTAACACATGGGGATCTCGGAGTTCGTGCGTGTTGTACACTAAAATATGAACCACACCATCATTCCAAGTTGTACATATCTAGAGATAAATCCCTGACTAAATTGAATGAACACCATCACAGATTTTAAGTGTTGGAGATGAATTGGTGTTCTTAAGATGAAGATCTATCCTATTATTTGGCTTGTTCGCTCTTAGATGGTGTTTCAGAAATGTGGCCTGCATGGGGTTTCCTCTCCTCTCTGCTCTGAGCAACCTTTTCCAGCTGTTTTTCATTTTCGGCCCATTCTCCCTCCGTTTTTTTTTGTCCTCTTCCCTCCTCCCCCCCGTTTGGCAGCAGACACCAGCTCTGCTCCTCCAGAAATATTCTCCATCAAAGTCCCAAAATAGCCCTCAGGTGTTTGCGTGCCTTTTCTGCAAGTAAACATTAAACATATCCAGTGTTTTGCGTTCATATCTCAGGAAGCCATTTTTAAGGTAATTATCCACATTAAAGAAATGCCTTTCCTATTGAGTTCAGTGGCCAGCGTGAGAGTAAGAACAGGCTGACGGAGCCTTATTTCGTATTTGGTGTGGGGAATTGATGTGTATCTGTATGGTAAGCTATGCAATGGGTGAACCAGCCTTGTTGTGGGAACTAGAAAGATTTCTTATCATCAATTTTGTGCTTCTTTTAATATTTTTGTGGAAACCATGAAACTTTTTTTTCAGGATTCTTTGATGAAATATGTATTTGAAAAAGATTTTGTAACAATGTGAAAGGCACTTTTTTATTGTCACTTTTGCACCCTTGCTGACTAGAAAATTTTTTAATGTCTTTAAAAGAAAAAAATCGTACTGTCTCTAAACTCTTGTTTTGAGTTAGGCCTATACAATAAGCCTATAAATTAATAAACATATATTTAAAAATGTATTGTTAACGATGTACATAGGCTATGTTCCACAGTGTCGTTTGCAGTACAACCAACAATTGAACAAGCGAAAGTGAATGTAGTAGTTTTATTGAACAGCATTTTGTCAAATTATGTTTAATTAAGAGTTTATTCATAAAATGCTAGACAATTTTTTAGATGTGTTTCTATTACTCTCATATCCACCACAAAATGTTATCCCGCAAAAAAACACGTAAAAGAGATCTGATGTAAATGACTTGTGTTGGTCATTTAAAAAGAATCAGATAATTTTCCTGTGATGCATGAATGAGTGAGAGTATAAAAAAAAATGAAAAAAAAATCGCATTGTCATAGAAACACTCTGTTGCTTGAAAAATAGCTTTTCAGCAGAATATGTTAGCCTTAAACCCATCACAGTATGGTCACTGTGAATAACTTTGAGGATTAATCTGTTTATATATCTGATTTCAGAAAACGGCAGCAGATGGGAAGCGTCAGGAGATCATCGTCCTGGATTCCAAGAGAAGTAACGCCATCAACATTGGCCTGACGGTCCTGCCACCTCCTCGCACCATCAAAACAGCCATCCTCAACTTCGACGAGTACGCCTTGAGCAAAGAGGGCATAGAGGTAATAGTGCACTGGTTTAAAATTACATTCCGTTTCGCAAATTATGACAAATCAGCCGCAAGTAATGAAGCAAATTCGACATGATGAAATTATTAAGTAAAGCTACAATAAAACTTAATACACACGTTTAAGTTAGTACGATGCATGGTTGCACTTTAATCCTGAGAATGCCAGACAGGTTACCATGCAGAAAACACATCTGTACTTAATACTAACCTTGTTTTGAGTCCACGTGAGTCACATATTCCTTGAACCCCTCTACAGTTCGCTCTCGCTCTCTCATTCTCTTTCTCTCTCTCGTTACATCAATCATTCAGGCATTTATGATCATCCCCAGACTGCTACATGAAAGCATATTTTTACCAAAATACATGGCTCTCTACAACTGTGTTCAACAAGACAGAGACATACTGACTGTAGCCGAGTTGGCACACAAAAAGCATGGAGTCCAAAGCTCGTGTCCAAAATAACTCAACCTCTCTGCCCTGAGAGCATATACATTTACTTTGGGTTTCCACAAAACCAATAGATTTTACCCTTAAAACTGTTTAGCAAGTTGGTTTGGCCGGCGTGTCGAAATATTATATGGATTTTCTGCAAAACTGAAGCATTTTTGGCAGCGGTCATATAATTCATCTCAAAGATTAAAGGTTAGCAAAATGCTTCATTTAGGCTGTTGCAGCACATGATACAGATCTGAGGTAAATCTCAATATCAACATGTGAATAATGGAACTCCCATTTTCTCATAACCTCTGTAATTTTTTATCTTTCGTCATGGGAAAAATGGATTCGAGTTTTTCTGTCCACCCTTTTTATGTTTCAACAGAGAGCGTTATATTCTCACTGACAACCACAGTTTATAATTCTTAAGATTTAATCAGAAATTTTGTTTTGGTCTTGAGAAATTACCTTTTTTATTCAGTTATGCAACAGATGGAGGTTACCCCTAGCAGATGAAATCTAGCATAATTCTCTGCATTTTTACGTAATGCCGTGTCTTTCCAGATGTTGTTATTCATCAACGCTCATATGATTGATGAGCGAATGCCTTTCTAGGGGTGAGTCCCCATTTGCATTGGCTTCTGACAGTGATGCTAACACTCCCCACTGGTTCTCGTGCTCTTTCATAGAAAATCCTGACAATGATTCCGACGGAGGAGGAGACGCAGAAGATTCAGGAGGCCCAGCTGGCGAACCCCGACACTCCGCTGGGCAGTGCAGAGCAGTTCCTCCTCATTCTGTCCTCCATCAGTGAGCTGTCCGCCCGCTTGCAACTTTGGGCCTTCAAGATGGACTATGATGGCTTAGAGAAGGTCAGCCTCATATTTTTACCCCTTTATACAAATTAAATGACATTATGGTGGTTTGGGAAGGGATATGGTGGTTGGGTTCTTAAAGGGATAGTTCACCCAAAAAAAAATATTTTTTACTAATTTTTACTAATATTACTCACCCTCGTGTCGTTCCAAACGTAATATTTTGCTCACCGTCGAAACACAAATGAAGATTTTTTAATGAATTCTGAGAGATTTGTGTCCTTGCATTGAGAGTCCATGTACACTACTACTTTGATGCTTAAAAACATCCACAAAGAGATCTAATATGAATACACGAATCTATATGAATACTGCGAATTTTAATCTGAAGTTTCTGAAGAGACACAATCGCTTTATATGATGAACAGATTGAATTTAGGCTTTTATTCACATATACAGTATAAATGGACTGTGTCAAAGTGAGTCAAAATGAACTTTTTGAAGTCAAAGTGGTAGTTGCGTAGACTGTCAATGCAGACACACTTCTAATGTGATCATAATGGGATTTTGGCAATATTGTGATTATACTTTTCCTCATGTATTAAAGGGAACCTATTATGCCCCTTTTTTACAAGATGTAATATTGGTCTCGGGTGTCCCCAGAATATATTTGTGAAGTTTCAGCACAAAATACCTCTCAGTTAATTCATTATAAAAATTGTAAAATGCAATTTTTGGGGCCTGTTTTAAAAAGTGTATACGACCTTAAATGCAAATGAGATGCATATCCCCGCCCTGCCTTTGGATGAGGGCGTAACTTGCATACCTATGGCAGACGGTCTAAGCATAATGGCTAAGAGAGTGAGAGACCCGCTGTTTTGAATGTCATTCAGCCTTACATGTTTGAATCGGAATATATAAATAGTCTCTGATCAGACCCAGATGACGAAGAGACTCCGGCTGAATAAACACAAATGAGAATGAACCAGGACGTCTCGGGTATGGTTATTTGATCCATTTATGTACTTATAAAGTTGTAATCGCGTCCCCTTTGCAATTATGGATGTGTAAAACACACACACACACAGACACACACAAACACTAACACTAACGTTGGCGCAATTTTTTGAAACTACAAACACATGTGATAAAGTTTGCTACATACAAGCGAAATTACATTTATGCGAGGGACCTGTTATATCATATTTACTTGTCATACAGGTGCTTCTGTGGCAAATGTGAGAAGATGGCTAAATTACAGAACAAGAACATAAATGCAGTTTTTAATACAATATCTTTAAAAATGTATATATGTTTATAAACGTGTTGTTACACATTAATAATGTATTTAGTAATTTATTTCGAACCCATTCTGTTTCTCGTTCTCAGGAAGTAGCAGAACCACTACAGGACCTAAAGGAGGGAATGGACCAATTAGAAAAGAATAAGACGCTGCACTACATCCTTTCAACTCTGCTAGCTATTGGCAACTTTCTCAATGGGACCAATGTGAGTGCCAGCAAAGTCTACATCTCTTCTTTCAAGCCCTAATCTCTCCATCTCCATCTGTCTTTCTTTCTTTCTGTCTGTCTGGCGTATTTGCTTAGATCTTAATAATGTTAAAAAGTCTGAAGGAGATAAACCTGATAAAGTGGTGAGTTTGGCATGAAATCTCTTTGTTACCGTAAACCATTGAGCATGGGCAGCAGAACAAAGCCAGCGAGAGTCATGTCACGTCCGTTGGGATTTCTCCAGCTCTGTCGTGACTTGCAGACAGGGTTGAGATTCTGTTAATGATATGTTAATGAAGCATTGGTCAGAATCATCTTGGGAGCTGCAAATAGACTCTGCACACATTCAAAGCACTCTTATCTTAATGCAACTGATGCTAATCAACTAAACTGCATCAGAATAATGTCAAAATGAGCCCTTTTGTAGGAAATGATTTGATGATTGACCAGATCCAGAGTTACTAATGCTCTCAAGGTGCATGTGATTTTCCACATCAGAGATCATTTCAATCTTGCATATTTACACATTCAAATATATCTGAAACGAAACTTCCCTGCTAACTTTTCATGTTTTGCCCTCTTTTCTTTATATTCAGTCTGTTGAATATATATTACCCCATAAGTACCCCATGCCAGTCTCTAGGTATGGTGAAGGATGTGTGATGATGTGGGGATGATTGATTATGAATAATGCTGTGATTCTCACGTGAGGAGTCAATGACCCGCATAGTGAGCCTCACAATGAGCCTAGATGGTGCAGGCTGATATGACGCTTGAAATCAGCATTCAAATACTTGTAGTGTTTGCTATTAGCAGTGTGTAGCTCACTTTCAGAAGCCCTCCATCTTCCCCAGCTCCATCTGTATAGATCTGCTACAGGGGTTATTTCAGTTATGTTACATGTGCAGCAACACCATGTCTTACATGCTCACAGCAATGGCATTAACATTCCAATCTTTCCGAGAGTTGTCATCACAGAAATGAGTTCATGTTCATGGTGTGTTTGTTTGCGTTTTCAGGCTAAAGGCTTTGAGCTGAGTTACCTAGAGAAAGTTCCTGAGGTGAAGGACACCGTTCACAAACAGTCTCTACTGCATCACGTCTGCTCCATTGTTGTGGAGAAGTTTCCAGACAGCTCAGACCTCTATTCTGAGATAGGAGCCATCACTCGCTCTGCTAAGGTTAGCATAATACCATTTACGAGACTATCGCCACTGATTTTACTGCAAGCCTGTACCTTCCTTGGAATGTTTTTGTATTTTTTTGTCTTTCATATAATCATTATATTTGATTAATATGGTACAGAGAGGTCAAGCAATGATGGAGCGGGACTTATATTCCAAATCTCAATGAGCACTATGAATTTGTGCACTCACTGCTAAGCAATGAAACACATATTCATGTGCAATGTCAGTTATAAGTTTAGAATCGTTTAAAAAATTGTTATATGTTTTTGAAAGAAGTCTCTTATGCTTACCAAAAAAAAAAAACAGTAAAAACAGTAATATTGTGAAGTATTATTACATTTTAAAATAACTATTTTCTATTTTCAGAAATCATTCTAATATGCTGATTTAGTGCTTAGTTATTATCAATTATTATTGATTCTCAATTATGCATAATAGTTGAAGCATGTTGAAACCAGATTTTGCTGCTTAATATTTTGTATTTTTTTTTTTTATATATTTTTGAAACTGAAAAGTTTGAGAGAAAAGTCTTACAGACAGTTCCAAATGTGCTTTGATGGAAGCAAGAACACCTGGACATTTGTATAAAGCAGTCACAAATTTGCTTATTTGATTAGTGACCAAGAAGTAGTGCAGAATCGTACCATTTTTTGATTATTTTGTCTTTATAACATTTCTTTGTTTTAAATATTTCAAAACACTGTTTATTTCCAGATTTAAATTAGATTTCTTATTCCAGATTTTCAATATCACCTCAGACTTTTGGACCACAATGAACAAACAATGGCAACATGCCACATGCAAAGAAAGAAATCAAGGCATCACAATTCCATGTGTTGTTGCTAAAAGTAAAGCATTGGTTGTGAAGTGAACAAACCAATCCTCAGACACCCTACTTGATCAGCGGTTTGTCCTGTCTTCTCCAGGTGGACTTTGACCAGCTGCAGGAAAACCTATGTCAGATGGAGCGGCGCTGCAAAGCATCCTGGGACCACCTGAAGGTCATCGCCAAACATGAAATCAAACCAGCCCTTAAGCAGCGCATGTCTGACTTCCTTAAAGACTGTGCAGAAAGAATTATCATCCTTAAAATTGTGCATCGCCGCATCATAAACAGGTGCATTAAATAAACAATAAAGCTGTTCACACAAATGTTCACAGTAAAAACTTACTTGAAATCTGATCTGACAGTTCAGAGTGAGATATTATTTCAGAAAATCTGTTTTCAAACCACCTACCGAATATGGTTTGGATCTAGTTTGCAAAAATATGGATTGGATTTTCCAAACATTTTTTTTTTTTTTTTTTTGCTGCCTGTCTGAACTAAACCATAGTTGAAGAGATTGTTCGAAAGTTATTTAAAGTAAACGTCCTTGTATTTGATCTACAGGTTTCACTCATTCCTGCTGTTCCTGGGCCACCCACCGTATGCGATAAGAGAGGTGAGCGTTCACCGCTTCAGTAAGATTCTAAGTGAGTTTGCACTTGAGTACCGCACCACCAGAGAGCGAGTACTGCAGCAAAAACAGAAACGGGCCAATCACCGCGAGAGGAACAAGACCCGGGGCAAAATGATCACCGAGGTGAGTGTGAACAATTGCATTAGACTTTTCTATACCCCAGGTTAAGTTCCGTAATGCTAAAACAGATTTATTGAGTTGTTAACAGATAAAAATGCACATTTTATAGAAAACATTTTTTTCAAAGGGGATAGTTCACCCAAAAATGAAAATTCGCACTGTACGACTGTCTTTCTTCTACGGAACGCACAAACACATTAAAAAAATAATTTTGAAGAACTTCGGGAACCAAATATTTTTAAAAAAAATCGTCTTTTATTAACAATATGAAATCAAGTATGACAGAATGATGACAGAATTTGTATTTTTGATTGAACAATCCCTTAATATTTAGGGAAAATGGTAACACTACAATAAGGTTTAATTTGTTAACATTTTTAATTATTTTAGAGGTTAATTAAAAAAATACATATTTAACATTTAAGCTGTGTAAATCTGTACTATAAACTAACATAAATTAAAGGTGCAGTAAGCGATTTCTGAAAAACGCGGTTGAAAGTGGATCGGACTGAGCGCCACAACACACTTGTAGCCAATCAGCAGTAGGGGGCGTGTTCACTCATGATGGGGGAGGAGAGAGGGTGAGCGTTTAAGGAAAGACTGTAGAAAGAGACAAGGTTGAGAGACATTACAAAAGAGAAAAGGTCAGGGGGATATTACTGGAAGAGCTTTAGGACCTGGTTTGATTTTAGAAAATCTTTCTGGAGAGACCGAAGCTGGAAGGCCTGAAATCGGACAAAGAGGTTGGGTTGTTTCGCAGAGCCAAGATGTTCTATTGTTGTAGTGTTAGCTATAGAAACAGGAGAGTTTTGAGTGTGATTGTTTGTCTGGAGGCTGGCGTCTTGGCGACTAGCAACAAACTTTTGCTCTTGTGTACTGTATGTTCATTGTTTGTTCTTCCTTGTCATTCGTTCACTTTATTTTTAGCTAAGCATTATTTTGCTTTGCTTCAGCTGTGATAAAGAGACATCCACTTTTGCATTGTGTGTTTGTACATTTTGGGGATGGAGCAATGAAGGGAGGGGTTTGTTTTTTTGCTGATTGCAAATATCAACAGTCGCTTACTGCACCTTTAACAATGAACAATGTTCATTGTCAATTTATGTTACCTAATAATTTTTTTTTTTTTTAAACTGGACCTTATTGCATAATGTCTCTGGAAAAGTTCATTTCTGGAACAATCCTTTTAAAACTGTTTAAGGACATATTTCATCTGCTGCTTCAGACATGAACCAGCACTATTTAGGTACACATATTCAATCACATCTTCTCCAGATTAAATATATGCTAATAAGATTGATTCAACTACATCTCATCATGAATGTGATGACACAGTGGATTATTCAAAAACCAGAAGACAATGATGAAAATTGATCATTTCTAACTAATTTCTAATTTCTTGTTTATTTGGGGTCTCAAAGTTTGACTCAAATATCCAAATATCTGATTTGAAACCTTTTTCCTGTAATTAATGTGCAGAAAATTGCCCTCAGTTCCTTTGTCCCTGTTTTTTCTCTCATTTCTTAAACTTCTTTGTGAGTGAGCGAGCTGCTAAAATTCTGTACTTTATCATTGTACCACTAGAGGGATCATTATATTTCCTGATTTTTTTTTTTCTTCCAGTGACTCATTTAACATTCTTTTATATCTTTGGCATTCCGAACTGTATACCCACTCGAGACCAATGAGGCTGGACTCTTATCGTCTATATTCCACTCCACCCCTAGGATTGTCAGAATGGCCTAAAAACACGCTGACCTCTTTCATTACAATAATAAAACTTTGTAAACCAAGCAGTGTATTGTCATGGGTTTTGCGGTTCTGTGCTGGCCTTGGGTAGACATTACTCCAGGGGGCCAATTTAATGCCTCTCCTGGGGGATGTCTTAGCCACGATAGCCCTTCATGGCATGTTATGCTTGGCGGGGGTCTGCCTTAGTCTAAGAGGGGTGTCTAATTCAATCTCTGTGTGAAAATCCAAACCTTTGGATGTCCCTAGGAGCCGTTCATGCACACTCTGGCTTTGTAGAGGTAAAGCTGAGGTAAAGGAAGAACTTCACGTTGGTTTCGTATGTTGCTGCAAAACAAAAAGCCCAAGTGAGAGAGCGTAGAGACGATTTTCAAAAAACACTTTGTAACTTGGTGCTCACTCTATAAAGATTTTTTTTTACCACATGCAGTACTACGGTGAATCTCATTTTAACGTTCATTTCTTTCATTTTTTTTCTTATTTAGTATACAATTGTATGCTTCATGATTGTGATTATCATGAAAACAGTCAATACAATTCTTGATAGTTCTGCATTTTTCCCTTCCAAATATATTTTCATATTTCTTTATTTTAGTTTTGGGGTAATTTATAACCATGACACATTCTTGACGGGTTCAAAAAATAAGTGAATGAAGCTCAAGATAGTACATTTTGTAATGTGTTATGAACCTTCATTACTTTCGTAACGGTGAAACTGTTTTGTAACTTTTGTAACTGTGAAACCAAATACCGAAAAAAAAAATTTTCAACCCAACACTTTTTATGCTCGTCTTCTCTGCCATGTGACGACTTTTATTTCTTCTCTGTAGAGTGATGAGGAAGAGGATGATGAGGTATGCGTGTGTCCTTGTGCTTTTATTCAGTTGTGCATGAATGGGTTTCATGATTTCTTCTTGTGACTTGTAATATCCAGCATGTATTACCAGATCATTTGTGAGTTTTTGATGCACCCCATAACAACTAGAGGCTGAGGAATTCAGGAATCAATATTTGTCTCTCTTATCATTGCCAACTGCTATGGTTCTCCATGTGGATTTGAAGAGTTTGCTGGTTTGTTGAGTCATGCAACTGGATGTAACATGATGTTGAAGACATCGAGTCAGAGAGCTGAGGATCTGAATTAGGTGTGTTAAATAAGGGAGACATACACAATATGCAGAGCAGTGGGTCCGAGGACTGGAGTTGAGAACCCCTGCTCTAGATCCAGCGATGCTGAGGATTTAAAAATCCTTATAGGAAAATTACTTCTGGAAAAAGTGGGACCTCACCACTAATGCACTCTAAAATCTACTAATGTGTGAATAATATACTAAATCACTACGTGAAGGCATGTTTTGGTGCGATGTTTATATTTAACTACTTTTAATCGAATGAATGTCTTGTTGTTCTCAGAGTGGGAAGTTTGCAGGCGCTCCTCTGGAGGGTCAGGAGTGTCCGCCACAGGGTTTGGGCTACACGGAGGACGTAGCTGAACATGAGCAGATGACTGCAGTACTACGCACCAGCCTGCAGGGCGGCGACAGTCCCTCATCTGTTCTCCCTGGCCTCCGCACACGGACTCGAGCCACCCGAGGTATGTTCACAGATAAGGCTGAATTGCTGAAGCTGTAGGAGTCCTGAAACAATGAAACACTCTCCTTCTTGTGTCTCTTTTCTAGGCCATACCGCACTTTTGTCTGCTGCAAACGAAGACACTTCTAATTGCACAAATGATACAGCAGATGAGATCATGGAGCGGATTGTGAAATCAGCAACTCAGGGCCCCAGTCAGCGCACACAGCCCCGCGAGAGGAGACGCTCCAGAGCCAACCGCAAATCCTGTGAGTCTGCAAATATCACATACACATTTTTTTTAATGCTCGTTTGGAGTTTGTTACCAGTATACAGTACTTCCATTTTTAGGCCTCAGACAGGAAACGATTTTGCCGTATAACTTGTTTTGTAAGTTACGTCTTACATTTTTTTTTTTTTTACATTTTCATTAATTTAGCTGATGCTTTTATCCAAATCGACTTACAATTGGTATATTTGTCAGAGGTTGCACGCCTCTAGAGCAACTAGGGGTTAAGTGTCTTACTCATTTTCTTATTTTAAAATGTAATTTATTCCTATGATGTAAAGCTGAATTTTCATCATCATTACTCCAGTCTTCAGTGTCACATGATCATTCAGAAATCATTGTAACATACTGATTGGCTGCTCAAGAAACGTTATACTTATTAATATTGGAGTTGGAAACAGTTGCGCTGCTTAATATTTTTGTGTACACACACACACACACACACACATATATATATATATATATATATATAAACTTTTTTTCAGAATATTTTGATGAATCAAAAGTTCTAAAGAATTAATTTGAGATAGCTGACCTCGAATGGTAGTGTATACTGTAGTACATACTAACCCAGACAGCTTTAATATATATATATATATTCATATGCATTCTTTTTATAAACACTTGAATGTGGGTAAGTTTAATAAAAAAAAAGCAAACACTAAAAAAAAAAAAAAACTACTTCCGGATTCAGAATGATGATCAAAACATAGATGGAGTAGATCGAGTCCATCAACTCTCCTAATGCTTGCACAGTCCTGTAGCTCACCCTGGGTCGACATTTCATCCAGTAACATAGTTTTGATTTATGTGCTGTTTAGTGTTGATGATCGTGTTATTTTACATATGCATTTGATTACGCATAAGATCGCTTGTTCCTGCATTTTATTGGCGTGTTTTTTGATCAGGAGATTCTGCTCTCTTTCAGAAGATTTGTCAATGTGTCCCCTACCATATAACAGTGAAAACACAGAAAGCCGGAAATTTCCGGCAATGGCAGGGAAAACGTTTTCTCACAAATTACGAAAATTTGCATCAATGGTGGAGAAAGGGTTAACAGATTAAATTGCTTTATTGTTCAGATATATTTTTACAAATTTTAGTTAAATTTAAAACAATTGACACAAATCACAATAGGTTTAATTTTTCATATCTTTAACAATAGCTTGAATATTATTTATTAGAATTATAAAAAAAAAATCGAGTTTGCTTGGCTCTCTCACTCATTCCTCTCTTTTTCTCTACAGTAAGAAGAACACTGAAGAACGGTCTTACGCCAGAGGAGGCACAGGCGCTGGGATTGGCCAGCAGCTCTGAGATGCAAGTGTGAGACAGCATACGCTCAGGGTCTCAGCACAAACACACACACACACGAGCTGGAACAGGTCGCTTTAGCTCCGGTTTGCTTTATTCTAGATCTGGAGCAGGTGCATGTTCCTGGGTTTGTGTTTAACTGTTTTACGATGGTAATTGCTGTGGACAGTTCATATTCTCACAGGTGAAAGGGATTATAATCACTAACCCATATACTTAACCTTGGACGCGTATTCAGACCTTACTCCATTTACTAGCTTCACCTGCATTTGCATATTGTCCCAAGGTGGTCTAAGAGAATAATGAGAACCACTCCAGGTGCATTTCCACTGTTCCTGCTCTGTACGTGTAGACTGTTAACATGATATCCCAAACGTCCATTTTAATGCATTTTTGAAAGAGAACAAGCACAGTTTCTGCACAACGTTTGTAGATGCTCTCTCTCTCTCTCTCTCTCTCTCTCTCACACACACACAGCCTGTAAAATGCTGATTGTCCAGTTCTCCAGTAGCTACGTCTCTTACCGCTGTGGCCTTCAGAATGAACCAAAAAAAAAAAAAAAAAGTTTGAAGATGACTGGATGCTTCTCCTATCTTTTTTTGTTGGTACGGGCTGTTTGGTTGAACTCAGATGGCACCGGAATTCAGCAGTCGCACCTTCAGTCTTCATATTTCATGTAAATCAGCAACCATTCTCCTTTGGTTTGCTGCTGTGTTAAAGTGTGTTTGTTTGTGTATTTTAAAATAGCAGAGCTTTTTGTGTTACATGTACGGTTACTTTCAAATTGCTTGAAGTTGAGCAAGTTGGGGGGAAAACAAAACTTACATTTTCTTAAATTTCTGCTGAACCCTGAAGTCACCTTGTGTGGACAAACCGGTTTCACTTAGGTAAAGATTACCAAATTACTTTGCTCACAAATGCGAACAAACTATAAATTCTCATTCTCATTTTCTCTTCCTCATATATTTTCTCCATGGTAATACATTAATTTCATAACTTCCAAGATGAAAAAGTAGACAATCGTCTAATTTAAATGGAAAGACTAGCTATATTTGTTTAAAAAAGCAGCAATGGCATGTTTTTATCAAATTAGTGCCTTGAAGAAATGTATTTTATGATAATTTGATTATTGGCATTTAAGGAAAAAAGGGGAAACAATTTTAAAGGAATAGTTCATTCAATAATTCAGGACTTCAATGACAAAAGTATACATTATACGGTGTATAATATACAATTTTGTCATTAAAGTCCTGTATTTTGAATATTTTTACAGAACAAAAATATCCTATGGGTTTGGAGAGTGTAAATTACAGAACGTTAGCAAGATTAAAGTCGCTTTATTTTTTTTGGAAATTTAACATTTCCCACAGACACACGTCCACTGTCTATGATAATAGAACCATTTAGCACCTTATCATGTGTAGCATGCAATTTCGAAAGGAATTGGAAAATTAAGTACTATAGAGACGATTTTTTTTCTCACCTTTCCCTCAGATTTTTACTCTGAGCATTATGTGGATAAGAGATTAGATACATGTAAAGTAGAACCGTGATGTAGAGGCTAAACGTGAGACAGATGCTGTAAAATTGTGTAAATGTCACTTCAATGTTTTTATTTTTATGTTGTTTGTTTTGTTTGTATTTTGTATAGAATAGTGTATAGGTCAAAAGCAGTGTTATTCTGTGAAAATTCTAATTTAAGAGAAAATAAGCCATGCATGGTTCAAACAGTAAATGTCAGCAGGCAATGTCAATATATTGGGGTTAAGTGGATGGAGCCTGTGACGTCTCGATACCCTGTGAACGTAGCTTTTGTGTTTCATGTGTTTACACAGCACAGACTTGAAACATTGTCATGCACCCATCAGCCCTGCTTAAATGGCCTTTGATATTATTGCACTCGCATACAGAGTTTCACCCATTGCTATACAAGTGCCATAAAAAGTTGGTTTTGAATAAAGGATCGAGAATGTGAAAATTTGACTTTTAAATTCCTAAAGGAAAAAGCATTTACTGTACTTTGCAATAAAAAGCTTTTACAGTGTAGATCTGAAAAAATCCTGCTTCCTTTATGTTTCTCTAATGTAGTACAGTAAGATTGAGCTTATATACATCACAGAGAGACTCACAACTTCCTTGTAAGGTAGCAAAACATTTAGCTTAAGTGAAAACATGACACTTTTCACATTAAGAAACTATTTCTCCATGTATACATTAGTGGAATTCAAATGGTACATTTGCATCAGTTGAAACATTCATTTTCTTGCAAAGTGCATACCAACTGTACACATTTGAAGTATAATCATCATTGGAACATATCTACTAAGTGAACACTGCACTTTACTCATACCTTTAAGCAAAATATAACTCTACCAGCTCTCTGATCAGCACACATGTACAAACATAGTCTAATTTTACAAAATACACTTTGAAAATGAAGAAAAATAAAACTGAAATATAGCTGCGAGCAGCGATTACGGGCCCAAGTCGTTGGCCCTTCATCGCTGCTCGCAGCTATATTTTAGTTCTTCGTGGATTACATGAATAGCCAAAATGCACAGATCCGTGCGAGGATTTTTAGTTGAAAACAGTGTCGTGCAAAACAGTCAAGAATGTCGCATTTACGAGAAATAATCTGTTTTTGTGAGAGATAGTCGCAATGAGTTCAACGGGTTTCAATACAATTCACTCATTCAGTCAGTCACACAAACTCTCCAAGAACAGTTGTTAGACATATCACCACCTTTATTTAGGGTCATGTACAGCAGATGGTTCTCTTGCAGTGTCACAGGGCTCCTCTAAAATGAGCTGTGGCCACATCGAAACTGATGGAATCTCATTACAATCATAATTGTATGACAATTTTAGTGCAACAACAGACATGTAACATGCCTAATGCAGTAAAGATGTTGGTTGTACAAGACCATACAAAAACAACCTTGTGTGTTTTGTTTGTTTGTTAGATATATCTATGGCAAAAGTGAGTTTGCATTTGTCCCCATAACTTTGTCAGCAAGGACAGAAGAAAGATGCCATGGAAAAGCAAAAAAGCAAGAAAACAAAAATCTCAACAGTAAGTCAAAAGGAAACGAAAAGCAAATCAGCTCAGATCAGATCACAGAAAGGAAATAAAAGACAAAATCCAAAGTCTAGGATTCATAGTAAAATCCAGTGCAAACTATGTCTTTTCTGCAAGTTGTATGCCAACTACAAACTAAAGAAAGTGATAAAAGCAAGAGATTATATATTGATACCTAGCCTATGTCTACACAATAGCTACACAATGTCCCTGAACAATAGGGTCTGCACAGTACTAGAAGAAATTAATTGTAGAAATTTCAAGTTGGAAGGTTTTCCAAATACAAACAGCAAGTCCACACCAATGAACTTTCATATTGCTCAGATTTAGTCTCTCTATAAAGCTGAAGATAGCTGTACTTTTTCCTTTTTGCAGTTGGTAACATTTTATAAGAACTTTCATTAATTAATCATTAAAAAACAATATATAATGCTTAACGGATAATTCGTTTATATATATATATATATATATATATATATATATATACACACACACACACACACACACTCACCTAAAGGATTATTAAAGGAACACCATACTAATACTGTGTTTGACCACCTTTCGCCTTCAGAACTGTCTTAATTCTACGTGGCATTGATTCAACAAGTTGCTGAAAGCATTCTTTAGAAATGTTGGCCCATATTGATAGGATAGCATCTTGCAGTTGATGGAGATTTGTGGGATGTACATCCAGGGCACGAAGCTCCCGTTCCACCACATCCCAAAGATGCTCTATTGGGTTGAGATCTGGTGACTGTGGGGGCCATTTTAGTACGGTGAACTCATTGTCATGTTCAAGAAATCAATTTGAAATGATTCAAGCTTTGTGACATTATCCTGCTGGAAGTAGCCATCAGAGGATGGGTACATGGTGGCCATAAAGGGATGTACATGGTCAGAAACAATGCTCAGGTAGGCCATGGCATTTAAATTGGCACTAAGGGGCCTAAAGTGTGCCAAAAAAACATCCCCCACACCATTACACCACCAGCACCAGCCTGCACAGTGGTAAAAAGGTATGACGCCAGGTTTACGCCAAATTCTGACTCTACCCTCTGAATGTCTCAACAGAAATTAGGCGTGGGAATCTCTAGGCACCTCACGATTTGATTAGTTTACGATTCAGAGGGTTGCGATTATCGATTATCTGAATCTTTTTTTGCGTGTGTGTTCGTGTGACTATAAATACTTTGCTTTAAAAATAAAAAGTAATGACCCATAAAGAATTAACGCACAGTATATTTTATTAACATTGCAAAGAACCAACAGGAAAACAAATGTGTGCCTGCACTTACAACATACTTGTTGTAAATTAATAATATAACAACGACCGGTACAGCCAAGTGTTTTTCCTCCTCTGGGTGGAAACGTGCCACATGGCTTCTCATATTTGTCATTTTTACAAAATATTTTAGTTTTATTCTACAAAGTTTACAACTAATGTGGCTCTTGTCCATCTCCTTTCCCCCTTCAACTTCAGAAGCCAAAATATTTCCACACATCAGCTTTTAACAAGGGTGTTTGGATTTCACGCTCAGCCATTGCATCTGTTATGTGCACGCCACAGGCGATCCAGGCACTGCATTTCTGCGCTTCAGAGTTCTGTCTTTTGCATTCCGTCAATCTTACATTATTATAAATGTATATCTAACAAAAAATGTGTTATTGTGAATCGATTCAGAATCGTCCACTTCCGCATCGCGATGTGTATCTACGAATCGATTTTTCCCCCACCCCTAACAGAAATCGAGACTCAGACCAGGCAACATTTTTCCAGTCTTCAACTGTCCAATTTTGGTGAGCTCTTGCAAATTGTAGCCTCTTTTTTCTATTTGTAGTGGAGATGAGTGGTACCCGGTGGGGTCTTCTGCTGTTGTAGCCATCCGCCTCAAGGTTGTGCGTGTTGTGGCTTCATAAATGCTTTGCTGCATTCCTCGCTTGTAACGAGTGGTTATTTCGGTCAAAGTTGCTCTTCTATCCGCTTGAATCAGTCGGCCCATTCTCCTCTGACCTCTATCATCAACAAGCCATTTTCGCCCACAGGACTGCCGCATACTGGATGATTTTTTTCTCTTTTCACACCATTCTTTGTAAACCCTAGAAATGGTTGTGCATGAAAATCCCAGTAACTGAGACCAGCCCGTCTGGCACCAACAACCATGCCACGCTCAAAATTGCTTAAATCACCTTTCTTTCCCATTCTGACATTCAGTTTGGAGTTCAGGAGATTGTCTTGACCAGGACCGCACCCCTAAATGCATTGAAGCAACTGCCATGTGATTGGTTGATTACATAATTACATTAATGAGAAATTAAACAGGTGTTCCTAATAACAATTCAGGCGAGTGTGTGTGTGTATATATATATATATATATATATATATATATAACTAGAAATATGAGATGATGTGTTTGTTAATGTTTACAAATTCACTTATTAAACACTATATGATGATTGACAGACCATGGTTTAATGTAAATTGAAACGCTTACAAAACTGAGATTCATATGATCATGCACTGTAAATTTAAAATCATTGTGATCCGGACGTTCAACAAAAAAAAAAGTACAATATAAGAATGACTGGTCCCACTTAACATTAGGTGTCTTTATTATGTACTAACGTTAAAAAAAAAAAATAGGTCCGATTAGTAATAATTTGTTACATTTACATAGTGCCTTTCTAGGTACGCACAGCACTCTACACATGGAAGGGGGAATCTCCTCAACCACCGCCAATGTGCAGCATCCACCTGGATGATGCGCCAGAACGCCCACCACACACCAGCTAACTGGTTGAGAGGAGACAGGGTGATGAAGCCAATCAGTATATTTGGGGATGATCCCCATGATCGACAGAGGCCACAGGGCAAATTTGGACAGGATGCCGGGGTTCAACCCCTACTCTTTTTCTAAAGGACATCCTGGGATTTTTAATGACCACAGAGAGTCAGGACCTCGGTTTAACGTCTCATCCGAAGGACGTAGAAATGTGTTTGTACAATGCATGGTGTATTGTAAAACACTTTTTACATGGGTAGGGTAGGTTTATGGGTAGGTTTAAGGGTTGGTCAAGGGGTCAATTTGATTACTTTAAGGGAGCGCTGTTCAAACTGTTTGAATCAAATTGTTTTGATAAATGAACGGTTAAGTGAACAATTAAATACTTTCTTAAAAAAATGTTTTCCTGTTGATGTATGATTCAAGGAATTTCATATATTAAATGGTGAGGTAATGAAAACCTGGTAATGAAAACCTGTTATTGTTGTCTTTAGGGAGCATTTAGCATTCATCGACCTCAAATATGGCTTATTATTTAAAACATGTAAGTAGTAGCAACGTTACATGGCCTCTAGCTCTAATGTTCGTTAACAGATAAATGTGTGCTGTTATTAGGTGCATATCCAAGTGTTTGTGCTGTGTGTGGATGCTTAAGTATAACTTCAAATACTCTGTCATTTTTGGTCATACAGATAAAATTAACATATCATCTGAACTACTACTTTTATTTGTGTAAACTCACAATAACAACAAAATGTTGTGCTTTTGTAAAATAAAGTAAACAAACAGGATACACTTTCTGCCACCTTCACCGCCTTCTACAGGCGTCCCAAAAATGAACCGAAACTTGGCGTATAGGCTATTTGCCTTTTAATGCATCTATAGAAAGCTTGAAATGTCTACTTTTAAATTAACCAATTAAAATTGAAAACAACATTCTCTCTGAAGATGTAATCCGTATGGAAGCTTTATAAGTGCTCTTGAACGTGGAATAGGATATATTATGCTTATATATATATTAAAAAGACTAAAACATTTTTTTCACAACATTTGTAAAATGTAAAAAAGTGCATTAGGTAATAAATTAACTGAAGTTTAATGACATTTGCTAGCATTTAAATGTACATTAACAACTAAGCTTTTAATCATATAACATGTTAAATCATTTTTTAGATTTTTAAAAAGAGCATGTTCATGTGAATGACATTTGCAAGCATTTTTAATTTACGCAAAATTATATGGTAATCATTATGTAATGTTTATTAGTTCAGTTCAAGTTCATTAGTAAACGTTAGCAGGCACATTATCTTATACGATTTATTAATGGAGCTTTTAATTGTTGAAAACCATCTGTCAAAATCATTTGTAGATTTTTAAAAAGTTCATGATCATATGAATTGAAGGTTTAATGACATTTGTAATAATAACAATTTGCATTAAATAATGATCTGCTAACCACTATGTAATGTTTAATAACATTACATAAACAAGCACATCATCTCATATTTCTAACTATATGAATAATATTAACTTATCTGTTAAGCATTATATAATATATTTTTTTTATGATTTATTAATGAAAGAGATTATAAAGTGTTACCCAAATGTCAATTCCGAAGCACCAAAGTATTTATTTTTTTTTTTTTTTTTTAAATCTGACACTGGTCAAAAAAAAAAAGGAATGACATTTATTTTTGTGTAGTGCAGTTCACTTAAGGAATTATCACTCTTATACAGTTACCTGATATGTGATAAGAGAAGAGAGTGTATTATTAACTGACAGTTAACTAATAAAACCAATGCAGGTTTAAGACAATTTCAGCCTAGGACACTTCAGGCAAAACAAAAAGAGAACCAAAGAAATTGACCTGCTTCGTACGATCACTGCTGATGATGTGAACAGAGATTCATCTTTTTGTTTGTCCTGTCTTCTGTCAAATGTTAAATAAAAAAACATAAATCAAGCATATGTCTGTTAGGCACTCATGACGTGATAATAAAATGAGCGCGTGAGATAATAAAAATAATGAGTGCTTGCATTTCCCTCACATCCACCTCTGGATTTAGGCTTAACATTGCACAATATCACGTAAAAAAAAAAAAAAAAAAAATATTTGGAGATTAAACATCTAGACTTTTCTGTTTTGCATCAATTCAAGCTTCATTGCATATAGATTTCTTTGCCAGATTTCTTGCGCTAGCAAAGTAAATGTCAATTTAAATCAGTAATGCCGAATTAATTAACTCATCTATTCACCCACTTGACCAGTCCTTACAGGTCGGGGCGAAATAAATTATCCGTACAGGAAGAAAGCACCGAAACTTAAGACATGGTGTAGCACACTTACATATGATTAAAGCTTATCATCCACAGTGTTTTAAAAGCCTCAAATGGTTCTATCAAAATGTAAACCCCACTTATCTAAACCAGTCAGGTAACTGGAGCTTCCATACTTAAAATCATTGAGTTTTAAACTTGTTTATATATATATATATATATATATATATATATATATATAATTAGCTTACTGTTGAAATGTAGCACCAATAATTTTTCATGGCAAGGTTTGGGTCTCTAGATTCTATGGTGCACTTAAGAGACAGTCAAGAGAGAGAGAAAAAAAAAAAAAAAAAAAGACATAAATGAACAAAATACCCCCAGACCAGAGGCTGACCAATCGCTGTAATTCCCCTGGGAAGAAAAAGTGCAGTCACAGTTATCTCCAGGACCTAGGGTAGAAAAACCCTGTCTCCCAATCTTCCTCGGCCACAGCTAGTGGGGCGACTCCAGCATCTCCATTAGGAAAGTGTCAATGGGGGTGTCTCCAATCAGTTTAAAGAAGAAAAGGTGCTCCAGACACTTAAGGCCAATGGAACGCAACGCAGGAAGCCGGAGGAGGAGCTTGGCAAACCTGTGAGTAAGCAAGCGGGCAGATTTTTGGGGGCATCTCCCATACTCTAACAACCAGGAGCACAGTAAAATATGACTGTTCATGAGTTTTATGAACGACAGTGTGAACTACGCTTGTGGATTTCACATAGTCAGTTATAAAAGAGGTCATTTACATGTACTAGTTTAAAAGGCACAACATCCGTTTAGTTAGAGGGTCAGTGAAAAGGTGAGCAAAGACTGAATTGTGCCTGAAATAGCATAATTTATTTGTATGCACAATATAAATGTCATTTTTCAGAGCATCAGCACCTGCTTAAACTGGATTGGAGGTGTCTAGAGAATAAAACTATGTTTTGGTGATGAAATACTGTGTATGCTATTGGTGAATTCGCCCCATGTCAGCACAGAACACTCACCTCCCCTGCTGATCTGGATACTTCTGCTTGCAATAGGACTCCAGGGACGCGTATACTTTCTCTCTGAGAAGCTCCACCTCACTGCTGCTGGTCAGACCTTTGGCATCTAAGAAATATTGGAAATATTCAGCATACACTTTAGAGTTTTTCTCCAGTTATGATGTCAAAGGCTAGCCTGGGTTTCCCCATGCTGCCCTGCCGCAGCGCGATTTTATTTGCGCTGCTAGGCAGTCTGGATACCATTAACCAAATTTTCCCCTGAAATGGGGAACCCATCACAGAACGGGGAGGGAGCACAAGCGCATTTGATAGACGTACAGGCGCATTTGATAGACATTCGTAGCACCCAATAATATGGCTCTGGGCAGTCGCAAACCACGCCTCAAATACGTGAAAATGAACATGTGGTTTCCAGACCACGTTTCATTTTCAATGATACGTGGTCTGGCGTTAACCAGGCTAGTCAAAGGCATGCCCAATATACAGTTTCACACCAAAGTGAGTACATCTCATTTCAGCAAACTTTTTAGTATATATTCTCAAGGGACAATACTATAGAAATTAAACTTTTTTTAGAGTAGTCAATGTGCTGCTTGTAGTGTATACGTACTTTCCTCTGAAAATAACTAACATTATTGTCAAAATAGCTGGCAACAGCTATAGTCTTGTTTTGTTTTTTTTTTTGCCAAAATGTCAAGGTGTTGAAAAGCACTATGAAATCATGGTAAAATCTAGATATGCCGATCAGGTTTGGCTTAAAGGTCAAGTATGTAATATTTGTTGTTAAAATACATTCTCTTTACCCAGTTTGTTGGTCACTGACTACTATGCCATTCATGGGTTTATTTCCCACAAAATTGTAAACATTGAGCGTTCCAGGCACCATTTAAACATTGAGAGCAGTCTGCTCAGTTTCTGTTTCATCAGCTCAACCTATAGAAAGAGTCTGGGGACTGGCTACTGTAGCAGAGGCTGAGGGCGTTTAGCTGGTGTGGGACCATGGCTGACGCATTACATGGGGAAATAAATTTACTTTCAGGTACAGGAGTAAAAGCTAAAATTCACTGCATTTAGACCTCAAAAAATTAAACAGGTCATTAACACGGCAAAGGAAATGGGGCATTACGAAGCTACGCACTGAACACAATGGAATACCATACAGCATCAACATGCACCTTAACCTGATAAAAGAACATAGTTTGAGGAATTTACATGACTTTACATGTTTTCAGGTAATCAAAGATATAATTAATCTAAAAATGGAAAAATTCTGGTGTGGTTTACTCTTCCTCCAAACCAGATGTTATTCCAAACCGAATGGTTTGATATTTAGGAGAATGTAAATTTATTTTGAAGAATTTTTAACCTTTTTTGTCCATACAATGAAATTCACTGGTGTCCAAAAAAAAAAAATTGGACCACATTGACTTTCACTGTACGGAAAAAAAACAAAACAAAAAAAAAACATTGGACAATTTTTTTTTACCAATATCTTATTTTGTGTTCCACAGAAGAAAAAAAGGTCAAACAGGTTTAGAACAACAATAGGGTGAGTAAATGATGACTATAAACTACCCCTTAATTTTTTTTTACAATCAATCAACAAAGAGTAACAAAGAAATAAGACAAATTGAGAAATATACCATCCATTGAAATGTTATTGACATTTTCCTTTAAATAGGTTCTAGAGGAAGAAACACATCTACCAAAAATGCATACCTGGGTTAAACAGAACTATGGCACGCAGACAGCCAAGTTCAGTTTTGTCCATTTGCATATCACGCATCTTACAGACCAACTCAGTCAGAACCCTGCAGATGTGTAAGAAATGAGAAAAATAACCATACAATGAGGTCTAAATCACCTGAAAGGCGGAATTACTGGTACACAGACATTAGGTAAATATAAGTGAAAAAGATGTTAGGCATTACCTGTCGAATAAGGCTCCCACCTCTGCACTGTGTGCACTCTCCCTGTACAGACATTGTAAACATTAAGCCTCTAAAAATACTACATTATTAAACAAATGTAAAACACAGTGTTCAGTGTGACCTGTCAAAAAAGGCCTCCACTCCCAGGTTGTGAGTGCTGTCTCTGGGCACATGTAGACCGGTGGCCAACAGAATCTCATCCTTCACGCTGATGGAGCGGTGAGAGAAGGCTGCGATCAAGAGCTCATTCCATCCTGTTATAAAAATATCACATACATATAGTAAAACACTTTCCATGTACATTAAGATATGTATGCCGTTAACCAAGCGCTCTATTTTTTCATCTGCTCCTTTTTTTTTCTTTTTGTCAGTGCATTGCATCTTGCTGTTTTTAGGATCTTGTGCCATGAGTGTTGCATTTTAAGACAAACATACTGTACGTAACTATTAAATCACTGGATCTATTCCCTTTAGCTATTCTCCATCTATCCATCCTGTGTAAACATCTTTCTCTTCAGAATGCGGAGTCATTTTTTACATATATTAATATTTCAGATATTAGCTGCAACTCAAAATGAGTGTGAGAATGTCTGACGCTCGTACCAGCCCTGAGCAGAATGACTTGGTCATCCAGGGGCAGCTCAGAGAAGTGAGGGATTCTCTTGGCCCACTCCACCAGAGTGAACAGCTGTTTGTCTGCAGCCTGGCAGATGTTAGTGACTGGATCATTGGACTGGAGAACAGAGAAGTCAGTGGAGGAGAGAGTTAGAGCAAATGGACAACATAAAGGGAACTTGTGAACTGATAAACATCTGAGGACCTCTCAATCAGTCTGTGTGGGGATATTCAACTCCAAACTCTAAGAATTCAAAGACATTTTACGAGTAAGATAATGATCTCTAAACCAGCTCTGGGAATACCAGCATTTAAACAGCTTTAAATAAGGGATTTTTCACCCAGCAGGAAACTGACAACAGTTGACAACAACCAATGCTTGGCATAACTTTGCAAATACATTTATGAAACTTTTTTACCAGCTTCTGCATCTTCCATTTCAAGGTGACTGCTGACACTGAACATGTTTACATAAATAAGCTGATGGCTCCCAAAAATAAGAATACTGAAATAACCCATTGTACGGGTTTACATGCAAACCAATAACCCAGAAAGTAAACCATCTTTACAAGACTTAACAAAGAAAATTAGGTTATTCCCCAGTAGTGATATCAAAATGATGTGGTGGTGGACGAAGTACACAAATGTACTTGAAGTACATTTCAAATTAATGTGAACATTTTTTTCATTTTCAGTTTTACTTGAGTAAAAGTACTTCATTTTTGAATGTACTCAAGTATATTAAAACTAAAAAGTACTGATCGATGAACTATTCTTTACTATTTGTTTAACTTCAACTAAAATATACATTTAAATTACTGATAATTCAACTCTGAATATAGGCCTAGTATTTTATTTTTAAAAGAGAAAAACTAAACATGTGTTGTCGCTAAATATGTTGCTACAAATACAATACAATGTATAGACTTCACATGGGGCAAAATATGTTCACATTTTAAGATGAACAGTATGCAGATTTACTAGTTTTATATCATTTGGAACAGCTATAGCAGCAGGGAAGATGCATGAACAATAATTTAACAAGTCCCTGTAAGGCAATTCTAAAAAACCCATTATAAAATGTTACAAATCTATTGCTAAAAAGACTGTGAACTGTGAAGTACTGAATTGTTGACTGTTAAACAGTTTTTCACCATTGCCATTTCACAGATTTTTTGGGCGGGGCTAAAACAGGGCTCGCTGACACACTGGAGCCCCTGAGCTCGTGGACACGGCCCTACTTAATAATGACTGAGGCCACTGAGGCTGGCCTCTCCCCTAACAATAGAGCACATTCGCATGATCAGTTCGCTGCTCAATCGCGAGTTACTGTCAGTACTATTAGTACCTACAGTTTGCTAGCTAGCTATGCCTTCAACATGGAAATGCGTAGGCTACAACCTGGATCATAGACTGTGAAAAAAGATGGACGACACCCCTTCGCTGTGCGGCATGCATGACCTGGATGCGATCCTGTACAAAACAGATCGCTGTCTTCATTTAAATTTCCGAAAAACGATCACATCAAGAAGAGGTGGATACATTTTTTGAAGAGCCAACCTTGATGGAGAGCTGAGGATCACCGCCTCTGTAGTGATCATTTTACATGGGATAGTTTTAGAAACTTTCGTCAGAGACAACTGGAATTCACTGGTGAATGGGGCCAAAAACAACCTTCTCCCGCCTCGGCCTTCATCTCCCCGCCCAGAAAGCAGTATCACCTAATATCACCCTCAGCAGCTTTCCCGCAAGTGGGCGTGGTTTCAGCGCAGCCAGCGAACATGCCCCCAGCGTTTGAGAGCAGATTTTTTTCAAGATTTTGATAGCTTATTTTATGTACTTGCCGGCTTTTTTATCATTCAAATTTGGCTGGGTGGCTAATAACACATTTTTTTCTGTGGTGTGACAAGCTCAGAACACATACTTAATTTTGTGTTATTTTACCAAAAATTGTCACATACTTAAATTTGACACAAAAATGCAGACAAGCATTTCAATGGCTTTTAACAACTCACCCTTCACAGCAAATTCACTACACAAATAACTGACAGTCAAAAATTCAGCATTAGTAACTTACTTTTTGCAGCATCCATATCGAACACGTTCAAGCCATATCCCAATTCTTGGCTCATTTTAACCGGATCACTGAATCAGTGAGTTGTTGACTCGAGAACCACTGTAATCGGATCAGCCCAATTCACAAAGGAATCGTTCAGTGAACCAATTCAGAGGTCCAGGTCCAGAGGAAGGAATCAGCTCGTTCATGAATCTGACATTTTTATCTCATCTCAGAGAGGGTGGCTGTCGGTGATTTCTTCCATTCAAAATAATGAGGAATCGGACTCAATAATATTCTATTTGTTATGCAGGTTGTGCTGTTAAATTAAGCACTAACTCCCCCAAACAATAATGGGAGACTAGTACAGACCCCTATTCTCAGCTCTTGCAGTTTCTGCAAATGTAGCTAGTATCTTGGCTGTTCCACTTCTACTTCAGCTGCACGAGATAAGACATTTTTTCATTTTTTGGGGTCAAGAAAGAGTCGGAGTAGATAATATAATTTCACTCTGACTGGATGTGCTTAAATTTGCAGCAAGGATCCTTTCCTGTTACATGGTAAGACATGCACACTTGAATAAGCTGGCAGAACATTGTTGGCTTGTTAAACAATCGTTTAAGAATGTGCATCTAAACATGCTCTATGTAACATTGGGGGCAAGAGCAAAAAAACACTTTTCATTGAAAAAGTTTTTTTTCAATGAAATGAAAGTTTGAATGAAAAATGAAAATTGCTGGCTATGCTGGATAAAAAAAATAAAAAATATTAATCTATATTACTTAAAATGCAATTACATAAAAAAATATTATTATTATTATCATTATTTTCTTTCTTTAAATAATTAAATAGTTCATTCAATTGGTGTTATATGCTGTGTTATAATAACTAAACATTGTTTAACATTTTAAATAATAATTATTATATAAATTGAACAGGACTGTTTGTGATGGTGTTTCATACCTATACATCACAACTGCTTTCTCAGACTGGAATGTTCAGGTGTGATTTTGTCAAAGGTTTAATAGACACAGGCGAATCTCTGTCATTTAGGAATGAGTTCGCCATATTTTAACGATTAATCATGCATATCTGGTATTATAAAATTACACATTATACTATTCCGCTAATATAAGTACATCTGCACCCTTCAACAATGTGCTTATTTTCCATTTCTCCTGAAAAAAGTTGCCAGGTTCTTTAGTTATGTTATTTGTTCTGTAGACTTTCCAAACAAATAGCGTAATAGACAGCTATCAGTGGCATGTAAGTACACTCACTGAACCAGTGGCATCAGAGTGCAGGTTTGTTCTGTGCTCTACCACTGTCTCGGCCTCCAGGATCTTCTCCACGGGCATTTCCTCATTGGCTGCACTGCTGAATTCATAGTCTCCATCCCGCTCCTTATTCTTCTGACGCTCATCCTGAACAGCTGGTGCAGAACATAAGATGAGATACTTGTAAATGTCAAGGAATCAGCCAGGCCATCTGTACCACACCACTGAGTGGATCAAGTTCTAGCCTGGAAACCGAAAGATGCAATTCAAAAACAACCATTGTGTCCCTAAGCAAGACACTTAATGGCAGATTGCTGTAGGTGGACTGTCCCTGTATTAAGTGTACTGTAATGCCAGGTTTAGACTACAGGCCTGATTTTAGCACGATTCTTTTGACAGAGTGTCGTGGTGATTCGTAAACGACAATGAGTGTCAGGACGCAATAATCAATAATTTTATCTCCTATAGTGTGTCATGTTCAATGACAATCGATGCCGTGTCTCCGACGCTTCAGGACATCCCGACAAAAAGACATGAATGTGCATCGTTTAGTCCATGACATGACAAAAAAAATTGCTGCACGAAAAATTGCTGCAAAAGGTGCTTTGCAACTGGTTTTATCGTAGTTTTTGCCCAAGTTCGTTTTATATTATATTATTATTACACTAATAATACAATGGCTGAGGAAGTGATGGCTTGTGTGACTGTTGTAATAAATCTCCCTATATGTTTTGTCCTGGGCCCGAAATGTTACACGTGGTGAGCAACAATTAAAATTGCTAAGGAGCATTTTCTGGAGTTCATTGTTTACTTTTGCAACTACTTGTCTGCCCAGCACCCAAGTTTTATGGTTCTGGATGTGCGCGTGTTGCACCTTTTGAACTCTATGGCATTCACTGTAGAAAATATTCTACAAGTGTGCAACACATTGAATGAAGTCACATACTGATTTGCAGATTTCTCTGTGACTTCACATATTTTGATACAGGTGTTTGAATGCGTTTTGCACCATATTCACTGCAGCAATAAATGTGAGTTTCTTAATTTGTTATTTGTAGAAGAGAATTTGTGCACCTGCAATAAAAAAAAATGAGGTGTAACTGTTGTGTTGTGTTTGTGGAAGATAAAAATTTCAAATTTACTGATACACATGTGTGGCTATTCTCTACAACTACACATTCCATGTATGAGAGCTGCACAAAGGCGTTTTGCACCAAAATTTCTTTCATAAATTTCACCTCATC
This sequence comes from Pimephales promelas, assembly GCF_016745375.1. Next base: position 3,208,808 of record NW_024121199.1, on the reverse strand, counting down.
CATTCTCCATCTACAGTACCTAAATATTACTAAACAGACAGCTGTTGTATTAGTTCACACTACAGGAGATATGTTTAAGTGGGAGACTGACAGGTACCCACCCTCTCTTTTCATTCCCATGGCCAGGCACTTCTGATAGCGGCAGTACTGGCAGCGATTGCGCTGACGTTTATCGACCAGACACTCCTTGTTGTCCCTGCAGGTGTAGCTCAGGTCCTTCCTGACCGTGCGCTTGAAGAAACCCTTGCAGCCTTCGCAGCTGTACACGCCATAATGCTTCCCTGCACACACAAACCATGTTCACATTACCTTTTTTTAAACATTCACTGTAAACAACATCCTCTTTCCAAGGATGCTTTAGAGTCAATGACAAAAAAGAAAGTTCACAGCAAAATCTTTCCAACATTTAGTTTAAAACAAATTACATATTTTTAGTAATGTACTCTTAATTTAAAAAATAAACTTTTATACCATTTTCAAGAAAGCTTCATGACTGCAAAAATGATGTGTGGTTTAACCATCAATTAATATATTTTATAACTTGAATACATGTGAGTGTAAAGGTCTTAATCATTGTTTTCAAATTCAATTTCAAAAGCTGATTATATATATATATATATATATATATATATATATATATCAGCTTTTGAAATTGAATTATATGTATATATATATATATATATATATATATATATATATATATCAGCTTTTGAAATTGAAAACAATGATTAAGAAATATATATATAATATATATATAATATAATATAATATAATATATACATATAATTCAATTTCAAAAGCTGATATATATATATATATATTTCTGTAAGGGGTGTTCACTGATATGCTCACACAAAAATCGCTGCAAAAGATGCTTTCTAACAGGTTTTATCGTAGTTTTTGTCCAACTCTTGACTTGGACAAAAAAAATATGATAAGACCTGTTGATAAGCATCTTTTGTAAGCGATTTTTGTGTGATCATATCAGTGAACACCCCAGACCACTCAGTGAGTTTAACGTCTTTGTAAACTAAAGTTTAATGCGTTTTATGAAGGATTCTACCAGTGCACGTTTGCAACCTTTGTGGAGGTGGGGGGATGCAACCACAGAAACCTCGGGCTAACAGCATGTGTCCAAATTTCAATCTTAACTGTTCTATTTCATCAAAAACAATCTTAAAACAGGGCTTTAAGTGTAAAATACCGAACTTATCCTACCCAATCCTGTCCCTAACCTTACTTGTATCCACCTCAATAGATGCAAACGTGTTTTGCAATACAACATGAACACAACAAGTACAGTGTATCTAACAATTTTGTTGATTTAATTGTACATTGTGGTTAAAAATACCTCAAATAAACTGTTCCTGTTTTCTTTTCAAGAATTCCTTCTTAAATGTCATTCAAGAATAAATTTATTCTTGAATATCATTTTAATGAGGCTTTTATTTTTCTTTAAGGTATCAGGACAGACTTCATGCCCCACAAAAAAAATCAAAATTTATTTTAATTAGCAAAATTAAAAACATCTGTTGCATGCATGGTCAAACCTAAATATCGGTATCGGTTGACTTCTACCATTGGAATTCAGCCAAAGCGCACACTTGTTAGTTGGGTTTTATCCGATACCAGCCTAAACGGTTCTTGAAACAGTACTTAAGAAAACAAAACCGCACACACTTTGTCAAAAAATAATACCGCTTAATTTACAGGGACAAACTGGACACAATATTAACTTACAATACAAATACAAGTAACATATGGTAATAATAAATAAACCAATATAAAATAAAAGTTCATATTTACATAATATCAAATAAAACAATATTATATCAAACAATGTAATTATATTGGAGATTAATAAAGACTACTACCATGTATAAAATGGACATGGCTACAGGTTCCCACGTTTTGTCTGCTTTAACTAGTCATGTAAGTTATCTTGTCATTTACTAGTTAGCCAGTTTGATATTTCATTCCCACTGCGTCTTTGCTACGCAGCTAATCCAACCCTAATCTGAACATAGTAGGTCTCCGCATGTCTGAAAATAATACGATCATCAAAATAATTTGATATGGCAAAAAAAAAAAAAAAAAAAACATTATAGTTCAAACTAATTTAAAAATAAATTGTAAAACTGGAATCTATTTTTTAAATGTGGTTGGCATATCGTTGTGAACTAGGGTTAGGCGAAGTCCCCTAAATTGGCAATTGACGATGTTTACAGTAAAACATTGCTTTGGGGTTGTGAGACAATGAGCAAGATTTCCTGAGACACTACAATAGGCTACTAATAATTCATTAATACGGGCTGTTTTATTGTACAAAATTAAATATTACAGTTAAATGCGTGCTGCTCCTGTACCGCACACGGAGTATGTGTGAAACGGGCGTGTCACGTCTCAGGCATAGACTACAGTAGTGTTGTCACGGTACCAAAATTTCAGTATTCGGTACCAATACCAGTTAAAATTCACGGTTCTCTGTACCAATTTCGGTACCAAAGCTTAGTTTAAATTTACATATATTTAAGTGTTTATCACGGTTACAAGTATGGAAACTGTACATTTGTATTATAAACACTTTAGAAAAAGATTAGATAAAATGACCTAAAATAAACAATAGTATACACTAACACATTTTTAAAGTTGTTTGTAAAGTTTTAATCCATTATTTATTTAATGCACAATGAATTAAGTGAACAAACATGAACAATCAGGTGTTTGTAATAAATAACATTTTCAAACATTAATTAATGTTGTAAAAATATATTGTTTACTCAATGTGTTGATAACTAAGTAATGTTGATGAATGGTATCTTTGTAGCATTACCATAAAACATGTTTTATTTGACTTGACTGTCCTTTTATTTAATCTAAAACTGCATTCATATTTAATTTTAAAAAGGCTTTTTAAACCTGCTGAGTTATAAAGGCAAGGATACGCCTAGAACTGGCACTGACATTAAATGACAATACTAATACCAGTAGTACTCTGGTGTCGGGTGGATACTACTGTGCTCATGTACTCGTAAAACTACCCCGAAAGCACTTTAGAGGCCGTTCACATGTCGCGCGTGTTTTTTAATTATATTTTTGCGCGTGCTTATTCTTTCCAAAGCGCTTGCTCTCACGCGGCGTCTGTCGTTGCTATGCAACGCCAACGAGTTTTTATTATGAGCGCGCTTGAATCGCGCCTATATTTGAAATTGCGAATTTGCATGTAATCGGCCTCTTATGGCAACGTGACATTAGCCTAATCCAAAATATTACCATATGTGGCTCTTTCCTCCTTTCGTTTCAACAAGTGGATTCAGAGAGAGAGAGCCATATCAGCGTTATAAAGAGGACGCAACTGTGCACGTTTCAGACATCGCGTCTAGAACAGAACTGGATTAACCTGGTACTCGGTACCCAGAAAAGCAGGTACCGTAACATTTTTTTTTTTTTAGTACCGACTTGGTACCGAAGTACCGAGTTTTTTGACAACACTAGACTACAGTATTTAAAACAGCAAGCATATGTAGTTATATTCTCAATTTAATTTACAGAGCAATCCCGGCAAAGTTTAGAGACTAAGATTAGTATGTGTCTGGGTGGGGGGTGTGCATCACAATAGTGGCTCTCTATCGTGATGTCGGTCAGTCATCACCGTCCATCGGCACAACCCTATCGAGAACCACTGCCTTAGAACGTTTGACAACCACTCAGGTTCATCAGCTCTGTACCATAAATGTCTGTATAAAACTCAAATTTGAATAAGTGATGATTATTATATCTAAAACTAAAATAGCAACTGAATTTAAAGTGGCATGAAACAGAATTTGCAATAGTCTTTTCTTTCCTATTGTGTGGCAAGTGAAACATATTTTGGGGATGGGACTTGATTTTGTCCATTGGAAACTGATTGGATCATTGGATGGTTGAGGTTTGCTATTGCTGTGATCTAATGTCAGTGACAGGTTGTCCAGCCCTCAAACATGTAATCACGTCGTCAGAGAAGAGAAGAGACTGTGTCCTATACTTCTGTGTACTGTACCTACATAACCAATTAATTGATCAGATCAAAATCATGACCAAAAATAATACTAGAATATCAATGTGTAAAATATGTTTAGCTGAAATATTGAGAAACAGTTTGTTGCAAAAGAACTTAACCATAACAAGCAAACCAAGTTCAAATGGTTTGGGTTCTCGGCTAAATGAAAATGTTGGTTAAAAATTTTTGGTCCATCACTAATAGAAAGCCAATCTGAAAGTTCTATGTTCTATATGCAAGTATCAATACATACCGGAGGAGCGGTCCCCACAAATGGCGCACATCCGTTTCTGGGACAGCATTGGCCCAGAGCCACTGACAGATTTCAAGCCAAAGGGGGGTTTCACATCATCAGAGCTGCTGACAGCATGTAACCCAGACACAGACATTGAGGAGTTTATCTGCAAGAGATAAATAAACAAGAAGTGATGATTAGACAAAAAAGTCATCAGGAACACAACAAAAGACTAGCAATATGGTACTTCTATCATATGGCAGGGCTCCAGACTACGATCAAATAGTTACATTTTGCGACCAAAATTTCAGAGTGCGTTTCAAGTGCAAACAGTATTTTTTTTTTTTTTTTTACACGTTAAATGTCATGTTAAACATGGAAGGGGCTTATAAATGAATCCGGAATGTGTGGCAGGCCAATGAGTGTGAGAATAATAGGGAATGGCCACTGTAAGTGGCTTATATGTGGAGGGGGAGGGTCCTAGAGATAATTGAGCATGCGTTTAAACCAACTATTGACTTGTTCTTCCGACCTGCGGCTAGTGTGCCAGTTAAAGGACAAGTACGGTATTTTACAATTAAAGCCCTGTTTTAAGATCGATTCTGATGAAATAGAATGGTTAAGATTGTTTACTACTTTAGTATAAAACTTTAGTTTACAAAAATGTGAAACTCACCGAGTCTGTGGTGTTCACTGATATGCTCACACAAAAATCGCTGCAAAAGATGCTCTCCAGCAGGTTTTATCGTATTTTTTGTACAACTCCATGGACTTGTATTGTATGTTCTGTGGTGTATGTAGGGCCCTATGAAATCCGTTTTATTTTTTCCCAAATTCCGTTTTATTTTTTCTCAAATTCCGTTTTAATTTTGGGGAATTAGGTTTTTTTTACCCTTGACTGTTATTTTAGTTGTAAAAATAGTATGCTTTTAAAGTTAATGATTAAAATGTATTAAAAATACAAATAAATTAGGAATGACCTTAAATTTATTGAGGTAATACAGACATTTACTCAGTAGCCTTTTCAGGACAAATACTGCATGACGCAACCTAACACTGCACTCTTCAAGTAACAACAAAGTATGGTTATGAGCTTTAAACTGTCCAGTAATATAAATTATATTCATTTATAAGTTTAAATAAAGTCACACACCGTCTCTCAAGAAGTTCGCTTCACTTTTGTCCAGTCCGGCGCATCATAGACAGGCGTGGTGTGCACGTCGTGTGTGTGTGTGTGTGTGAGAGACGCGTGAGTGAGAGAGAGACGGAGGGAGAGCGGAGAAATACAACTGAAAGAATACGCTGCGTGTTTTAAATAGTGTTAAAAAGCGAAATGAAGTATGTGGCGGTGAATTAGTCAATGTGTGGGAAACACTGCATAAGTCACGTGCGAACTGCTCGGCTCGGCACTGACGGCTTATAGCATCGAGTTTCTTAACTTTTTGCCGACGAAAGGAGAGCTGTGGCGAGCCGCTTCGCCATGCTTTCATTGTTTTGATTTCGTCATTGGAGCTGAAATGACGGGTTGAGGGGTTTGTGTCGCCCAGATTTGCTTCCCCCGGTCGGCATTTCCACCAGACATGCGTTCATCTTCCACACAAAAACAGAATTTCAAACCAAATATGTAAAAATCCATGAAATTACGTGTTAACACTAGATTCCGCGTTAATTGGCCAATTCCGCGATTCTGTCCGCGATTTCGTTATCGTGGAAATCATAGGGCCCTATGTATGGTATTACTCCGCCGCCAGAAACAGAAATGGGGTTGTTTGTATTCTTTCTGTAGTCTTATGCAGTCGTGGTATCGTAGGCTACACTAAGTGGTTTGCTTGCAATTGGCAAAGGTGCATTATCGCCACCAATTGGGATGGAGTGTCTATTATTCAAGCTCTCAACGAAAGAATCTATGGTTGTGAGGCATTCGGAAAAATGGGTCTAAACTGTTGGAAAGCATCTTTTGCAGAGATTTTTGTGTGCGCACCTGAACTGAACTGCAGATGTGAACTGCATCAGTGTTTAAACTAAACTCATTTAAGCCTTGTCAATGTAAACATTCAAGAGCAAGATGCAAGAGAGAACTCGCATCTAAAAGATTTGTGCACGCATGTGTGTGCGTACATGCCCGTGTGTGTCTCTGTGTGTGTATGTGTAGGCTACTCATCTCAGACAGCACGCAAATATAGTTCTCTTTCAAGTCTTGCACTTGAATGGACAAATTCACGAAAAATGTATGTCAACATGTCCGTCTAGAAAAGTATCCTAGCAGACATAGTCTGTTATGCCTCAAGTGAACTTATATGATCAAGAAAGACACTCACAGTATCAGTGTAGGCCTACTGAATCAGCTCTGAATTGAATAGCTTTTATAACTTTAAGGATTAATCTTTAATTTATACAGTCAAATATGAAATGTTATTTTACATTTGATAATTTTATTCAATTTCTGAACCTGAAAAACTAATGACCTACCTTAAAAGTATAGTTTATTTTATTAGCATCTTTGCTCTATTGTATTTATTTGTGATTAGATTTTTTGCTTCTTAATTTTATTTGATAGTAGTCTTTTTTTTCCCTGAACATAGCACATACCAAGTCCGTGAACCTAAAACTGTGATACAAACTGAACCGTGAGCTATTTAAAACATTGCAGCCCTAGTACAGCGTCGCAGTCAGATGATGATTCGGAGTAAGAGGTTTGCATGGCGAAAAAGGCCGAACCCCAAGAATTCAGCTGGTTGAGGTAGTACTGTAAGGAGCAATGCCACTGCCGGTTGCGTTTAGAAGAAAAGAGGATGTAACGTTAAATCAGAGCACAAAGGCATTGTAATTGCTGCATCTATTATCAAAGTATATTAGTAATGTATTGGAAATTATTCGAAATATGAATATTTGATTAGTATGTTGATTTACGGTGTGTGTGCTCCTAAATTTTCTGGTTGTGCCCCCAAAAAGTTCAGTTGTGCTCCTAGTAAAAAAAAAGTTAGTCTGGACTCTGGAGCCCTGTATGGAGAAAAATGTGTGGCTCACTTGAGAGTTGGTGATGGGTCCATAGCCGACGGATGGGGTGCCGGGAACGCCGGGAGAGCCGATGGACGAGCTGACGGCTGACAGTGGCGAATCTATGGAGCTGACAGGGCTACTGACGGCAGAAGTGGAGGGCAGTAAGGAGTTCATAGATGCACACTAGACTGGCCAACAGAGAGGACACTGTTGATCTTTGATAATCTACTAAAAGAAGAGATTGACAACAATGAACTTAAAGACCGGATACACTGAATGTAATGGAAGAGTTCTGTCATTCATGGATATGTCATTAGTCAAGTCCCAACATGGTCATTTCAATGACGAATGGACAAGAAATCAAAGCTGGTGCCATAATCACAATATCTACCATTTTCAAATGTTTTTCTTATTGAATATCTCAGGAAATATGGGAAACATTTTATAATGTCTCAGATTACTTTAGGAAAGAAACTGGGGCGTTGTGTCTGCTGTTTACTGCTCTATTAATCCTGCAGCAGATTAGGCCAATGTCTATGGCTGTCTGCATAAACTAAGAAGCAGCATAGCTAGACAGCATATTGGACAATAATGGGTGAGTTCTAACATTATAATATCAGTAATGTTATATGATGCCCTACAATGCAGTCTAGGTAGGTAGCTCACTAGAATCAAAACTTTGAACACGCCCATATCTCCCAAAATGTTGTCTAGGTAGGCAGCTCGCTAGGTTTTGGGATGCAGCCTAAATCTGTTCTGTAATCACCCCCACTAAAACTGACACTATCAGCGCTAATGTCTGCCAACTCCTTTTATAAATGATATTGAATGGCTAAGAGCAAAAAAATGGTTATATGCCCATTTTAACACTATAATAGGCGTTATTTTGCTGCTCCTGGCAGCATTTGGATTATTTATTGTGTAGCACGCAGCACTGAGTGAGCGCAGCTAATAACGGCTAACGGGCTGTTTATGATTAAAAGAAAAGCATTTGGTCCACCCTTTTCATATTCGATATACCCTGTTCAAAACGCATAAATTATACCGTTTACAAATAATTCTAATTTTGTGCTGCATACAAACCCTTGTACTAAAACACAAATTGCGAGAGAAAATAATACGACAAGCCCGTGTTAGCTTAGCTTAGCCTAGCTCGCCCAACTGTTTGTTTGATTTTCCGAAATATTTAAATAAGTTTGTAGAGTTTATATGCGCATATGTACTCATTCTCACCAAAGAAACGCCGAATCCTCCAACAGCAACGATTCGTGTCCTTTAAAGCATCGTTTCATCTATATTTTACAGTTTACGCCATAAATGTTTGCATCCAGACAAATACCTTGCAAGTCAAGCCTCCTAGTGGACACCGAGGCTATTTCACATTAGAAATATATGCAGGCAAATAAATAAATAAATAAACAAATAAAATATATATATATACACACTGAGAACTACATGTTCTTTTGGATGTTAAATGTGTTATTTAGTCTGAACCATAGGTCTGAACAGTTATTTGGAATCAAATATTTAGGGATAAAAAAAGTCACATATTTTATAAAATTTCTCAACTTCATATGGCCATTTGGTAATTGCCTGGTTTCACAGACAAGGCTTAAACCTAGTCCCTGACTAATATGCATGTTTGAGCTGTTTTGACTAAAAGCAACTTGACATATTTTAAGATGACATTGTTTTGTCTCAAGATGCCATTGTTTTGTCTGCAAATCTCAATCAACCACTAAACTAGGTAGCAGGTATCTGTAGGTATTGATAGCACCAACGTTAAAGGGATAGTGCACTAAAATAAACACCCTGGTGTGGTTCCATGTAGAGCTCCATGATTTGGGGATAAAATCGAATTTGTATTATTTTATATAAAATATTATTTGGGATTTGCCTTGCATTTATAGTAGATTTGCCGTTTTTGTTTGTAGGGCTGCACAGTTTGGTCGAATTATTATCATTGTTATTAGCCTACTCACAGTTTGGTCGAATTATTATCATTGTTATTAGCCAACTCATTATATAATTACATATTAATTACTATAATTATTGTATAATTCATTCATTTTGTTTAAATTCATTTAAGGTACACTTTGTGATTTTTGGCCCTCTAGCAGTTAAAAAACTGCATGTATTTTACGAAAGACATTTGTGATTGTGCTCTGGCTCTGTGTACTCTGTATCCTACTGCTCATAAACATTCATTGTAGGCTTAAGAGATATAATCAGTTTATATGGAAAGGATCTCAAGCTGATTAAGACTTTTTTTTTACCCAATAATAGACATGCTTCTTCCTTGAAAATAAATTCCAGCACAGCGCTAGAACAACCATATTGAAATGACGAGTTGAAGTGCAAAATGTATTCTACAATAACATACAACAAGATCATCTTGACAGATCCCCCCTCTAAGGACAGCTCCCAACGCCTGGCAAAACCAACACAAAACATAACTTCAGGAGGGTGGTGGATTAGAGGAGGTCTGAGGGAGAGATGGTGGGCCAGGCCCATGCAGGGGGACAAGACACAGGACGTGGCATGGCGTGGACGGGCCTGGGTCGTGGCGTGGTGTGGGCGGACCTGGGCCGTGGCATGGCGTGGGTGGACCCGGCAGTGAAGGGAGCCAGGGCGAATCCGGCAGTGCAGGGAGCCAGGGCGGACCAGACAGTGCAGGGACTCAGGGCAGACCAGGCAGTTCAAGTGGCTATTGCGGCATGGCCTCCATGGTCCCATCAAGGGGCCTACTGCCCACCATACATGACCGAAGAGGTTAATTTAAGCCTATACCCTAAATATGTCCTTAAAGACCACATCAGTAAAGTCCAAGTGGTGAGAGTTCACAAAATTCTGCCACATAATCATCTATGGTGAGGTCTCCTTGAAGCAGATTTAGGAGGGCAACTGCTCGGTTCATGGTTGTAGGGCAAGTTGTAGCGAGAACCCAAGTGCAGTTTTTATTCAACAATAACATAACAAGATCAAACATGAAACAGAAGCATGACATTGCATGAAAGAAAACCGTGGACATAAACTTACGCAACAGAGGTTGCAGGAAACAATACTAGACAAGACTTGACATTCTTCTTCTTTTTTAATTGGCGGTTAGCAACTATTTCTTGTGCATTACCACCACCACTGGACTGGAGTTAGGAACTGGAGACTGTACTGTTTTAAACAAACAAAATAACCAACCAAACAAACAAACAATCCCAAACATATAAAGTAGAATTTACATCTTTTTAAAAAGGCCTGTACTTTTCAAAAAAGAAAGTAAGAAACCAAACATTTCTCCTCCCAAACTTCTTTCCATAAGGTCTTATGCTGCGTTCATGTGCTATGGTAATTATGGTAAATACCAAAAGCCGACGTGGAAAATGCACATGAACACCCCCTCATGTGGTATTTTCTACTGGGCAACTCGTAGAATATTTTGATGGACGAGTTGCCGAGATGAGATAACCTTTGAACTTTTCAAAATGGCGGAGAGTACCGCAAGAGTCGTGAATGGTAAAAATATATTCATGATCTAGAAAATATAGCATATTATTTACCTTTTGAGTTTTGATCAATCATTTTCTTGCTGTTGCAGATTACTTAAGCAATCTAAAATAGATTGAGCTAAATAACAGGTCTGGATCTCCATCTTTTTACCACATTATGACAACAAAAGCACTTGAACGCAACACACTGGTAAATACCAGTTCACAGTGGAAAATATCCTACTTTCCATAGCACGTGAATGCAGCATAAGTATCTAAAGACACTTTCTTTTCTTCCAGCTGAGTAACAAGCCTTTGCCTTGCCTGATTGGATTTATGACAGTAAACTACTATGCCCTACTGTTTCAGGTGTATGGCTCTGGAAATACTCACAATTTCCATCACCATGCTTTCTCATGAAGAACAGCATACTATTCAGCTTTGTATGACTCAACCTCATCCTAGTCAGCACAATTTCTTCCTGTCTAGATCTGTGTGTGTGTGTGTGTGTGTGTGTGTGTGTGTGTGTGTGTGTCTTTTCCCATTTTCCCTTGTATCCTATATAGATGTCTTCCTGATCACCCATTGTCCCAAATTGTTGCCACTTTTCAATGGTATGGCCTTAACTATTCTTTTTATCTCTGCTTTTCTGTATTTCAAATCTATATCCATATTAGTTGTCCCCATTGCTCTCTTTGCATGTTCATTGGCCAGTTCGTTACCTTCCACTCCCAGATTCCAGACTCCCAGATATTTAAAGATTTCAACCCTCTCCAGTTATTTACCTGGCATCATTATTTTTAATTCTTGGCTAATTTCTGTTCTTGTAAAGAACATAACCTTTTTCTTCTCTATTGAGATCCTAAATCCCCATTTTACTCCCCTTTGCTGAACTTTATACACAGTATCTTGCATCTTACTCACAATAAACTCAATGGTCCTCCCCATCTTCCACATTGCACCATCATCCACAAATAACGCTACTCCATCTAGACCTTGCAAGTCTTTAAATATCTGGTCTATCATAATTACAAATAAGAAAGGACTCACAATGCTTCTTTGAGGGGTACCATTTTCAACTCTAAAACTCTCACTTAGTTCCCCATCAATTCTAACTGTCAACGTCAGATGAGAAAGCTCTGATCCACTGATACATCCGCCCCCTAATTCCCATCTGTTTTAATTTAATTAATAGTCATTCTATCCACATAGGCTTTCTCTATGTCAAAAAATACTGACACTTTATTCACTTGGGCCTTTCTTATTGCTTCCTCCAGGCATACCACTAGTACCCCCTTCCCTTCTGAATCCACTCTGGTACCATTGCAACCATTCTTTTGACTCCACCCAATACACCAGCCAATAATTTATAATTTTCTCCGTTGTCTTACCCATCAGTGATCTCAATGCTAAAGGTCTATAACTGCTTGGACTATGAGGGTCTTCAGCTTCCTAATTGGTACAAAAATAGATTCCTTCCACTCTTTAGGGATGATCCCTCCTCCCATATCTTATTGTACAACTTCAGTAGGACATCCTTACCACTATCACCCAAGTTCTCTAACACAGAGTAGCATATAGTATCTTTCCCTGGAGCTAACTTTCCTCATTTCCTCAGTCCTTCATTCAATTCTCCTTTCCCCATCTCCATTCTCAAACACCCTTCGATATTTATGCACAGTTTCTTCTCTCCCTTTTTCTCATTAGGTTTCCTGAACTGTGTACTTTAGCTAATGTTTTTCCTATAATTTCTGCTTTCTCCTTACTAGATGTTACAGTATATTGTCAACTCCATTAATCAATACAGGATGCCAATATTCCTTGCTATTTCCTTTTCCTAAGCATCCCCCAAACCTTCTTTATTGGAATAGTTCGTCCTAAAGAGTGGCAAAATGCCCTCTAATACTCCCTTTTTGCTTTCCTGATATTTCTCCTTACCATTTCTTGCGCTCTCTTGTACTCAGTCAAATGCTGGAAATCGTGTGTTCTCTTAACTAATCTGAATGCCTTGTTTCTTTCTTTAACAACTTCCGTACACTCTCTTGACCACCATGGCACTATTTTATTCAAGCACTTTGGTTTGGATTTTGGTATAGTGGCATCTGCCACTGCTATAATGCTGGACCTTATTTCACTAGTTAACACTTAAATACTTTCACTGCCATCTAATAACAGCCATTCCACACTTAAATCTACAAACGGATCCCAGTCAGCTCTCTCTACAAACCACTTCTCTACTTTCACTTCATTCTCTTTCTCTATCTATAACACCTGTATATTTCTCTATCTATAACACCTGTATACTTTTATAGGGTAGTGATCCCCATTAAGGCATATCCATTGTATTCCCTCTTCACATTTGTCTGCCACATTTCTAGTACCAAAGGTTAAGTCTATTGCTGACTCTGTCCCTCTATACACATCTGTACTAGATGATCCATCGTTAAGACATCCTAGCTCTTCCTCTTCTACATATCCTTCCAATACATTCCTATTTACGTCATCTTTATCACCCCATAAAGTGCTATGTGCATTAAAATCACCACACCAATGAGTCTGCATTCCAAATCTTTCCAAATTTCTGGGATTACATGGGTTTTAAAAATGTATAACTTTAATATTACCCTCTTTTACCCACAGGTTAGACCACAGGTGGACTTAGGGTTAGACCACTAGGAGGCACCTTCTGGCCCATATATCTGCATCTCATATTGAAGCTAAAGGGTGCCATATGCGTTGGATGTAGACAAAATGTCAAAAATTTCTCTGGAAGTCTTTCTTTCTTAAAGGTAAGCAGTACTGAGAGACTACCTTTGTCTTCTGTTGGACAGTGCTGTTGACCAGCACAAACACCACTTCTGATGTGATCATAGAAGTGGATAAATACATTACAGAGACAAAGAGCTGAAGAGCCACTTGAATACTGGAGAATGCAGAAACATGTCCCCATCTATGCACAGTACATTGGCATTGCAGTTTCCTTGTACCCCACCCTCCTCTGGGTCATGAGTGTTCTCTAAGGCTGGGGAAATACTATCTAAAAGGAGAAATATACTTTTATTACAGCTTTTATTTCTTTATAAAAATAATTAAAAACTTTATCACCTTTCTGTCATTCCAACAGTTACATAAGCACTTTCACTGCCATGTGACTTAAGCACATTTAATAAGAGATGATCTTATCACACAATGTCCTTATTCACTATGTGTGTGTGTAGAGAAATAATGGGCCTACTTTAAATCGTATTGATTCATATAAACTGCTCGTTTTATATTTTATTGTCACACTTTAATGGGTAAGGGAATTTATTTAATGGCCAAATCAAACAGAAACATGTAAGGCTATTATTTGTTCACATACAGTAACATTGAAACCATGGAGTGCGTTGTGGTGGCTTCATCTGATAGAGCTTCTTACACAGGCTACTGGCTGCTTTATTTTAAAAAAGCACCAGATGGTGCTGTTCTTGACACTCACAAAGCTTTGAATCTTTTCCTAGAACAGTAAGGGGAAAGCCTCATTGCTTCATTTCCCCATCCCTTCCTTACACTCTGTTCCTTTTCCCTTATCTTTTACCTCAGAATAATCATCTGGCATTTGCAATGGCTTCTTTTTCTTCCACTTATTTCCAATCACACTCACACCCTCAACATCCATCACTACCTACTCCACCCAAGTCACGGCAATAATGAGGGCTTAAATACACAGTCTAATGACAAGACAAGGGACACCTGTGAACAATGAACAGACGATTAACCAATGACAAGACACATGGCAAGATCACATGACAAACAACGAAATAACATGACATGACAGACATGGAACATGACATGTACAAACCAAAACGTGACAGTGACAAGACAAAGTCATGACAATAATGCTTTACAATGAACTGCATATGGCAATTTATCTGTTCAAATAAAACTATAGTATACAAACTGCATCTTTGCATCACTTTTACAACATGTGAAGTCCTGCAGTTCTTGCCATCTCCTAAAAGCCAAGCCAATGTTGATTCTCATTTTATTACGAGCTCTGCTACGTTAGCTCTTTTGCCAGCAGACTCTCCTCTGTTTGGCATTTTTATTGAATTGGTGATTCCCTAGAGGTTGGAGATTTAGCGTTCTCCATGTCAACTTTTGTCTCTTTTTGTGACAACTAAAGCCAATCAATACAAAGTCTCTGGAATATCTTTTCTCTATTTTCGAATATGACAAGACATGTCATGTCCTGTCACGGAACGTCCATGTCCTGATTATATTCTGCTATGGCCTATATTTGCTTCTTTTATTAAATCCAGGTAACTGGTTGATGAAACATTTATTAAAATAAAGATAAAATTTATTAAAAAACGAAATTCACTTCAAAGAATGGCTTTATACAAAACAAAATTTAATGTGGTCAAAATTAGCTCTCCCGATTTAGCCTTTGGGGCATAGGATATATATGCACCTGATATGCACACGGTTCACTTTTCATAGATTCAATAAACATTTACTTTACATAGATTCAATAAAAAAAAAAACATATTTAAACATAAATATTAAACTAAATACATTTCTTTAATGGACATAAAACGTAGGCCTACGCTTAACCTACAGGGAAATGTAATGAGTGGAACATTGCAGGGGTGTGTTTTTGAATAGCCAATATAATCAAATAATTCCTGTCGATCGTCAAATATTATTTTTGCTTTAATTCCCAATCCCTATAATACGAAATCTCTTTATCAGACAACAGACAAGCAGCATACGAAAGAAAGTAGCCTATAGGCCTAAAAAAATAAAAACACATTCAAGTAAATGATAAATAAAAGTACAAGAGGCTCAGAGTTTCTGCCGCATTATATTAAATTATATTATATTAGATTATATTAGATTATATTATTATTCAAGCAGTTCGGCAGTTGTTGTTGTCTGACTAGTCGACACGTGGGGTGATGACATCATCGTTTCACAAAATATACGGATTGGCCGTACACACAAAACCGCAAGGGTGTCGTTTTCAGATTTATCCACCTTGGGACCCGGTTTCAAAAAATAGCGGTTTCACTCTCCCAAAACGCTGGATCCGTGTGGACAAAACGCCAATACGTATAAAAATGTATACGTATACAGCAAAACGCGTCTTCATGTGGACGGGGCCTCATCTGTATATCAGCTGAATATCAGCTGCTGCTCTGTTAAGTCTTCGTTGTCGGTTAGAAACCTGGCTGTGCTCTTTGATTCCAATCTTCATTTGAAAGTCACATGTCTAGTATCGGTAAAACAGCATTTTTACATCTTTGAAATATATCTAAATTACACCATATGCTTTCATTGACAAATGCGGAACAATTAGTTCATGCGTTCATTACATAAAGACCAGATTATTGTAATGCTCTGGGTGATTGCCCTGCACGCTTAATAAACAAACTCCAGCTAGTTCAAAATGCCGCAGCTCGAGTTCTTACCAGAACCAGGAAGTATGACCACATTAGCCCGGTTCTGTAAACACTGCATTGGCTGCCTATTAAACATTGCATAAATTTTAAAATATTGCTGATTACTTACAAAGCACTAAATGGTTTAGCTCCCAGTACTTGAGCGAGCTCTTAACGTATTATAGTCCTTCACGTCTATTGCGATCTCGGAATTCCGGCCAGTTGATAATACCTAGAATATCAAAATCGACTTCAAGCAGTAGACTTTTCCTATTTAGGACCAAAACTCAGGAACAATCTTCCTAAGATTTTAGGAAGCAGACACACTCTGTCAGTTCAAATCTAGACTAAAAACTCATCTCTTTGGCCTATCATACACATAACACTCCTTAATTTATAATTAGGCTGCATTATTTAGATTAGCCGGAACCGGGGACCTTCTATGGTGGCCCTGCGCCTGGACCCATCCCAACTCATCCTTAAATGGATAGTTCACTTTGAAATTAATTTTTGAAACGTTTTAGCTTACCTCAAGGGCATCCAAGATGTAGGTGTCTTTGTTTCCTCAGTATTTTCAATTTTGACATTTTTCGGTCAAATCGGTCTTGTCTGTCAGTCATATAATGCAGGTTTAGGGGGTCCACCTCAAAGAGAATGCACAGAGAAGTCAAAATTAAACATGATTTAATGACTCGTGAATGTAAGTGCACACTGATGGCCTAAGACACGAAACAAGCGGTTTGTGTGAGAAAACGAACAGTATAGTTTTTACCTCTTGTTAAAGCTGGGATATACGATTTCAAAGATTGTTCATTATTTATATCCTTGTTTATATGCTGGTTATGGTTATATAGTACAATCCTAACAATAAGAATAGAAAAAAGAATGAAAAAATCCATTCACTCTATTGGCTGTACAGCTGCAGAGAAGTTGACCAATGTAAGCTGTCCGGCTGGACAGCTTACATTGGTCAACTGCTCTCATCCAATCACCAGCTCCACTTGAAACTCCACCTGGCGCTCGCGTCTCCAACCCAACCCCACCCGCCCCCCTCCTTGCGCGAGGAAACAGCTGACAGACTGTCTATGGTAGCTAGCCAAGTAGCGTCAGATCAGCAATGGCTAAAGCAATGGATAAAAATATAAATGACAGAAGCAAGCGGCCCCTGCTTTCCCCTACTGTAAAGTTTGGATGAAAGAGAAAGTCTGTAAAGGAAAGAGCAGGGATTAAAAAAAATGTTACACCGGACTCTAAGTAGGATAAATATAGGGTCCACTTTGACCGTTGGAGGAAGCTTCATGGAGATCTGGGACCGAAAACCGATGCTGACACGGGCACGGCTGACTTTTTGTTGAGCAGGTAAACATTTATTTATACTTTATGTTGTGACGTGTTACATAAATAGATTTTTATCAGTTTGACAACTTGCTCGTGCTGCCGGTCGGCATGTTAGCCGTTTAGCATCGCCTATCACGAGTCAAAGTAATTATATTTCTTGAAGTGCTTGAATATATTTCAGTATGCCTAGCGGGTTTCTGTTCGAGCCGATCAGAAGTTGAACAAGATGTGCTGTGTGCTACTATAACAATTACTGAAAACCTTGGCAATACTAGTAGTATTATACTGATGGTGGTGGGGAGTTTAGAACATTTCATGTGTTGCTAATCTTGCATTGACGTGAACTCAAAAGTGACACAGGTCTTGGATCAGGTAGCACAGATGGGAGGGGTGTGTGTGTGTGTGTGTGTGTGGAGGTGGCGGGATGAGTTTTTTAAAACTTCCCTACCATCTCAGGCTTTCTCGACCGATTTTTAACATCGTATACCATAGCTTTAACAGCTATGTCGAACTGATTTGAATCAGATGTCCAACTGAACCGAACTGAACCGTATCCAACGTTACGCTGGAAGTGATCTCTCACGCGTATACATCACGCATTGTTTACACTGAGATTTCGTAAGTTTTACCTTTCACTAAACATATTTAAATGTACGGGAAATCGCAATGGAAGACGATTTCGATATATCTAAATGTTTAGTGATGTTCAGTGATGTGTGACCCTTGTCTTTAATCCAGTTCTGGGCCACTTCAGCGCCGTCATTCTTTGCACTTGGGCCGAGGATTGGGTTCACATGGTTTGGGTAAGATTAGGCTGGGTTATGGCTCAGTTTTGGGCTTTCTGGTTAAAGGGTGGTGTCGATATGGTTAACTTATGGCTGAGAATTGGTACCAATAATAAAACCTGTTTTAGCCCAGTTCAGGGCCAGTTAAGGGTGATTAACTTGCTGAGATTCGGGCCAGTTATGGCCCACGTGTGACCCTTGTCTATAATCCAGTTCAGCGCCATCATTCTTTGTTGTACTTGGGCCGAGGGAAAAGTGATTGTGTGGGCTGGAGCTGGGCCAGAAAAAAAATTGCTATGTGGGTTAAAGCTTTCCCAGACAGCAAACTGACATTGAATCAACGTGGAAACGACGTCTCTCATGACATTGAAACAACGTTGATTTGCTCATCGAATTAACGTTGAACCAACGTCAGACGCGGCATTCTTCAAAGCTAAATGAAATCGAAAATTGGTTTGCTTTCATAACGTTGAAACAACGCGTTGATTTCAAGTTGATTTTCCGTTAGTTTTGAAAGAATGACGCATCTGACGTTGGTTCAACGTTAATTCGATGAGCAAAACAATGTCAGATCAACGTTGTTTCGATGTCATATTTCCACGTTGATTCAATGTCAGTTTGCTATCTGGGTTGCCAGATTGAATAATTTTTGTATACTTCATTTAACTTTTCTTTTCTTTTTGTCCCCAAGGTACCATGAAAACAGCGACTAAGAATTAAAAATATTGACTGAGAAGAATGTGGAAATCGTTGTTGGTGCTGTTGCCATGATGAATCAAAATTTCTGAGCTCCGTTAATCATGGTTTCACAGTTGTGGTGCACATGCTTAACTCATAGTCAGTCTACTCAAAGTTGATTGAATAAACCCAATTTTGTTCTGAAAACAAAAACTCAAGAGTTACCCTACAGGTATCAAGTTCAAGTTTTAACTCTGAATTGGTTGAACCTCCTTATTGAAACAGGCCCCAAAACACAAGAAACCAAGAAACAACAAAACATCCACATAAAGACCTGACCAAGAACAAGTGGAACACAAGGACATTGTCTGATTCCAAAAGGTGAAAATTGCTGCCGAAGACTGTGTCGCATCCTTTCTACAGTACTACCTTCATCATACCGCTTTTTTTACGGAAGCATAATCCCATGCTATATGATATCCCACAATCCATGTCCTTTCAATTCTTTGACATTTGGGCTGAAAAATAAAAAGGGCAATCTGAAAGTTGCGGTTGGTGGACAGCTTGTGTGTATACTTTTGATCAGCTTTTTCACTTTTGACGTAATTTCTAGCAAGAAATATCGTAGTAATTAAATATTTACATGGTTCCCACCAGAGATCTCTCTATCTTTAGCATTTCCAGCACATCTACAGTCCATTCCTCCAGAAGTTCAGTGTCTTTTAATTGAAAAGTGGGTATTTTCGGAAACATATGGACATTTATTATAGAAATCCTTTTACTCTTTGACAATAGTGCAGGTTCTCATGGATAGACATATGGGAATGTAAATCAGCAGCCAAATGGACCATCCCACAATTCATTTGCATATTGCCATTGTTCCCTTAGTTGCTCTTTTGGCTGATTCCCCTTGACCCCCAAGAACAAACCCCACAATCAATTCAACCTAACCTTAGCATGGCTGACCTCACCTTCACTCCTCCCTGAAATAAAGCAGCCTGGACACGGATTTGTACCTCAGACCACAGTCATCTCTGCCTAGAACTGCACAATCAATCCTCCCATGGCATATTAATTCCCTTATTACATTTCAATTTGAAATCAATTATAATTGCCTTTACCAAAAGTACTTAAATGTTTGTTTTTATTTTTAGTCACTGTTAAGTACTTACATGTTTTAATCCCAGCAAATCTAAATTAGTTTTCAAGAATGAAAAAGTATATATCTATAAATAAGATAAATTACATTTCTATTATAGTTTTGTTAGATGGTTGGGTGAATTTTTGTCACTGCTTTTCAGGAAGCAATCCTGGGACATTCCACATGCGCTGGATCACACGTACATGGTACGTAATACCAATAAGAGTTCGAAAACAGATGTCACGAAATGACTCTTTTTAATAGGCATCGACCGTTACACATTAGCGGTTTTTAAGCAGATTTGAATGCCAGCTAAAGACCAGTCCATGGATTCCGCACAAACCCTCATCAATATCCTTTATTATTGCGCAGTTCAATGTTAATGTCTTGTTGAAGCCCTTGTGTCAGCAGCTGCAGTCCCACCAACCCCTGCTCCTTTCTCACCCTCCTCTCCTCTTGTGTGTTGTCCAGCTGCTGGTGATCCCTGACCTCCTGACCCTCACTCCTGACCTCAGCGAGTCTTTCCCACGCCACACCCTTTTGTGTGAAGTTTGCTATGGCAACACAGTGGTCAGTGGTAATATATACATTATCCTGCTAAAGGGACATTTCATAAAGGAAATTATTTGACTTAGCACATGAAGCAGAATCACTAAACCCAAAGAGTCAACACATTAGAGTTGCTTAAGTATGTAAGATATAAGAAATAAACAAAAAAGTTAAGGTATTTGATAAGGTGTTACTATAGTGTTGAAAGGGTGAGAAGTTCTTGGGCCTTATCTTACAGAAGATCTTTCCTGGAAATGTATGTACATCACAGGCAAATCAACACATCAGTTGACGTTTGGCCAGGTTTAAGGTTCCCCAAAAAATACTGAGGACTTACTGGTGCTGTGGAGAGCCTACTCAAAGGGAGTGTTGTTCCTGGTTTGGAAGCAATCTGGACAAGACTTTCTCAACATCAGAAAGTCTTGTCCAGAGTGCTAAGATCAGCACAAAAAGCCATCAGGACTTCACTCCCTGGCATAAAAAAAAATCAAACAAAAAAAAAACATTTACACTCAGAGATGCAGGACCTGGGCCAAAATAGTTATCAAAGACTTTCATCATTCGGAACACAGCTTATTGTCATTGCTCCCATCAGGGAAGCGTTACAGGATCATGAGAACCAACACAGAAAGACTGAGAAGGAGTTTATCCTCAGGCAATTGAATGAGTCGAATCACATATAAACATATATATTACATAAAAAAACACAGACATGATCATGTTCTATATATTATTGGTGTATTTGTTTTTATCTTATCTTATTGTTTTTAGTATTTTTGCATTGTGGCAACTAGGGGGAAATCATTTCACTACATTGCATCACATGTATGTGACAAATAAAGAACCTTGAACTAGTTGGTTACTGGGGCATCGTCGGCCTTCAGTGTAAGTCTATGTTTTTCTACTCAGTTTGTCATATGCCAGGCTTAAATTGTATTCATAAAATTTCAGAAAAGTAAAATACACTTTTTATACCTTACATCAATAAAAACACATTATGCAGCACGGTTTAATGCATTTAAATTAGAAGTCTGCTTACTAGTGAGCATCTGTTAAAGTGAAGCCTGGGTCAATGACATTGAAAAATCATGTCTACTCAATTTAATCATTTAGCAAGTTCTCAGAAATGTATTTGTATTCATGTTAATTTATTGACTCTAAAATTGACTCTAAATATGTCATGTGGTGTAACCATCAAGTAAAATTAATAGCATATTTTCTTCACACCTTGAATGTATAGGTGTACGTATATAGGTGTACACATAGTTTACGTATATATGTGTTAATATTTGTATATATTATTAATATTAATATAATGTTAATATTATTTATATGTATTTTATAATAATTTAAGGTTACACTTTATTTCGATAGTCACTTTAGACATTCTACTAACTATAAGCAACTTTTCAACTACATGTCAACTAAGTGTCATTAGAGTATTAGTAGGCTGTAGTAGACTGTCAGTAGACTGTTAGGTTAGGGTTAGGTGTTAGGATTCAGGTTAGGAGAACAAGTTGACTTGTAGTTGCTAAGTTACTTACAGTCAGTTGAATGTCTGTTGAGGGACAAAATAAAGTGTTAGCAGATATTAAGCTGACAGTCTACTAATACTCTAATGATAGTTAGTTGACATGTAGCGGCAAAGTTACTTATAGTTAGTTGAATGTCTACAGTGGACTATCAAAATAAAGTGTTACCTAATTTAAATTATTTATTTTCCATTCATTTAATACATATTAAATGTAGCATGCATTTGATATAATATTTAGTCGATTTAAGTCATGTGTGAAGTACAATTTTAATGTATTGTTGAATAATTAATACATAGTACAAAGCATTAGCATGATAGCATCATATCACAAGCACCATTAAATAAAGGCAGCATTTTCCCTATTCTTTTTTGCTTGTTTGTTTTATACAACAGTGCATTTTTTTTTTAATTTCTGCTTGATTTTCAGACATGTTTGATTCTTGAAATCAGAGGTGTTCTTTGTTAATCTGTAATATGTCAAAGACAAACTTTAAAAGCAAATTAGATATGTGAAATGACAACTTAAGATAAAGTCTTGGAAAGAGAACAGTTTTCTCAGCATGTCCTTGAGCCATATTTTCTCAGACTCAAGGGCTTGAGACACTCTCTCCATCATATTGACTATATCTGCAACTCAGTCATACAAGCCAATGTACTTACTCTTGCATCCATCCACCTGTCATCTATACTTCTCCCTCACTCTCTCTCCCTCTCTCTCAACCCCTCGACCCCCCAATCCTGTCACTTTCTCAGTGTATTGTAGTACAAGAGATGTTCTCTTTTCAGGCCTGGTCTCTTAGGCAACCCCACTGCTGCATGTAATGAGATGGATAGAAGGAAAGGGAGAGAAAGATGTGGACACACACACAGATACCGACAGAGACGGAACAGAACGCTGACCAAGACGGTCACTGACCACAAAACTCCTGTATGGATTTAACAACATTTGAAGTTCATGGCGATTTTGGACAACTAAATGTAAGTTGGAAAAGAATCACAGTGGGATTTCTAGTAAATTCAACAATATAATCATTTAACTAGATGTGCTTATTTTGATTGGTTTGGCATGGGAAAGTCAATCAGGATTTACAAGAATCAGGATTACAATAGGACAATAAAGCTCTTCATAGAGTTTTAATAATGTAATATATTTAGATGGAAAGTTTATCAGTGAAGCTTCTGAAGATGTAATGTGGTGGTACTTTTTTATACAAGTCCATGATTTATATGTATGATTTACTGTCTGTTTCAGAAGACATTTGTTGTCATCCTGTTGTCTGCGTAGCAGCTGGATTTCGGTGGCCCTTCTCCAGTGTCTCCTGTCATTTACAACCTGGCAGTCAGAGACTGATTGTCCAAACGCAATTCTTGCGTCTTCCTGATCATTGTGCAGGAGTTGTGGATGGACATCATGCCTCTGGCTAGCCGCCTCCATCAATCTGAGATACATGACCTAAAAGAGAAAAAAAGATATGATGAAGGAAGGGTCTTGCATCCTAATGTGTGAAAGAGACTTTTTGGAATTTCTATCAGAATTGGAAACCAATTCAAAAATATCCTTTTGGGATTAAGATCCTTCAGGAAAAACTAAAATTCCTATTTTAGCTTTTGATGCTGATTTTTATCATCCAGGTGGATATTGTGCCATTTTTAACAGAACCTTCCTTGTATTGTAGTCATGTCTTGCGACTGGGCGTTCCCATAAGTATTCCGATTATAAACAGAAATTCTATTTTTTAAATAGATTTAAAATTTATCACAAAAAAGAAGGTGAAAGTGAGGTTAATTATGTGAGGCGAGTTTATCTAGAAAGGGGTAAGGACAGCTTGTGGAGAAGTTATATACTCTATATACTTTGTGTGTGTGAGTGTGTATGTGTGCAACTGAGATTTGCCTTGTCAGTGGGCCTGTTGTGCTTTGGCTGGGTCATTTGCATTTTTAAAACCACACACACACAAATAAAAAAGGAAGTTTTAAGTACACACACACACACACACACACACACACATATATACATTCTGACCATGATTGACCATGTATTTATTTGATTATAAAATACAGTAAAACTGTAATTTTGTGAAACATTATTACAATTTTAAACTGTTTTCTATTTTAATATATTTGAAAATGTAATTTATTCATGTGATTCAGCACAGCTGAATTTACAGCAGCCATTACACATGGACATAAAGTGTGTTGGATCAGCATTGAAATTTTGATGAAAATCGACAACACACATGGTTAATGAACACAAGATCATTCAGTATCTCTGCAGAAAACTAGTGGGTGTTTCTCAATCAGTGGGGCATTTTCAAACCACGATGGGCATTTTTAATAGCTTTACCTGATTTGCTCTAATCCACTAGGGGCTTGGTTTATCGGTGGGCCCTCGTGATATTAGGCTTCTTCGTCTTGCTATCTGAAATCAAATACCGCGAGAGCGATTAGAGAGCAGACGGCTCCTTATGCTTTTGAATCGTTCTCAGGGTACTTTGATGCCATAAACCGATCGGTCTGTGCAGTGCAGGTTCAAGTCAAACAAGCCGTTTAGCAAGTCAGTTGAAAATAGGCTTGAGATGCGCCTTGCCTAGTCTGAAATGTATGCGAGAGTAGGCGGCTGCAGTGAGGGGAGGAGTGAAAAAAGTGCAGGCAAGCTGGACAGTTCTCTCTTCTCACAGTGATCTAACACCTGTGAGATCAAAGATAGATATCGCGGGATTTACTGTTCGTTCATGCAGTGTTGCTAATAAACTGGATGTAATTTAAGTTATGTTGCTTTTATATGAAAATAAATATAATGAAGACACCCAAAGTACTTGTTATTTAATTACATTCTGAATACGTGTTTATCAATCATTTTTTCTTTATACAAATGTTTGTGTGTTTTTTTTTATTGTTTAAAAAAAGAATAATAAAAATTACATTGCATAACCCTTAGAGAACCCACTCATTTGTACACTGTAAAAATGACATTGCATAACCCAAACACAAATTCAACAGTTTTATAGGTAACACTTTACAATAAGGTTCGTTAGTTAATATTAGTTAACTACATTAGTTAATATGAACTAATAATGAATAGCACATATACAGCATTTGTTAATCTTTGTTATTTTCAACATTTACTAATACTTGATTAAAATCTTGCTAACATTAATTAATGCACCGTGAACTAACATGAACAAATGATGAACAAATGCAGTAACAAATTTATTGCTCATGGTTAGTGCATGTTAGTAAATACATTAACTAATGTTAACTAATGAACCTTATTGTATAGAATGAGGAGATATGGCAAAAATGACGACAAACATTAGTTAATTTGATTGGTGGTTCATTGACAAGCCCTTTGGTTACTATGTAACCAAACTCTGTTTTTAGTTTCAAGTTTAGACACCTGTCTAGTTTCATTTCCCAAATTATGTTATTTATTCACACAATCAAGGGTTTTCTTCCATGAGACACACATACATTCATCCAAAGTACAAAGCATCTTAGTACATTGTTTCAGAGTGTTAGCATGTCAAATAAGGACAAGGGCATCCAAGATGTTGGTGTCTTTGTTTCCACAGTATTTTCAATTTTGATATTTTTAAGTCAAACCGGTGTTGTCTGTCAGTCATATAATGCAGGTCTATGGTCACCACCTCAAAGAGCATGCACAGAGAACTCCAAATTAAACATGATTTAATAACTCGTAAATGTAAGTACACATTGATGGCCTAAGACACAAAGCGAGCAGTTCGTGTGAGAAAACAAACAGTATTTATATTGTTTTGACCTCTTGTAACCACAGCCACAAAGCGCCTGCGCCCTCAGATCACTTGGATGTGGCTTTGATTACAAGATAGCCTGGCTAACACCAGACCACGTATCATTGAGAATGAGATGTGGTCTGGAAACCACATGTTCATTTTCTCGTATTTGAGGCGTGGTTTACGAATGCCCAGAGCCATATTATTGGGTGCTACGAATGTCTATCAAATGTGTACGTAGCTCATAGCCAATCAGTTCAATGATACCAGATGACATATGTAGAGCGAAAGAAAATTAGACGATGAAGACGACGATGGGTCAGAGATTTAGGAGATTTATGTATACACATAACGTGTTTCTCAATGTCAAGGATACTTCCTTGGCAGGACGGCTTTTTCCTTCAGAGGCTAGACGAGGATCCTCTTTAGCATTCAGAGAACACGTAAATGGAACAGGCTAGCAAGTGTACATGATTGCGTCATTACATCAGTGAAAGGTCTGCTTTTGGCGCTGCAAAAATGGTAATGCTACTGGTTTGGTTGCTGTAACGCACTGTTTAAACACACTTGACAGTCTTTATGTCTTGTCAGCCCTCATAGAAATAAATAAATAAAAGTAAGGGATAATGCATAGCGAGACGGTTGTTATAGCGAATACTACCCTGCAAACTCTAACGCGAAGTGGAGGGGTCTTGCATCAGCCTGAAGGGGTTGTATTCGCTGTAACAACAGCCTCGCTATACATTTTGCCACTTATAACATGGCTACCTACCAAATAAATCAATAATTTAACACAAAATATTAATTTAAAAATGAATTGATTCCCGGAATTTGGGGCCAGACAAACTGTCCAGAAACAATGTCCCAGCTGGGGAGTGGTCTTTGCACCCGCAGACAATTCTCCTGCTGTGGGAGAAGTTAGGCAGAGCACAGGTGGACCTATTCCACCTGTGTCCCAGGAGAACGCTCACTGCCCAAAATTCTTCTCAAAGAGCAAGGATGCACTGTCCCACGTCTGGCCCAGCTGTCCGCTCTATGCCTTTCCCCCAGTCTCGCTCCTGCCTCAAGAGTTGGAACAAATCAGGGAAACCAGATGCTCTTCTTGTGGCTCCGCTCTGGACGAACTAGGAATGGTTCCCAGTCCTAATGCAGCTGACAATAACTGCCCCATGGCCGATTCCGACAAGGAAAGACCTCCTCTCTCAGGCCAAGGGCTCAATTTGGCATCCTCACCCGGAAATTCTGGGCCCTGCACGCATAGCCCATCAACAGGTACCCGCAAACCTCCCCGAGGGAGTGCTGAACACCATCACGCAGGCCAGAGCACCGTCTACCAGACGTCTCTATGCCTCAAAGTGGTCAGTGTTTGTTAACTGGTGCAAAACCTAAGGTAGCGGAGTAATGGAAGTACTTCCTTCCTTCAAGAGCTACTGAATAAGGGCAGGTCCCCATCCACGCTCAGTCTATGTGGCGGCCATAGCAGTGTTTACAAAACAAGGAGCTAAGAGGATGAATCTTCCCAGACCCCCCTCTATCCCCAAGTGGGACCTTTCCATGGTGTTAGTAGCCCTGAAAGGAGCCCCATTCGAGCCGATCCAGACATCGGATATGAAACACTTGTCTTTCAAAACAGTGTTTCTCATGGCTCTTGCATCAATAAAACGCATAGGGGATCTGCAAGCACTCTCAATAAGTGCAACGTGCCTGGAATTTGGGCCTAATGACTCAAAAGTTATACTCAAACCAAGAGATGGATACGTGCCTAAATCCCTCAACCCAGTTAGGGCGTTAAAGGCCTACGTATCTCGCTCGTCTGTTTTCAGACAGACTGAGCAGCTTTTCGTTTCATTTAGCGGTCGCGCTAAGGGCCTAGCCATTTCGAAACAGACCCTATCCAGATGGATAGTTGATACCATACTGTAGCAATGGCATACACTACAAAGGGACTTGAGTACCCTTTAGGTGTTAGAGCACACTCCACCAGAGGCATGGCCTCATCGTGGGCGCGGTCTAGTGGGATCTCTTTACAAGATATCTGTATGGCTGCAGGCTGAGTCTCCCCGTCTACATTTATAAGGTTTTATAACCTAGAAGTTCCCGCCTTACAAGCCAAATTGCTGTCAGTTTAAAAGTCAAGTACCACCTGCCTCATTGTTTTGGCTCAGAGTACTGCACTTGCTTAAGCACTGCTCAACGGATTGTGAGTTTTTCCGGAGGGAAAATAATGCCCATGCTGTCACTCAGTACTGGCTGAAGTTTTTCTCTTCACCCTGACTGTGTGTGACACTGTTATATGAATAGCCTTTCTTGTGGCTAAATTTGAGAATGATGCTGCTAGCCTCTCTTCTCGGACTCTCTGTGAGTTCATGGTGATTATAGGCACTATATGCGCCCCCGGCACTTGGCCCTTGGGATTTTGGTGTTGGATCCCTACATCCACGACGTTTTGCATAATGTTCCCCCAGCGAAAGAAATTACGCAATACGAGAGAACCTCTCATAAGAGAACGTACTCGGTTACTAATGTAACCTCAGTTCTCTCTAAGGGGGAACAAGTACTACGTATCTTGCCGTGCCTGCTACACGCTGGTTTGCTTCAGCGATGAAAAAACAGTGATATCAGCCCATCAAGCTATATTATTAGGGCTAGTCCACGCCCGCTTTGGCGGGAGCGTGACGCAATGGGCGCGATGATCACCAAAGGGCCACTCTCGATAGGCTACTGCAGTTGCCACAGGACAGCCAATAGGCATGCTAAGCCGCCTTGCATACTGTATGTCTGCATGGTGTCGCAACGCGTTTTGCAATAATTCAAAATTAAGGATATTTTTTTGGCTTCAATATCTCGAGGAAAAGAGGTTTTCCCCAAGCGTAAGATATTACGCAGTACTCGTTCCCTCTTCTAGAGAGAACTAAGGTTACGTTTGTGACCGAGTACGTTTTCTCACACAAACCGCTCGTTTCATCACATGATCCTTCAGAAATCATTTGCTTCTCAAGAAATAAATTGGGTTTTTAAATTTCTTAAAATTGAAAACAAGTATTTTAAATTGTAATGTTTTATGGTATTTTGATTAAATAAATATATGCTTGGTGTGAACATGAACTTCTTTTTAAAAAAGTGTAATATTTCCAAAATTGACGGATAATGTACAGTAGCCTATTCTGTAACATTCCCTTGTGTTAATAATACTGAAATACGGTTTTGTAGTTCACTGTTGTATGAATTGGCATGCCTGTATTTAGCCATTTTATTGTTATCAAAACAGTACTGTATCGACTCCAAAAAAAATTGTGTGCTTCAAATGAAGCAAGAACGTCTGACCTTCAGTTCTAAAAAGTTGCATGTAATGTTTTTTTTAACTCCTCATTTTGTCAACTTTTCTTTGTTTGAATTCAAATAAATAAAAAATTAAATCCTAAACCTTTCTCTGGAAATAAACTGAATTGGAATTCTTTTAAATAACTTGATGTTTAGATAATGTTTCAGTAACATCTAATGAAACTATATAACAGTGACTATAACACATTTTCAAAATTACCACTTATCCAAATAAAATTGAGGCAAGGCAAATTAAATCAATAATGCCTATTTAAGTGTTTAAAACATTTTATTATCTCTTGCTTTTGGAATATGCTTTTCTCTGTTTTATTGACATCATCCTCTGCAGTTTTTGTTAAAAGACCTTTGGAATTTTAGGACTAGTTTTTGTTATTTGATCATTACATTTGAATAATACTGAAATATGAACATAATTTAGATTAAAAAAAACAAAATCCTAAACCTTTCTCTGGAAATAAACTGAATTGAATTTATTTTAAATAATTTTTGATTTTTAGACAATGTTCTAATGAAAGACTACAGACCTAGAGAATTGTGACTTTATAATTCATTTTCAAAACTACCCACATAGAATTGTGCCAAAGCACATCAAATTATTGATTTTTGTTTTGAAATTCTTTTAAATCACATGACTTTGGAGAAGGCACTTTAAGTGTGTCCAATGAGAGAGCACATACCCTGGTTGTGCAATGACAGAACTGTGATAACCCCTTAATCCCCCAAATAACATTCATTCAGCTGCTATTGTGCAACATCTGCATAGCAGATGTCTAAACCAAAATCTGTAATTTTCTGCTGCTCACACAGGACTCACATTCACCATGGAGGCGCACATGCGTCCTCTTCTCTATCTGCTGCTGTGCATGAATTGTGTTGTTCAGGGAGATAACGATAAGAGGTAAGTATTACAAATATTATTTTGTTGTAGTAGTTTAATTATTATTATTAGTGGCAGTGGTAGAAACACTTTAATAATAATAATGAAACAAAACGCTATCTGTTTTTTTTTAAGTTGATGACGCATACGCTGTGTGGCTTACTACTACTATTATAATAATAATAATGATGATGATGATGATGTTGACCAATAGCAATATACAGTGGAGGCCAAAAGCGTGACTCTACAAGATCAATTGAACCATCAACATAAATATTTTATATTTTAAAAAATATTTTAAATATGAGGGAAGAACAATATATATCACTTTTGGTCACCAGGTATTTAAGAAGTGTTGGCTACTGTTGTATGTAATGCATGTTTTATAAAATTATTTTCTAGCAGTTAATGCAATTTAGTGGAAGTTGATGGTCACAAACATAATAACAAATGACAATAGCACAATTGTATGTCAAGATGAGGATGCACTTGATGTTCAGCTTCCATATATGCTGGTTCACAAAATTAGTTGTTATTGTATTTTCTAAAAGTGTAGTGCACAATCAAATTGGGTCTAACTTTTTATTCTTTACTTATGTTCTTGTTGATTACTTAGTTTGACTTTAAAATGATCATATTACTGAAGATAAATTGTTTATAAAAGCCATTTCCATTTTTATCAATATTTTTTATTAAGTCATGGAAATTCTCTTGGTTTGTGTGCATCAGATTCCTAATCACTGCTCCGAGTGTCTTTCATGTTGGTGTGAAAGAACCCATATGGATTCAGGTGGGGGAGGCATTGCTTGGAAAACCTGTGTCCTGTCAGTTAGAAACAGAGATGCGTATTCCCATGTCCACAAAGGAGATCAAAACAATCAGCAAAAAAGGACAGTTTGAGGCAGTGAAGCTTGAGGTAAATGAATAGATTTGAATGTAATTTCAGACTACTACCAAAAGTTTATTTTATCAGGATATGGTTATGTATGCATAAATAATTAGTTATGAAACTATGTTAAAAATTTTGGAATCAAATGAAATGTGCAACAAAAAATAATCATAAAAGCATTAACACTGTCATTTAAAAGTTGCTGTGTTTGAAGCGCATTTCTTGTTTTTTTTTTCCTTTTCAAGATATTTGAAAATGAAGTTTCAAACCTGAAATCGATCAATGGAGAGCCTCCTTATCTCAACCTAGCATGTGAAGTTGATGGTCAGAAAAGGCAGACTCGCGTCCTGGTCTCCAAACACAGTGGCTACATCTTTATTCAGACCGACCAACCCATTTACAACCCCACACAGAAAGGTAATAAAAACATTGTTTGCCTTACTAATCAGCCAAAAGTCAGAAAAGTCAAGCTGTACCAAAATAGCAACTAAGATCCAGTTCTAAATTGGTAACAAAGACGATTTTAGTAGTGTATTTAGTAGTGAGTGTGCAAACAAGTATATCTAGGGACCGTTCGGTATTTATGGAAAGGGCCACCGGAGGAAAATGGGGAGGGTTTTTTATTCTTTGTTGAGGGGAGGGTAATCCATTTTTTTTTACTTTAAGGGGAGGGTCACCCAACTTTTGCATTCATGAAAACGTTTCGGTTACCTAGCATAACCTCGGTTCTCTCTAGAAAATGGAACGAGTATTGCGTAGGTTAGCTTAGGCTATGGGAAAGATTCATCTTCTCGAGATATTGAAGCCAAAAAAATCATCCTTAATTTTGTATTCATTGTCAAAGCAGTGCAGCAGCTGCCAGACATAGAGTGGGCTATCTAGCGAGCTCATAGGCTGCTCTGCGGCAACTGCAGCAGCCTACCTATGAACCCGACGCGATGTCGCACCCAATGAGAGGCGCCCTCGCCCTCATGGCATCACAGCCCCCGCCAGAATGGGTGTGGCTTGGTTTATATAAGCGGGTGTATATGTCAACGCCGTGCGCGCCAAGTAGAGTGACCACCCGTCCCGCGTAGCGCGTGCGCGCACAGCGTTTGAAGCCCAATTCATGAGTCCTGAACGTATTGTTTTACTGCCTGTCCTGATGGGGTGCCAGATTTCTATAGAGCCTTCCAGGCGAAAACCCGGCTAAAACTCGCCGTAAACAGGGCTTAACATGTGGCGAAAAAAACACCCAATCTGGCAACACAAGCCACCAGTGTCGCACCGCGGCCGCCGTTGACAAAGGCGTCATATGATAATTTAAACGGATTTTATAACGAGGTCGGTAAAGATGGGGAAAATCTTAAATTTCTGTGCAAACTTTGAACTGAACTAGTTCATTTTAAAATGTGTGAACTGAACTTTGAACTAGTTCAGAAAGTGAGAACTTCCCTGGTTGCCACTCCCACGTGAGCTGCTGACTAGGTTGTTGTCAACTTTTTCATTGTTGTCATGACAGCACCTTGTCGTTCCGTGAACCTCTGGAGTTGTGAGTTTAGACTTTTTTTCGACTTTTTTTAAAACTGTTCCTGTGGTGTTGAGCAACTATAATTCCTGTTAATCCTATAATTTTATATTTTTATTTATTTAAAGTGAATTAATTGTAATGAAAAATAAATAAAATTAAATAGCTAAAGTAAATCGTAAGTGGAAGTGCATCTGTCAATTCATTGAATGTTCAAAATATTCATTTTATTTAGAAAAAAATACACATTGGTTGGCCTATTCATGAGCATATATCAGCAATTACACATGTTTAGGGAATAGGGCATTATTAATGTATGTGCTAAGGCTTTTTTTTTTTTTTTTGAACAATTATTCATGCACAAACAGTAAGGCAATAGTAACAATTCTAGATATGGGTAAACCACTATCACTATCGCCAAGCAGTGTCCCACATTGTCCCTCAGAAACATACCCCTTGTCCCCCCTTGGGCTTATTAGCAGGTGGTCACCCTAGCGCCAAGCACTACATGAGCCCCAGGGAACCCGTGGAGTCCTAAGTTAAAGGGAACAGTAGACCAGCGGCGCCGGTCTGTGTAAGCATTCACTCACCAATCACTTTAGGAACATAACCGTGTCTAGGTTTGAGAATGAATTTGGAGTCATTTGGCCCGAACTCAAGACACGCAGTGCTGACAGACAGCGTGTGAAGGTCGCCCACACGTTTGACTGATGACAAGAAAAACGGGTTTGAGTGATAGGTATATTAAATCCACGGATTCTAGTGGTTCAAAGGGGAAATCTTTCAAGGCCTCGAGGACCTAAGAAAGATCTCACATAGGAACTGACGGGGGGCGTGGATTCAATCAATTAGACTGTCACACTAGCTATATTTCACACACTGGTTGGCGAAAAATATAACATTAGCTATATTAAACACACACACACATCAGCAAAAAACACCATCAGTCTTCAGTCCAGAAAATAGCGTTTTATATTTCATGGCGGTGTAATGAGTGGAAATAAGGTGTGGCCCCTTTAAGAGCTAGGCGCGTCCTCTTTATCTAGCTAGTACAGTGTAGTTCGACTTTTTCAGTTTTCCACATTCACAGGGAACTACGATATAACTAAACATTAAATTACCACACCTCTCAATCTACAGATTCCCGCATTTTTATCGTTGTATTTGTTGCTGTTGTAACTGTGACCGTCCACCTGTTTCAACCTTGATGACAGTGGTTCCCAACCAGTTCCAATGGGGCCGGAAGATGGCTTAAAATGATTTAAGACTAAATATACTTTCAAATTCCAGGTGTGTGCTAATGTAATATATCTTATTTACCTGTTTCAATAACCTGTTTCAAGGAGCAGCAACAGCCAGCGCGCGCATCTTATTAGTAACCTGACCTGCAAGGCCAATCGTCCGCTGAGAAGAAATCAGTTCTCACAGCCTCAGTACGACTATTACTTATTATTTAAAAATGTAAAACTGGACCTAAATCGGTTGATCAGCTGTCACCATTGATTGACAGCATTTCTATTGTTTCTTGTGTTGACGAACTTGACCAACTACCTATCAGATCTGGGGTGGCCACGGGGTGGCCAATGACCTTTCAGGGGTGGGCCTGGCCAGAATCGCCAGTGGCTGTCACTAGCTGCGTTTACATGGACCCTTATAATCGGATTGATGGCTAAAAAACCTTCATGTAAACACCTTAACTCTACTCTAATCAATCATCTGTACTTATACACCAGCCCGTTCTCATCCTTTAACGTCATATAGAACGCTATATGCAAAAACGGCGGTATACTACGCACATGGCACCCTTTATCGTTAATATAACACGCGAACCCAAGACGTTATAAATCCTTTAGCGTGAATATGACACGCACACCCTACCCCACACCTAAACTTAGCCCTCACAGCGCGTGTTATATTAACGATAACGGGTGCCATGTGCGTAGTATAGCGCCGTTTTGTCATATAGCGTTCTATATGACGTTAAAGGATGAGAATGCGTTGTGTACACAGCCTTGTGGACAAGCTGTGTCACTTTTGGCATGGTGACATTGGTATTGAAGTTCCCATAGCAAAGCCATGACACATTGTTTAAGTTCCACTTTGAAGGAGAATGTCTCAAGTTATGTATTATGTAACCTGGTTCCCCCAGAAGGGAACGAGTCACAGTGTCACA
Organism: Pimephales promelas; assembly: GCF_016745375.1. Next base: position 3,174,061 of record NW_024121199.1, on the reverse strand, counting down.
TTGTCACACCCCCGTTACGCCTATGTGTCTTCTTCAGACAGAATCTGTTGATGCACATTTCTGGCATCTATTTATGGACTGTGCTACATTACGTTCATTCGTTTGGTCAATCAGATTGGCTTTGCTTCAGACACCAGCTGACACGTAAGCGTTCCCATAGCATCAACAACATGATGCAGTGTCTCCTTCTCAGGTAACCAACATACGTAACCTGATACTTTTTTTTATTTATTTTTTTTTTAATCAAATTTAAAAGATTACAGTATTTTCTTTTTTCAATTAATATGCATCTTAGTCCATTTAACTGCCTCTACTGGCATTTAGTTCATTTTAAATGGCTCTGTAGGGTGAAAAAAAATAGCATGTCACAAGTCAAAAATCCATGTATGTATTACTACTGTGTATTTAACCTGATTATCTGTGTTCTCAGTTTGGTTCAGGATCTTCACTCTGGACCACTCTATGCGACCAAAATCAGAAATAGTTTATGTCTCTATATATGTAAGTAAGAAAGTTCTATTTTTATTTTGTACCTTTAATACAATGTGCTTATCTGTAGATCATAATGAGCACTAACACATTCTCAGAGTTTTTATTTATTTTATTTATATAATATTGTATAATAGGATTCTTTCTGCAGCATACATTTTCACCATCATTTATTGAGCAAATCAAGAAACTGGCTTGCCCTGCCTAACTGACCTTTATATCCTCAGAATGCTGATGGGAACAAGATCAAGAAATCGATGTACAACGTTTTAGGTGGTGGCATTTTGTTAAATTCCTACCACATCCCTGATGTTTCAAAGTACAGTCAATCTCATTTCATTTTCTATCATAGTAAAATACCATGTAGTATCAAATTTGTGATGCTTATGAAGATAAATATTAGTATGCCGTTCAGTCTTTTTAAGATTATACCATTCTGAAGCTGCTGTATATCAGTACATACTGTATACAACGTTTTAATTGAATTTTCTCCAGACCTGGTGTATGGAAGATTACAGCACATTACAAAGGTGATGAGAAGAACCCTGCCATTCGTGAATTCAAGGTCCAGAAGTTTGGTAAGTGAATTGAAACTAAATATGGGCATTCACATATTTTCCTATTTTTATACATATCTACAATCTTTCATTTACAGATATTGCATTGCATCTAATTCAAATACAATGCATTTTTGTCAGTTCTTCCCAGCTTTGGGGTTTCTGTTCAGTCAGAGAAAGCCTTTCTGCTAGTGAAGGCAGAGACATTCACATTCACCATTCAAGCCTCGTAAGTTCACATTCAGATAGTTTAGCTAAGAATTCAGTCATTATTTACTCATCCTTGTGGCATTACAAACCTGTATTTTGAGGTGAATATCAATATGAGCTTAAATTAAAAGATTTGAGAAAGCAGAATAATGCAATTTTTTAATCCTTTTAAAGATACACATATGGTAAGGAAATCGACGGCGGTTACCACTGTCGGTTTGGGATAAAAAAGGATGAGTCGGAGAATAATCCTGGAGAAATTGAATTCATCAAGGGACTGGAGAAAACTGGATCTGTGAGTAAAAACCATCATCTATTGAAGTTCAAAGATGAGTACTACCTGCATACTCACAGATCACTTTTTGATATTCTTTCATGATCTATTCCCTTTTTTTAGGTGAAGAGAGGCCGTGCTGGGATTACTGTTAAAATTTCAGATATCAACCAAAAGCTGAATTCAACATTAGATGATTTGGCAGCGACTAAGACCCAATTCTACATTGCTGTCACAGTTACAGATATTTTAAGTAATCAACCATAGAACAAGACATGATGTTTTTTTTTAGAAAAAGTTCAATAAACTTTAAAGACTATGGGCCAGATTTACTCACGTTGTGGGCTAGCAAATTTGGGTTGGTGATAACACAGAAACCTAAAAATCTCGGGACAGCAGCATTTGTCCAAATTTCAATCTTAACCGTTCTATTTCATCAGAAACAATCTTAAAACAGGGCTTTAAGTGTAAAATACCAAAACTATCTCACGACCAATTCGTACGAATTCGACGCATGATTAAAAAGTGTCTAATTCGTACGACCTCACTCGTACTAATTCGTACGATTTGTCTAAACCCACGGGATGGTTAGGTTTAGGGGCGGGGTATAGGGGTAGGTCATTCGTACGAATTCATACGAATTGGCCAATTCGTAAAGTATGTACGATTTTGCAAAATCGTGTTAATTCGTACGAATGAGGTCGTATGAATTGTTACGAATTAGCCACTTTTTAATCATTCGTCGAATTCGTACGACTTGGTCGTGAGATCGGGTTGAAAATACAGAACTAACCCTTTAAGTGAACACTACATCAATAATGTAATGTTAGGCTAGCGAAAGCAAAGCATTTCCCTTTATTTACATCTATCATAGCAACTACATAAATTGGAACTGTTAATAGAAAACACAACTACAAATAATAAGATATACTTACAAGCTGTGATCCATGAACAACAGATTGTCCCGACAAAATGGGAATGGCTACGTCTTTTATGCATATAGCCTGCACTGTATACACTTCTGGAAGCTGTTCTATATGTAAAACGTCCAGTTCACAGAAAAACGTTGAAGTTGCAATGTTCAGGAACAGTGTTAAAAATGATTTTTTACCTCTCTAAATTCGTCAGCCTTAGGTCAAACTTTTTCCAGGGTGTAAAAAACAGCAACAACAACTCTACCTCTTCTCTAAAGCAGTCTAACATGGCCTCACCTTCTTTGTTGCATGTTCACTGGTGGCAGGGTTTATGTACATTTTAGGGTTTGTGACATCACCAACCCGGGAAGAAGCTCACTGTAGTCCCTACCGGTCCCAATGATTTTGCCCCATGAGACATGGTCCTGAATCAACATATTTTGTTGATCCTGGATCAACATTCCTGTCTCAAAATGTAGTCCTTACCCAAACCCTACCCTTAAACCTAACCCTACCCATAACTTGAATAACACTGATGTTTAAGTCCTTCACCCTGGTTCTAAGCCTAAACTTGACATAAACTGTAAACTTGTCCCTCAGATCTGATTGGTTGATTGGAAAGTTGATCCAGGATCAACAAAGATGTTGATCCAGGAACATGTGCTTCTTTGTGAAATCACGTTCACCAGTCCCCACCAGACATGCTTTTATTGGATTGTAGTCCTACGCTAATTTGCCCTGTTTAGTAAATCTGGCCCCAACAATGCAAGTTTAACTGAACAGATTGATTATTGATTAAGATGCCAAAGTTCTGAAAATAGTTAAAATTTTCAACATTTCTTAGTTGATGTTAACTCACTTAACTTAAAACGACCATGTACCTCTCATAAGGTGGTGAGGTACAGGAATCAACAGCTTTCATTCCCATCGTTTTGAGTCCATTCAATGTGGATCTGTCTCGGACAAGATTGTTCTACACTCCTAAATATCCCCTTCAAGCTGTGGTAAAGAAAACACTTCTATTCATAATACAATGTATTGCAATGATCCTGTCAGTCATTGAGGATAATGCTTGCAGTAATTCATAACTGTAGCTTTCACTCTTTAATAGCAACATTTTGCAGATGATTTTGTGTTAGTTTACAGTACTAGGTCCCTGTTTTTCACTAGGTCACAGTCCATCACCCAAATGGTTCCCCGGCCGAAGGCGTTCAAGTGAACTTAGATGTATCAAGCACCAAAGAACAGTCAATAAAAGTTACAACTAATGAAGAGGGAATCGCATTTCACTCTTTCAACTTGGAAGGAACACCATCTTCCATTTTAATGCAGGTAAAACGAATAAAGCTCTTTTAATACCTCTAAGGCCTGTTTCACACTGCTGGCAAAAGCAGTACATTTATTTACTATTACGCATTTATTGTTTTGTATTAAATTTGATTATAAAACAAGCCTACTTTAAAAAAAAAGTATTTAATACAACACTATACTGTACATTTTGGACCTTTTATTTCAACAGGCAACAGTGGATGGTGTCAAGTTAACAAGAGAATTGCGCCCAGTGAAATCCACAAAAAACAGCTTCCTGTATCTGAGTGTGACTAATAAAGTCATGTCATCAGGGGAGTCTCTAGATGTTACATTTTATGTCAGTGGAAATCCAGTGGATGGGCAAATATATTATATGGTAAGCAATGTATTAAAGGTGCCATCTGGAACTAAAAATCTAAAAATATTGCATATTCCATAACAGATGGGGGCAGTATACCTCCAGAAAATGTGTTGTGCCGCGGCCGCGCGCACTCTCACGTCTTCAAACAACACAAGCGAGCGCTGTTTTGCTCTCTTTCTCCGCATATTATTCAAATCATTTGACATGATCGTAAAAGGTTGGAAGACCGCAGTTTCACGTGGAGCATTTGGAGATTTTTAGAGATCAGAGACTCAATGAACAACATCTCAACACTAAATGATGAAGACCGCCTCATAGACGCCTGTCTCAAAAACAAGCTGGTGCATTTCGAAGATATGGGAAAATAAAAGCCTGCGGGCAATTATTTGATGTTTATGGTGTTCGTTTTGTTCATATTACACTTTTGTTCGTTTGAATTAATTTGACAGACAGCATTGGCTGATGTTGATCAAGCTAGCGCCATTCAGAGCTGCCAACTCTCACGAATTCACCGTGAGACACACGCAATTGACACTTAGCAAGCAGGTTAGTTAAGCTCTCAGATTCTGTCAATTTTATTACGCAATTCAAACAATAAACACCGTTTTGGCGCTTATATGCTACACGACAGATCCCTATAGCGCACATGAACCGATCGTCTCTACTAGCTAATGGAAAAAGAACACGAACTCTGTTGAAAGATACAGTATGCTACAACTTACCAAAATGTATTCCTCATGCATAATGTCGACCAATCATTTTTTGAACTCTTCCCTGAACTGAAATGTAGTAATGGGCTGTATTTCCACACGACTGACATCAGGTTCAAGTACACACACACAAGCCGGCGCGAGCGCGACTCACTCGTCTATTGCAGTTTTGCTGGTGGCAATGTTGCCCGCCCGCATACCGCCTCCCATGGCCGAAACTGGTATTACGACACCTGCCGGGCCGGGGCTAGTAATTTAGCATGCTAATTTAGGTTTATATCTCGGCAGCACTATAACTTTTTTAACAGTTTTTTAATTACATTATTGCACTTATTTCTTCTCATTCTTTTGATGTGTGTAGCTCATTTTTTAGATATTTTTACCTCAATTATTACATATGGCACCTTTAAAAAGTCATATTTTTTAAAGTGAATGTGTTTATATACCAGAGAACTTGAGAAATATGTGCATCTCTTCAGATTGTCAGCAGAGGCATGCTGAGAACAGCGAGCTCTGTTGCATCAGGCTCTACAGTAAAAATATCCATCGGTATCAGTCCAGAGATGATCCCGTCCTTCAGAGTGATCTCCTTTTACTATGACACAGATGGTGACATCATTGCAGACTCTGTGTGGGTAGATGTAGAGAACAGGTGTGAGGGAAAGGTGAGCAGAGACTAAAATGCTTTTAATATATTTTTAACAGCTTACAATGTTTTAGTTATCTTATGTCAGAATTATACAGTGCAGTAAAGTATTGGCAAATGTTTACAGTTCTGCTTTCCAATCTAATGTTTAGCTTGAGATAAAACTGAATGGCAACCATAATTATCAACCAGACGATTCAGCTGAGCTTGACATTGATGTGGGAACACAAAATGCAAAAGTGGCCTTGCTAGTTGTGGACAAAGCCATTTATGCTCTGGGTTCTCAAAACAAACTCACTCCAAAACAGGTGTGTCGTACTAACTAGCACCCTTTGGTTTCTGAACAATCAGATATAGGCCTACATATAAAAGAAACCCAAATTTGTTATTTTATTGTTTCTCATATTGTGTAAAGGTGTTCACCTCAATGCAGTCTTATGATCTGGGGTGTTCGTATGGCGGTGGAGAAAACACAGCTGCTGTTTTTAATGACGCCGGTCTGGCTTTCATCTCGCACTCGACTACAATCCGTTCAATGATGAGAAAAGGTGCTAAATGATGCCAAACTCTTCTCTACTTCAATGCTTGAGAAATGGAAAAATAATGGACATTTTCTGTTTACATGGAATAGTTGTTACAATATGCAAATTATCATTGTACTTCTAGGTTTCAGCTGCGAGTCTGGTTTTAGGCGCAACAAACGCTCTACAGATATTCAAACAGAAATGGCTAAAAAAGGTGTAGTATTGTTACTTGAACCTTTTGTATCAATTCTTAAAGCTACAGAGTCAGTTATAGTTTTATTTATATACTATATTATAGTATAAATTAATATTTTGAATTAGCTTTCATTTTTATATTTTAAGTTTTCATTTTATTGTTGATGGTATGTGCTTTTTAAAAATATATATTGTTATTTATCTTTTTTATTTCATCAGTTTTTATTGTTTATTTTCAACTTAATTTGTATTGTGTGTCAACTTAAACTTCTTTATTTCATTAGTTGCCAACATTTCTAAATTTAATTTAGGTTATTAAATTAGCTTTTATTTGAGATGTTTTTCAATAACCAAAAACAATTTTTATATATTGTTTTCGTTTGAATTATTTTGAGTGCACCTATATACAATTTATATTCTCTTTTTTTATTTTTTTATTTTTTTATTGTTGCAATATACACAGTGGCATACATGAACTGGATATGAAGAGTTCAGATGCAAAAGCCTCTAAATGCCATTTGAAATTTTCTTCTTTAATGATGATTTTTATCAAACTTGTATATTCAAGTTCAGTAATTTCACTTAAATAACAATTAATAAGTAATTATCATTGCCATTTAATGAAATCACTGAACTTAAATATAGAATCTTGATAAAAATTATCATTCTAGAAGAAAATTTCAAATGGCACTTAGAGGCTTTTGCATCTGAACTCTTCATATGCTTATTATGAAGATTTGTAATCACTGTTAATTTCTCCTGCTCATTACGTTTGTCCTGTAGAGGCCAAATTTAAGAAAGCAGAATTGCAGAAATGCTGTCGCCATGGTTTCACCCTGATTCCTATGAAGTTCTCTTGTGAGGACAGAGCGAAAAGAGTGAGCAAAACAGAAAGTAAAGACTGTGTGGAAGTCTTCCGAGAGTGCTGTGAGTTTGCAGCCAAGCTAAGAGACAAAAAGAGGAGAGAGGACCTGAAGAAAGGGCATGGCAGAAGTGAGTCATAGAAGTGCCATAAGGCTTTTGTAAATTCAAGTGTGCCAAAATCTGTGCAACTATAAGACATCTTTCTGTTTTGTTTGCTTGATTCTGTTTCTTACACAAATTATTTCATTTAATTCCCACAGCTGCTGATTCTAATGAAGATGAGGAATTCTTTGATTTTGATATACAATCAACTCGCAGATATTTCCCTCCAAGCTTTGAGTTTAAGCAGATTGATGTGAAAGGAAAAGTAAAGTGAGTAGGTTCTTGGTCTATAGGCACAGGCCTATAAAAATGTTACATTTAAATACATATGACACAAGAGTCTAAGGAAAAATGTGTTCACACATTTAACAATAATCATACATGTAATACAATATAAAATGTTTCCATTGAATTTTCTTTGAAACAGTTTTACAAATGTCTGGTATAATGATGTAATTGCACTAGTTCTTTCTTCCAGACACACAATCTATTTACCCCACTCTATCACAACATGGGAGATCCAGGCTCTCAGCTTATCTGCATCCCATGGTAATATTCCACTCTCTCTGCCATCAAATTTAATGTCAATCCACCACTGAAATAAACCTTTTATTTGTATTGCTTACAGGTTTTTGTGTGACAGAGCCTCTTGACCTCCTTGTATTTAAGCCAGTGTTTATTTCCTTGAGGCTTCCCTATTCGGTCAAACGCTTTGAGCAACTGTCTATAGTTGTGGTGATCTTTAATTATGGAAAGCTGAAAAGAGAGGTTTGTTTAAATAAAGTTTTTTTTTTTTTTTTCACTGCATTATCATACTACTTTGGCAATAATGAATGGTACATACATTTACAGTAGATACATTTTATAGTGAATAAAATTTATATTTATTTATTTATTATAAAAATATATAGATATTTAATTAAAAAGTAATATATAAAGTCAGTAATTAATTTACTAATTATAAATGCATTTAATGAAACTGTATTTTTTTTTCTACTTGTCCTTTAAAAAATATTCATTTCTTTTTCATTATCTTTTCATGTTGTAAGTCAGGTTGGTGCAGTCCTATTATTATTAGTAGAAGTATTATTATTATTTATGAAATAAAACTAAATTTAAATAATCACTACAGTATTTGTTACATTGTAAAAAACATAAGAAGATAAATTATTTCTGAGATTAATATATATTGTTTTTCACTTTTTTGGTCAGCTTGTCGTGCAAATGAAGAAAGTGGACGGTCTTTGTTCACCCGGGTCAGCATCTTCCTCTTCCACTGTCAGAATCAGTCTGGAGCAACAGTCCTCTCAAACTGTGACTTTTCCTGCCGTTCCCATGGTAACAGGTGAAATCCCTATCACTATTGCACTTTATGAAGATGAAGAAGAAAAAATAAGTGTGGATGCCATTCAAAAAATGCTCTTGGTCAAGGTAAGGGGAAGGGATATACTAAAATAACCCAATTTAACCCATATCTTTTTTTTTTTCTTTCTTTTTTTTGAGCAATTAGACAAATCTATTTTTTGTCTTTCTCTTCGTGTCACAGAATGAGGGAGTGGAAATGAGAGAAGAAAAGACTTATTTTATTAATCTGAATGGTGAGATTATTAGCTATTGTTTGATTCCCCAGTTCACCCAGATATACACATATGGTGGCTGTGTTTTTTGACAAAGTTTGAGACATGGTAATCTCTACGTGTATAAAAACCTGAACTCTGCTCATCAGGTAGAAGTGACCAACGCTTGTTTATTGATGGATCTTTCCCAAACAGCACCGTTCCTGAAACAGATGTCAACCTGTTTGTCAAACTAGAAGGTCTGAAGCAAAAAATTTCTGACATTGCTTTTTTTTATTTATTTTATTATTGATTGGTCAAGTCAAACCTAGATATATATTTATATATATATATATATATATAATTTGAATTTTTATTTATTTTTTATTTTTTTATTTTTTTTTATTTTATTTTTTTATTTTTTTATTTTTTTTGATGCAGAGGTAGTATTTGTCCAGTCCACTGCTGTTCCTCTACTCTCACCATCCAAAGTGGAAAACCTGATCCGGGCACCGAAAGGCTGTGGAGAGCAGACTATGATCTTTATGTCTCCAACTGCTTTGTCAATCCGCTACCTGGACAAAAGTCAAAACTGGCTGGAACTGGAAGCAGGCTTCAGAGACAAAGCATTAGATTTCATTGAACAAGGTTTACTGTATGCCCAACACAATCTTAAGACAATTTGTAACTATTTGACATTTTTAGAGGATTTTTTTCATATGAATTCATGCAATCTCATTCATAAAATTCCATATGATCTGCTTACGCTCCAGTGAGTGGAATGTAGGGGTGGGGATATGATGGACTTCCACACGTATTTTTTTCAGAAAGATCGTACATTTTTGTACAATTCTCATCGTACTAATTCACAGTGAGGTTGGGTTGGGAGGTTCAGTCAAGAGGGCCCTTCAGGCGATGAGGCTCTGTGCACGTTCCTGCTAATTCATACTTTTGTAACTTCGTACCATACATGCCAACTTTGTAACATAGTTAGGTTTTCCTGTGAGATTAAGTTGTTATGCCACATGATATTTAATGGAATCAGAAAAAATAATGACAGAATTGTTTCTGACTGTATTAGGCTGTACCCTGCTCTGACTAAAAGTTTGTGGTGTCACATTTTATTCTGGCAGCTTATGACCGAATTTTAACATTCAAAAAGCGTGATGGATCCTATGGAGCTTGGCTAGACCATCCGACAAGTACATGGTGAGTTTGCATTTATTTATCAAAAATAAGCAAAGTCATACAAATGTTTTATGCAAATCACATCCCACTTGCCACATCCCATATTTATTGTACCCAATAAAATATAGCTTAATTTTTAGATTTTGAATCCCCAAAAAAGTATCAAATGGCTTCTCACTTCTCGTAGGTTGACTGCATTGGTGGTGAAAGTGTTGTCTATAGTGGCTGATCGACAGATCGAAACTCTTGAACAGCAAGGAAAAACAGAACGATTGATTTCACAGGAAGACATTCGCCAAGCAGTCACATATCTGATTGGAACACAGAGCTCAGATGGGTCCTTCACTGATGCTAATCCAGTCATTCACAGGGAAATGCAGGTCTGAACGTCTTCCATCATTTGCCAGTAAACCATGGGGTTTTGAAAAAAGCTTGACCCTGTCAAACAACATGTCAAACATTGCAAAATAGTATAAACAGGAATTGCCTTCCTGTGGTAGTGCATTGAATGTGCTGATATTCAATGTTTCTGTGTAGGGAGGTATCGGAGGAGTTGAACAAGATGCCTCTTTAACAGCTTTCATCACAATAGCCCTCAAGCATTCCCTCCCTTTCTTGGACAAAGAAAGAACCAATGTGGTAAGAACTATTTATTGTATCATTTACAATGGCCTCAAGAAGTGTTTGGACACATAAGCCACAATCTGCGGCACCGCTTAGAGGATAATGGTGATGGAAAAATATGTTTTAATGTTTTTGCGCTAATCGCTCATAAAGCATTTGTGCTCCCCTGCTCACAAAAGCATTATTTCATCACCAGTTTTGCGTTCACGTGCAAAATGCAAAACTTTCACAAGCGAACACACAGTTAACACAATGAAGAACAAAAATCGTTTACAAGAGAACGGAAAGTGCAAGGGGAATGCTAAAGCATACAAATCTTTTTTCAATGTCCCTTTGAAGATCTGCAAAAAAAAAAAAAAAATGTGATAATATATTTGCATTATATAATTAAATATCAAAGCAGGTGGCTCTTTATGAAGGAAATATAGCACAGACTTTTTTTTTTATCAAAGTGTTTCACAGAAAAAAAAGTTGGTTAGGTGTAGTTATGAAGGTGTCATGTCAGTCTTATGAACACCCCTTCAAGTAAAGTGTTACCCACTCACCTAAAGGATTATTAGGAACACCTGTTCAATTTCTCATTAATGCAGTTATCTAATCAACCAATCACACGGCAGTTGCTTCAATACATTTAGGGGTGGGGCCTCCTGAACTCCAAACTGAATGTCAGAATGGGAAAGAAAGGTGATTTAAGAGCGAAAGGTGATTTAAGAACGGGAGCTTCGTGCCCTGGATGTGCATCCCACAAATCTCCCACAAGATTATTCAAGACAGTTGAATGCCACGTAGAATTCAAGACAGTTCTGAAGGAGAAAGGGGGTCAAACACAGTATTAGTATGGTGTTCCTAATAATCCTTTAGGTGAGTGTATATTGGCAGTTTAAAAATGAAATGTCCATTGTGTGGAGCAAAAAAGGTTTGGGTAAATAAAAGCACCCTTTAGCATCAATATAACACAGTTATGGGTAGGTTTAGGTCTAGGGTAGGGCCTGCGTCTCATATTGACGCTAAAGGATGCCAGTCACCTATATGACGCCTTGGGTTCTGTGTGTAATGTTGACGCTAAAGGGTGCCATGTGTGTAGTATTTCGATGAAATGTCATATGACGTCACCTATATGACGCCAAAGGATGAGAACGGGCTCGTCAAAACGCATTGCTTTACAAATCATGAACTATGTAGCTATCTATTATGCAAGAAACCACTTAAAAATGTATCTTTATTACTAATAATTTGTCCCTGTAATCATAATTGGTGTAAAAAGTAGCAACAGTTGTTGGTGTTTTACTGCCTCTAGTGTTCATTTCAGCTGGAAACTGCTGTGAAATGTGTGCAGGTATGTTTTTTTGCAGTTTTGCAGAAATGTTAGAGTTACTTACTGTATTTCCTATTAGCTTGAAGCCTGTTCGAGACAATAATGAAATAATACAATGTTTTAATAAATGAAGTAAACCAAATACTATCTTTTAATGCTCACTAGGAGAGCAGCATCTCTCGTGCCACCGACTTCCTACTTAAACGGGTTGATGATCTTAAAAGACCTTATGCGCTATCCATTACGGCGTACTGTTTGTCTACCTGCCTAGCTGACCGAACTCAAGCAATGTCAGCATGGAGAAAACTCAGAAGTCTTGCAAAACCAGGTATCATACCAAGTGTTTGCCTTCTTTATGGAAGTGATCATGACTTTAATAAATCATTTTAGTCATTCATGTATTTATGCAAATTCTTTCCTCTCACATGCTCATCTGAACCGGCAAGTGGGAGAGTGTCTTGTGTGGCAAGATTATGACGATCTGCGACTAGTAAGTGAGGCTAAAATTTCCCGTGTGCCCCCTGGAATGGCGTTAACAGTAGAGACCACCGCATACGCTCTCATGACTGCACTAGAACAGAATGACTTTATAACAGCACATGCTGCTACATGCTATTTGTCTTCACAAGAGAACTATGAAGGAGGTTTCAAATCAACACAGGTGAGCCTAAATATACTGGAGGAAACTGTATGTATGTTATAAAATGAGAAAACTATTTTATACCATTCAAATACACTTTAGGACACTATCATGGCTTTGGAAGCCCTCTCAGAGTATGCATTGAAGATACCAGAAACCCCCATCACTACAGTCAATGCACAGTTCACCGTTTCAGGAAGGTCTGAGATGGAAAAGCTGCTTTTGGAAAAGAATGAAAATAAAGTGGAAACAGAATTAAAGGTAAACAGTCTGAACCCGTAGCTGACTAAGAAAGATCAGCTGTTGCTGCTTAAAAGTTTGTGAATCTTATTGAGACAGCTACTATTGGTTACTACTACTATATTAAATACAGAAATTATTGTAAAATCTTTCATATAAAAAACCCCCATTTCATAATAATATATCAAAATACTGTAGCATGACACACCCATATAACTCCAGGTGTCACAGTGAGCCATGTTCTTATAAACATAGTTTCACTGTGACTTACAGTTGTCTTAATTTTCTGTTATTTATTTATTTTTTTTAATAATGGTATAATTTTTGTCTTTGCAGAGACTAGTAGGAAGAGGAATAGATGTAAGCCTTTCGGGAGAAGGAAAGGTTAAAATGAAAGTAAGTAGTAAAATATCCCCATAGTGTGTGTATACTGTATATCTATATATATATATATATATATATATATATATATATATATATATATATATATATATTTCCCTTTTGAATGGAAATGAATACTGCGTCATGGCTTTGATGCTATGGGAATGAATCTCCATGACCGGTGTCTTCAGGAAATCACTTGTCTGTTTGCATTTGTGTGATATTGTATTGATAATGCTGTGCATTGTCGTGCTCCCACATCAGAGTACTGAATTACATTGACTGGCTGATCTTAGCTTAAATATCTTAATTTTTGTTCTGAAGATGAGGATTTGTAACGACATGAGGGTGAGTAATTAATGACAGAATTTTCATTTTTGGGTGAACTAACCCTTTAATTTCTCTAGAACTGACAGCAGAACTAGAAACGGCTGAGCTTATCGATACTGCAGTCTTTCATAATTTAGCACCGGGGCTTGTTTAATACCAGGTTTTGGTACCCATCCCTACCCTACATTTGAGGGTGCGGGAGACAGTCTTTGCTCCAACCCCTGCTGCAAGAAGGAAAGCACAGACCCTATCGAACATCTTTGGGGGTCTTCCCAGCAAGAAGAACATGACTCGACGAACAGATTCCACTTCAGGGCATAAAAACGTCTCGTGGACGGTCTGGTAGCTTGTGGAGGCTACGAATCAAAACTCGCAGGTTCAAGATTGGCCGTATCCCACCACCTTTCTTGGGTACAATGAAGTAGGGACTGTGGTGCCCTTACCTCATATCGGCTAGAGGGACCGGCTCTATTGCGTCCTTCGCCAGGCGTCCTACGTCCTACAAATAAATAAATTGCCACACGAGGTAATAAATATATATTTTGTTTTGCTACTTTAGGTGGCAAAGGCTTATTATGCTCTTAAGGAAGAATCCAACTGTGCTGATTTGTCAATAACTGTGACTGTAGAGGGAAAAGTGGAATACACAAGTGAGTTCGGCAAAATTCAGAAGATTATTAGGTAGTTATTACACAGTGAGATAATATGTGTATATTATGTGTAATTATTCTTACAATTGTTTTTTTGTATTTGTTTTTAGCTGAAGTACAACAAACTTACAATTATTATGAGGACTATGAACAGGAAGAAAAGAGGGAGGAGGAGGAAGATCTCCCCCATTCTGGCATTGAGTGGTTTGATGCTCGCAGCAGACAAAGAAGAGACACCACTCAAAACATGCAAAATGATGTGGTCTATACAGTGTGTGTTAGGTGAGAAAAAAGTATTCTAAAAAAAGTATATTATCATAATCTTGTTAGAATCATAAACTATAGTATATCATCACTGTCTTCTCTCACAGGCACACACAGGGGAGAAACCTCTCTGGAATGGCCATTGCTGACATTACTCTACTTAGTGGTTTTGATGCAATCAATACAGATCTGGAAAAGGTCAACCCTAATCTTATTTAATGACTTTTGAATTTGTCGCATTTTGAAATTATTTTGATTCATTTTTAATTGATAAATGTAATTTATTTCCATTGTTTTTCCTTTAACATATTTGATTTCCTTTTTAAATTGTACACTGTTATATATATATATATATATATATATATATATATATATATATATATACCAGGCTTTAGGCATGGATAGCAAGATGATGCAATACAGTTGAATGCAATCATGGATAATTAGGCTGGGCAGTGAGTTATGGGTAATGAGGTCCTAGAGGGAGTAAAAATAGTCTGGGGTAGAGTGCCCTCTGGTGGCAATCACAGGCACTCTAACTAGTGACTGTGACAACAATGACTTCTAAATATTTAGATCAGTTAATATAGCAGAATTCATATTACAACAAATTCTAACCTGTTTGTCCAAACACTGAGCATTAATTGTTGATTAGGGACAGCATGATAATGAGCAAAACAAGAAACAACCTTGAGTGTGATACAAACAAGAATTTATTAACTAAATAAAACGCTTAAACTAATCTAACATACACACACATACATGAATACAGTTTACCAAGGGATAGAGAGTTTGCTTAAAATTCAGAAGATCAACAGGTTTGAGCAAACCATCAGTTTTTAGTTCCAACTGATGTTTAAAAATGGCACAACATTGCGCAACGGCCGACCGTTTTGGTGTGTCCTGGCCTTTAGATCAAATCCATTATCGTAGCCGTTCATTATAAAACTATTTATATTCATTTTAAAACTGTTTTGAGAGTTGTCGTGATTGAAATAATCATTGCAAATGTTTAATTCCCATCTTTATTTTATGTTTTAACTTTATTTGTCTGTCTTATGATGGACTGAGTAGTTTAAATTTTTCTTTTATTTTCTGTAACATTCTCTCCAACAGCTAAAAGATCTGGTGGACAGATATATTTCTCACTATGAGCTCACACGTGGAAGAGTGCTGTTGTACTTCAATGAGGTGACATGAGCATAAACACACAGTCATAGTTAATAATATCTCACTATTATATAAAAAAAAATCTAACTTGTCTCTCACCCCTCAGATAGAAGAAGGTGAGGCCTGTATAGCATTCGGAGCTAAGCAAAGTGTGCCTATTGGATTAGTTCAACCAGCTCCTGCTACATTTTATGATTACTATGAACCAGGTAAGCTATTCCAATAATTCAATTGAAAGGTATTTTACAGAACCATTGTTGTTTGAGACATATTTTTTTATATATATAAATATTAAATAAGGGGGCATAACATAAAAAATGTCAGGGTGATGCAGAGAATAAGGATGAACACAATAGTGGGAGTTAACACAGGAATCAAACAGATGAGTAACAAAGGGTATAAGTAATAAGTATGCAAGCATGAAATATTACGAAATAAGGGTGTGAAACATTGGAGGGAAACGATCCAAGACTGCGGAGACCACCAACAATTAAGTATAACAGGTAAATCAAGTATTTTCAAATACTAAGAATCACATGAGAATAGGAGTCATCCATTCATCTAAACTTATTCCTCCAAAAAAAAAAAAAGGGAACCGGTCAATTTAGCTCAAATGGTTTTATGTATTAATTTATAGGGAATTTTGAGCGGGCATAACTATCAACTCTGTAGCGGATAATAGTGAAAACTATGGTGGCCCAGCAGTGCAAAACACAACAAAATTTAAAAACCAAACATAAGTTCACAACTCAAATAAATCAAGCCACAACACAACGAAAACAAGCCACAACACAACGGAAATGCTCCCAACCATTAGGGGACTCTCGGAGCACAGTAAAGTCAGTTTTTCTTGCCAATGTTCTACAGAGTCGACAGTCTTACAAACACAGTGAGGAAAATAAGTATTTGAACACCCTGCTCAGAAATCACAACGTATGATTTTTGACTATTTGGTTGTGTGATACAGCTGCAAATAAGTATTTGAACACCTGAGAAAATCAACGTTAATATTTAGAACAGTAGCCTTTGTTTGCAATTACAGAGGTCAAACGTTTCCTGTAGTTTTTCACCAGATTTTGGCCCACTCCTCCACACAGATCTTCTCTAGATCAATCAAGTTTCTGGGCTGTCGCTGAAAAACACGTAGTTTGAGTTCCCTCCAAAGATTCTCTATTGGGTTTAGGTCTGGAGACTGGCTAGGCCATGCCAGAACCTTGATATGCTTCTTACAGAGCCACTCCTTGGTTATCGTGACTGTGTGCTTTGGGTTATTGTCATGTTAGAAGACCTAACCTCGACCCATCTTCAATGCTCTAACTGAGGGAAGGAGGTTGTTCCCCAAAATATTGCAATTCATGGCCTGGTCATCCTCTCCTTAATACAGTGCCCTGTCACATGTGCAGAAAAACACCCCCAAAGCATGATGCTACCACCCCATGCTTCACAGTGGATGGTGTTCTTGGGATGGTACTCATCATTCTTCCTACTCCAAACACGATTGAATTATGACCAAAAAGTTCTATTTTGGTCTCATCTGACCACATGACTTTCTCCCATGACTCCTCTGGATCATCCAAATGGTCATTGGCAATCTTAAGACAGGCCTTGACATGTTCTGGTTTAAGCAGGGGAACCTTCCGTGTCATGCATGATTTCAAACCATGACGTCTTAGTGTATTACCTAGGGTGACCAACTGTCCTGTTTTCCCAGGACATGTCCTGTTTTCATATAACAATATAACAATTTTCTATCCATACAGAGGAGGCATAACCTACTTTAAATGTATTGAAATTAATAAGGTATCTTTGAGTAAACTTCGAGTATCATTTGAGTTGGCCCATGTGTTTGCTGGGCCGAGTGTCCTTGTTTTTGGTAATCAAAATATGGTCACCCTAGTATTACCAACAGTAACCTTGGAAACGGTGGTCCCAGCTCTTTTCAGGTCATTGACCAGCTCATCCCGTGGGGTTCTGGGCTGATTTCTCACCTGTCTTAGGATGATCATTGAGACCCCACGTATGCATGGAGCCCCTGTCCAAGGGAGATTGACAGTCATGTTTAGCTTCTTCTATTTTCTAAAGATTGCTCCAACAGTGGACCTTTTCGCAAGCTGCTTGGCAATTCTCAGGTCAAACAGAGGTCTTTGAAAATGTAAGACTGGAAAACTGGAACTCAGTTTTGGTCTCACCAGTGCCCTCTGAAGAGAAATGGCATTGCTTGCAAATTAACATTTGACACCCTACCCCCTCCGCATCCTCTCTCTCTCTCTCTCTCTCTCTCTCTCTCTCTCTCTCTCTCTCTCTCTCTCTCTCTCTCTCTCTCTCTCTCTCTCTCTCTCAGTTAATAACACTGAAAACTCACACAAGAATGTGGTTTTAATGTGAATGTGATAATCTTTAGGGAGTGTTTAGAATCATTTTGAAAGTCTCAGGGTAACTGGTAATAATGTCTCATTTCCAAAGAAATAAATCAAAAGGTAATAAGGTTTTTAAGAAGTTCAGGAATAACTGTCACACAAAGGAGTGTGGTCTTTAGGGACTCCAAAGGTGTGAATGCTAATTTCCACTGTTCTAAGCTCCTTCCCCCAGTAAGCATGACTGGGAATACAGTAAATTTCCACTGGAACTTGCATATGAAATGAAGTCTGGTTATAAAGGGAGATGTAACAAGAGTTCGGGGCTGCATTTTCTGTATTCAGATCAGCCCATGATGTTGTGTCTTCAAGGCTCAGCTCATAGCCTAATATGTTGGGTAAAGTTCTTTGTTCTTTGAAACATTTAATGGGTTGCATTGATTATCTAGTGGAATTGTAATAATACATTTACCTGACATAATAAATTGTTATATTTGGCTATTCTAACAGACTTTGACTTTATTTTCATTAGAGTTAAAAGGAATAGTCAAACGTGTATTTAATGATGCACAGATATCATAGATAAACCTTTCTCATTTTATGGAGTCAGATGAAACGAGTTAATAAATGAGATTAAATGTGTTGCATTTAACTAAAAATAACTTTGCCATGGGAAAGACGGAACACGCGTGAGACCTTCACCACGAATCGAACTCCGCCATTGGATCGATTTCGTGCCGACTTTACAAAAAGACAGCTGGTTTTCGATCTCTGTGAATCAAACCTCCATTTTGGCGTTAACTCATGGTTATCCTTGTGAGGCTAGATGTGCCATCTCTTGCACCATCAGTCATGCGTTAACTGCCTAAAGCTGACATGTTAATAGTTCCTTCTTTTGAAACTATCTGTTACAAGCGCTCGTTTGAGTTAGAAACGCTCGTAACAAAGTTAGATAGCTCAGACTGGATGGTGCCCAATTGACAGGTCTCTTATTTATGGGCCTGTATTGTTTATTTGAACTCTCTATAGGATTCTGCTTATTGGCCAGTTTGAACAAATCTTCCCTGTCTGATCCACTCTCAGTTCCTACACAGGTGATATTTCAGGAAACTAGAGTCTTCTTAAACACAGGAATTTTACAGGAGGTCAGGCTCACAATCGTCCAAATAACATCTAAAAACCAAGGGAAAGTCAAGAGTCACTTATCACATTATTTATGAAAGGAATCCAAAACTACTGAGTGTGTGACAGCGTGAGAGTTTTAACTTTTAAGCCATGTAACTCCGGAGAGGGGAGCCTGGTGTGGTCACAAAAATACAGCTGTTCTCATAATGATAAAGGTGATATCGTATTATCTTATTATTATTAAATCCTGTTAAGTTTCATTCTCACAAGAATTAAACTATTTATTTACTTTTTAATTGATGGTTACAACACAATATATTTGGAGTTACAGTATATTGACACTTCTTTAAAATGGTCTAAAAGAATGAATACTGACTACATATCCAAAAACTTGTTTTAATCTAATTTTCAAAAGCCTTTATTGTGTATGCTCTGATTTGTCACTGATGTAAATATCAATCTCCATCGTTTTTCCCAGACAGGAGATGTTCTGTGCTGTACTCTGCCCCAAAGAGGAGCAACATGGTTTCTCTCCTGTGCTCAGATGATGTGTGCCAATGTGCAGAAAGTAGGTTCTCAGTTATCCATTTTCCATTCAAACAAACATAAAAACATTTTAAAACCAGAATACAACTAATCTGATGATTTATTGTAGAATCAGTTTGAGTTTTATATTATCAAAAAATCAAATTATCACTGTCATCAGGGGGTTGTTTCACTGAGAAGAAAACAATTGAGATGGAAATCCACAAAAAGGACAGATTGGATTATGCTTGTTACCACTCCAACATTGACTATGGTTTGTGACTTATATTTATAGAAGCAAACACTATAATAATACCTACAAGACTTTTTTTTTTTTTTTTTTTTTTTTTTTTTTTTTTTTTTTTATTTAACAGTCAGACATACATACAAACAAACCAACATAGTGCAGTAGTGAGCAATCTTGTAAATCCATAATTCCAGCAGTGGCAAGAGTGATTAAGTGTTTGATCTAAGTGTGTAAGTGAGCGTGTATGAGCGTGGGTATGTGTATGCGTGTGTACACAAAGTAACCATTTATTATTTATTACCATTGTCATTACCATCACTCCCCACTACCACCATACTGCCCATATTGTTTTTGTAGATTTTTATTTCCATCCTTCCTCCTATGTAACGATTGCCATTGTCAATCCTGTACAAAATATGATAATATAATAATATAATATAATAATATAATATAATATAATATAAGACATCCTTCCCCCACATCTCATCAGTCCCTATCTTTTCTATATTTTTCTTTTTTTTTTGTGTGTGTGTGTGTTATGTGCAATGTCTAAAGTGCATTAAAAGAGGGAGTACAGTGCGAGAATGTCTCAAATTGGGCCAGAGATGCTGTCCCGTTGAAACTACTTCTCGCCTGTCTTGCCTGCCTTGGTGTTTGCGATGTTTATCCAAATATACTTATTCTTTTTTTTTTCTTTTTTTTTTTTTCCCTTTTCTATGTTGTGGTGCATTAAAAACCCATGAAGAGATAAGGGGGAAGTTATTGCATTAGTGATCTACCTACAAGACTTTTAACGGTCAATAAAATATTATATAACTGTGGTAAGCTGTGGCATAAATGACATTTTTTAATTTATATTCTTTTAATGACAGCACTTGAAGTCAAGGTGGATTCAGTTTCTGAAGAGAGCAACTTTATATTGTATTTAACATCTGTGAACGTGGTCCTCCGAAATAGTAAGTAATCCTTGTTTTATTATTTATTCCAAGAATTATAGTATGAATGTTGGTGACTTAGAATAATCATCGTGATACTGATCAAGTCATGAGCATTTTAAAAGTAAATGTAGAAAAGACACTGTGCTTGTTACTTTATTAGAAATGCAAAGATAATTTAATCTCTAAGAATTTAACCTCTAAACCTCAGTGGGAGACTTGGATGTGAACCCAGGCAGCACACGGGTGTTTGCCAAGAGAAAGCACTGCAAAGGTGAGCTGAAAGAGGGTGAGACATACCTCATCATGGGCAATGATGGCCCCACCAAAGACTTGAGTGGAAAGTAAGTAAATATTTTAATTTAGCAGTTGGATTTTCTATTGAAATGGAAATTTTGTGTTCTTGTTGTTGTAGTTGTTGTTGTTGTTGTTATTGTTGTTTTCAAATAGCCTATAGGCTGTTTTCCTATCAAGAAGCGTGAGTGCTGGAGAACGGGCACGTTGTTTACATGTGTGTGCGACGTCCCGTTCTTTTCGGATGGGGAGCATGTTATAATAGCCTTGTGACGAACAGACGATGCTTTGAGTGAAGCGTTTATTTGTAAGCGTGCGTGCACTGAGGGGGGCACGAGACTTACATTCATACAAGTGTTTACTGGCCGTGTAACAGAGCGGGCAGGGAGAGGGGCTCGTGGGCATGTCTCCTAATTTGAGCACTCGAGCAGACAGAGTCTGCTTTATGAGAGTGGGCTCCGATAGTGACAGAGGAGCTAGCGCCTCGAGGCAGGAATAAACTCATGGCTTAAGTGGTCTTCTGAACTTTAGAGAAACGTTTGACGAGACCGCTCACCGCGGAGGGGGAGAGCGGCGTGTTGAAAAACGTGGCGCGTTCAGATACACCAATATCCGCGAGCGTCAGCCAGAGGTGCCTCTCGGGTTACAGTCAGCGCGGCCATACATTTTCCCAAGGCTAGAGCTGCAGACTTTGTAGCGCGAAGGGACAGGTCTGGCTCTGGTTTCCTGCCCTTTTCGCCTCACTCACGAAGGAGGTCCACCTGGAGTATCCGCAGGAAGGCCATAGAGTGCAGAGCAGATGCAGCTTGACCAGCGGCGGCATAGGCGTGGCCAACACAAGCGGATGTAGTTCTGCAGGCCTTTGACGGGAGCACAGGCTTTGAGCGCCATCTCGCGGAGGGCGGGAAAAGGTGTGCTGCGACTGAGTCCTTGACAGGGGGAGCCGCCGAGAAGGGCTACTCATTGATCCCCCCTGTCAAGGGGCGAAAGAGGCGCACTCCTCGACTTAGAAAGCTCCGTGTGGAGTTCTGGCAGGAAAGGCACGGCCCGAAGGGAGCAGCCGTTGAGCCTGTTGGGCGCCGACTCCGTAGGCGGTGACCACTCGAGCCCAAGGCCATTGACGGCCTGTGTGAGGAGGCACATAAGCTCGTTCTCAATTCCAGCGTGGATCCATCTGATGCCACTCTGCTCCCAGGAGTTTGAGAGAGAATCTTCCTTGGGAGATTCCCGTCAGAAGAGACATTCTGTCCAGGGCAAGGGGCTCAATCCTTCACCCCTGCCTGGACTTGTGGAAACTGTAGGTTTGGCCCCTGAGGTGGACCAACTCCTAAATCCTGGTCTGTCCACCAAGGTCGTTGAGACCATCCTCAACTTTAGAACTCCCTCCATTAGAAACTATATCCCAAGTGGGGAGTTTTCATTTCTTGGTACAGAGGTTGTTAAACCCAGTTAACTTCTCAGTAGGTTCAGTACTGGAGTTCCTTCAAGATAATTTTTTTGCAGGGCTATCAAACTCCCCTCTAAAGGTGTGCATGGCAGCCATACCTTCTTACCACACTTCTTAGGGTGATGAGCCATTGGCGAGAAATCCACTGGTGCCCCATTTCCTACGTGTTGCTGTGAGGCTGAGGCCTGCAAGCCATGTGAGGGTTCTGGCTTGGGATTTGGCAGTAGTAGAATGTCTGTCTACAGCACCCTTATGAACATATAGACAGGCACTTTTCAGGATGCCGGAGTGGGTATTATTATTCCAATAGCATTGCTACTTCCGACAGAGCGTAAGTTTCCTCAAAGGGAACGCAAAGGGAATGTCTCAGGTTTTGACTGTAACCATGGTTCTCTGAAAAGTGAACAAGATGCTAAGTCACCCTGCCATTCGACCTGTAATTAACATCCATGCCTGCAATTGCTTCAATGTTTCAGCCAATAAGAAGCTGATATTGTTTTGGTCTGGGTGTGCTATATAGCTTCCTGGTCTCGAACCTGGTCACACACTACGGGCTGACGTACCACCATGCAGCTGGACTGATTTTACACATGCTTGAAATCACAATCACTAATAGGCGTTCCTATTAGTGTGGCTACTTCCGACACAGCGTCTCGTTCCCTTCTCAGCGAATGTTGGATCTCTTGAATTAAAGGTACACTATGTAGGCATTTCGGGGGGGGGGGGGGTTCGTTTTTTTTTTTTCAAACAGTGACTCTTAGAGTCGCTGTGGATTACTTGCACTGTAATAAATAACGAGTGGAATTAAGGTATGGCCACTTTAAGGTCTGCGTGCACCAGAGAGCAGGTGAGACTCTTGTCCGGTTTTCTTACGTGGTCAGTTTCTCGTTTTCTTTTCCTTGACTCTTCCGAGCCTGTGGTCACGTGATGGTCCTAAAGAGATACGTTCTCCAGGCATTCTCCAGGTCTCATGACCTGGCCAAAGACGGTCCATCTTCTCCAAACTTACATAAGCGGTGTTTCAAGAGGGCAGCCCCGCTCGGAGCATTGATAGTGTCAAGCACTGTATATTGGCCTGAGGAATCATTTAAAATAACTCATATGCCTCAACTCTTTTGGCCAAAAGTTACACAGTTTGCCTTTAAGCTTGTAACTTTACGGGGTCCTTAACATCAAAAACGTTTCTGCATTAGCATGAAGAAGACCCAAAATTTAATAGACATTATCTCTCTCTCTCTCTCTCTCTCTCTCTCTCTCTCTCTCTCTCTCTCTCTCTCTCTCTCTCTCTCTCTCTCAGCATGCAGTACCTGCTGGATTCAAAGACTTGGGTCGAGCAGAGGCTATCAACCTCAATATGCAAAGCATCAGTCAACAGGATTTACTGCAAAGAACTAAAAGATTTTGTGAAACAGTACCAAGTTGATGGGTGTAACGTGTAGTCTGAACTGAAATTTGGCGGATTTTAATTATTTCACGTCACTGCAGCAGAGGATTCTACATTTATCCTGAATTAACCAGCATTTCTTTTTAAGCTACAAATTATGATAGCTGAGAACAACCTGTAAGACATACTTTTGCTTTGTCTGTAATATGGTCTTAAAATAAACATGCTCACAAAACATTTAAGAGTCAGTAACTTCAAAACACAGTAGACCACTGAAATCACATTAGAGTGCATTAGTGCCCACTCACTTTTTCAGCTATGTTGGTTCCAGAAATAGATTTTTCCATTAATTTTTTTGTATAGACCATTTCACAAGATGTAGTTCAAGTTCAAGTTCAAGTTCCGTTTATTTATAGAGCACATTTTCTACCGGCTGGTAACCGACCAAAGTGCTGTACAAAAATTACAATAAAACACAATAAAACAAACAGTGATCACTTAGGATCAGTGAGTACAAGTCAATTACATGTTAAAAGCTGCATCAAATAGATGAGTTTTCAGAGCAGATTTAAACTCAGATAAGGAAGAAGCCATTTTAATTTGAGTTGGGAGTTTGTTCCACAATGTGGGGCCCGCTACTTCGAACGCTCTATTTCCCCTGTTTTTCAATCGGGTTCTGGGAATCTGAAGGAGGCATTTATTTACAGATCTAAGCCCTCGTTTAGGGGTATACAAGTGAAGTAGTTCCGATAAGTAAAGTGGTGCAAGATTATTAAGTGATTTGTAGACAAGCAATAGAATTTTGTATTCAATTCTAAACTGAACCGGTAACCAATGTAGGGATTTCAGGAGGGGTGTAACATGCTCAAACTTTTTACATCCCTTCAGGAATCTCGCTGCTGCGTTTTGAACGACTTGTAGACGTGTAATTTGAGTCTTAGCCACACCATAATATAGAGAGTTGCAGTAGTCCAGCCTCGATGTTATAAAGGCATGGACAGCAACCTCTAAAGAGGCAGTAGAGAGAAAAGATTTAATAAGATGTAAACAACACTGGTCCAGAAGCACTTCCTGTTTCAGTTTTTTAACACTACATAAAAGCTGGGATAAAATAAAACCAACAGAACATTTAAAACTGAATCAAAAAGTTAAACAAACATCTTTAAGATGTTTTCTTTACATGTGAAATAAAGAAAACAGTTACAAACGGAAACAGGAAGTGCTTCTGGACCAGTGTTGTTTACATCTTGTGAAATGGTCTATAGGGCAGGGGTTTTAAAGCGCCTCCCCAGGGAGGTGCCAGAGCTTTGTCAGCGAAGGCACGCAGAGTAAAAAAGTAAATAAATTAATTACGATTAATTAGGATAGAAGGATGTTAATCCATTTATTGCTTAAAGCGCATATCTATCTTAACATTTCACAATAATCATGCGGACAGTTTTCTATTGACTTACACATTCCGAAGTTTGATATTTTCAGAAAATGACTGTCGTCAATAACAATGCTGTATAACAAACTGTGACTGTGGATCTTGCGTCCACATAGCGATTGTGTTGGAAATAACTCTTGTTGCCAGGACGAATGTTTTATACATTGTAATGGATTATGAAGTAACAAACTGGATTTACATCTTAGGACCTTTATTACAACCGGAACCGGTTTTCAATTACCATCCCTAGTCTTTGTCTTCCCAGGTGTGAAACATATCAATATTCATGATGATTCAGGCCAATTTCTTCTTGACAGACTCAGACCTAGCTTCAACTGTAGGAGAGATAAATATATCAAAGAGCATAGTGAAATGATCAGACAGTGCTACATCCTTAAAGGTATAGCGGAGGATCTTTCCGAATTTTAGAGAAGACCCGCCCTCTCCAATTTTAAAAAAAAAATGCACATGGACAAACACAACACTCTTGCTCCCGAGAGGGAACGTCTATTACGCCTTACACAATTATGTTGCAAATTATAAACTAGCTCAAAAACATTCATAAAAAAGACAACATGTCAAATGCCCTTCCGTGTTTTATTTACTTATTATACTGATCGATTGAGTGACTCAAGACATGGTATGTACAACCCTGTATCACAAGAAATACGTTCTGAGGAAACTATTTTGCAAATCGCAATTACGTTACATGGCAACATATAAGCAGTGCTATTACGTTGGTCCTTAACCTAATATGTCTCATTGTTAATAATACGTTATTTTTATACATAGTTGCATATGTAATGGAGAAGTAGCTCTTTGCATTTGATTTATGTAATAATAAACACACAAGATTTTAGAATATTTCAGGGTGATACCATTTATCATTTGGTCAAAAGGCTACTTTAGACAAATTGAGATGTTTACCGTGTCTATGCGGTGCATGACTTGTGCCAGGGCTAGCATTGCTAAGTAGCTTGAATTAACTTTTACTAGTGATTTTAAATTGATTTCTCCAAATAGCATGACAAACTTTACCTGTCTAGAAGAATCTTCGCGACTGCGGCATCAGTGAGAAGCCCAACCTGTGCTTTTAGCGCACGCCAGCGTGTGATATTCACCCAAAATCTCTCTGGTCTTGTTTCTATATTGTGTGGCCTTTCTCTTCTTATCATACACTTCGTATACATTTTTTCTCGTTTGACCCCCAGCCATTTTCAAGGAATGGCTGAAACCGCAACTCCGACATAATACACCTGAAAGTGAAAACTACGTTTTTTTTTTTTGTTTTTTTTTTTTTTAGGGATGAGCACGTACGACGGCCTTACGTAAACATATCACCAGAATGATTGACACTTAGGTGGACCAATAGTATAGACTACCCACCCGGAAAAAGAAAATCCTCCGCTATACCTTTAATAACAATAAAATGTTTAGACCCTTACTGATAAGTAGATCTAGAGTGTGTCCACGATTGTGTGTGGGTCCGTGTACAGGTTGAGTCAGATCAAAAGTATTTAAAACAGTTATGATTTATTTTCCCACATTGGTTTCTGGATTATCTATGTGAATATATTAAAATCCTCATCAATAGCGAAACAGTCAAACTCTGAGGAAATTGTTGTGAGGAAACAGTTCTGTAAAGATGAGTGACATCCCATGAGACTGCTCAGCAGAATACCACTGACCAGACAAATAAATCAACACACATGTAGGCAGTGGTGGAAAGAGTACTGAAAAAACATACTCAAGTAAAAGTACCATTACATTCCAAAAAATGTAGTGTGAGTAGAGTAAAAAGTACTTGTCCAAAAAACTACTTGAGTAAGAGTAAAAAAAGTAGCTTATTTAAAAGTACTCAAGAGTAGTGAGTAGTGAGTACTGAGGTGCGGATTCTAACCCTTATAATAAACACTGTGCACTACAATTTATAAATTAAAAAAATGCACATACTGGAATTCACATTATATTTTGTTCTTTGTAAGAAAGATTGAAGGATATCTATCATCCATCTTTTTAAAATGCATCAAATCAGTACACTCATCACCATTTAAATCATATTATTTGGGGGGGGAAGCATTTAAAATTAGGCGAAAAGCCACTGGGCCTGAGCATGCTATTTTGCACATAAAATATCAATATTCATAACTGTGCAAAGAATTCAAAAACCTTTAGAAACTCATGATAGTTCAGCATCACACACCAAGAGATGGGTTAAATAAAATAAAAAAAAATACCCATTTCTCTCCAAAACGGTACCAATGTTAGTGTTTTGATAAATGAGAATCACTAATATTACCATATTACCTCAACTAATGCACTGAAAAAGGCTACGATAGTGAGCTAACACTAATTACACACTTTTATTCCATGCTATTAAATATGTTACAATTTAAACGTAAATGCATTGTTCTAGAAGGGTGGTATCATCCCTTACATTTAACACGGCTACATTTACACACATTGTAATGCTGATAATGTAAGGAAAATTGTGCATTAAATAGGCTAGGGAAGTTATATCCAGGAAACTTTTACAAAAGAAACAAACACACTTTGTCTCTGAAGTCTCAGCGAAGCTAAACAGCAGCACACACAAAAAAAAGTTCAACATGAAAAATGTTTTTGCTCAAGTGCACTTGCCAAATGAAGACGGGTCATATAATGGATCAATCAAAAAACGCTGTTTATTAACGAGCTGTGCTAATTTCTTATTAAGTAATGCAGTTCAAGTTAACGGCATGTGCACTGATTCTGAATCTGTCGGCATGGCGAGCGCGAGAAGCGGCAGTGCATAGAGGTTGACGCGCGTCTCTCTATAATGTGATTGTGAAGTAAATGGGAGCGGGAATTCACCGCATTATGAACTCGTCTCGCAATTCCCCCAACCTCAGACCAAATGTTAGGCCATGTAGACAGGCCAGCCTTTATCATATTAAGCAGAAATGTGAAATTTACCTTAGCATATTAGAGGAAGACGCTGTCGCTGATATCTGGATTGAATTGGTGCGTGATAAATGCACTTCCACAGCAGTCACGAGTAACAACAGGAATAGGCGGTTAAAGTTTTCTATGCTTAATTTGAATTGATGACATGACAGTCACGAGACCGATTACTCGATCCAATCACGTTGATGGATAAAAATAAAATTAAAACAAGTAACGAGTAACGACCACAAACAGAAGGAAAATAGCGGAGAAAAAGTACCGATACATCACTTAAAATGTACTCAAGTAAAAGTAAAATTACACAATTTTAAACTTACTCAAAAAAGTACAATTTCTGAAAAAAACTACTTAATTACAGTAACGTGAGTATTTGTAATTCGTTACTTTACACCCCTGCATGTAGGTATACTTTTGAAACTTCTTCCTTAATGAGTTTCAGTCCAGTCATTGAGACTTGGTTTGTTATAGTGAGGTAATTCAGCTTCCCAGCATATGTGTATTTATTTTGAGACACATTTCACTTTGCAGTTAAGAGTGTGAGAGGGGCTTCTGTGCTCAAAGTAAACTCTGTAACATCTGCAGGCGCGCAGCGGGTTGGGGAGAGGACGTGTACAACAGGGTGCAGTACGCACACACTCAGGTGAAAGCGGAGGCTCAAAAGGAATTGCATCACAGAATCCATATGGAGTAGCTGAAAAAAACATACTGAATCACAGGTTGTTTCGGCCAGTCTGCCTTAAAATGCAGAGATGCTTTAAATCCAATCATCAAATTGATCAATGATCATTTGATATTTTTATATTACAATGAACTCTTATGTGTCAAAAGATCAAGGAAAATTTGACTTATGAATTCATATTTAAAGATACACTCTAAAAAAAACTATATTGTAGTTAATTATATTTTAATTGATAAACATTTAGGTACAGTATGATGCAATCTTAAACAGTGTTCTCTACATGCTTTCTTCCGGATCTGATAATCAAACATATTAACCCTAAAAACACAGAAGCAAAGGAAAGAACAGCAAATCACAATTATTGAGTATAATAAATAATATAATATTGAGTAAAATAAATCAATAAAATTAAGTGAACAAACGAACGGTGCCTTACTGACGCGATTTGACTGGAACATTGTTAATAATAAAGTTCATCCATGCTTCAAAAATTCAAAATCATGCAAGGATTGCAATGCAAATGCTGTTTTTTCACAACTTGATACTTCAGAGGCATCTCTGTAGTTTTGTTGCTGGAGTAATATTGTTTGCATCTAACTTGTTAGAGTACTACCGGTACATGAAATGCACAAATCGGTGGGCGGGGTTAGGCAATGGTGTAGAAGTAGGCCTTGATCTTCTTCTGCAGAGGCAGGGGCAGACTGGCCATCTGGAGCACTGGGACTTTTCCCAGTGGGCCGGCCAATGTGGGCCAATGTGAGGAGTTTTTTCGTCGCACAATGACATAATAATGTGACAAATTCCGAATCTATTAATTTTTTTGAGCTTGGTTTCAATAAAAGCTGTTTTTTGACAAATGAGGACGTTTAGGTAACCAGGATATTTTTATATTACAATGAGGAAGTTTCAGGTTCTGAAACCAGGATATTTTTTATACAATGAACTGTTATATGTCAAACAATCAAGGAAAATTTGATTTCTAAATGAATGCCCTATTCATAATACACTTTAAAAAGATATATATTGTAGTAAATTATATTTTAATTGATAAACATTTAGGCGTTTGATGTTAATGAGGATCTAAATAAAAAAGGTTCGGTCACAGATTCAAATGGGATTCAAACTTGTTTTACAGTGGTATCTCAATCAAACTAAAGATTTTCAATAGAAGTCTAATACAGTCTCCAGTGGGAGCCATATGTTTGTGTGATGTGTTGTGTTTATTAGTGTTTGCCAGTTTAAACCCCTGTTTATTATTGTAGTAAAGCTTCTTTGAATATTTTGGAGGAGGGAGGACATAAAGAGGCGAGAGTGCTAAGAGCAGAGGGGGAGAGGAACAGACCCAGGCTTTATGCTCTCATATTATTCTAATCTCTGAGAGTCATCCAACGTAAGCAACACGGGGGGATTGGCCATCACTTCAATCGGGCTCAGGTCAATGCTTGCCTTGTTTGTGCTGTCACCATTAAACTTCTCGTTATGTTTGAATCAGTAAAGGCTGAACAAATATGCAGTCTCAGAAATGCATATTTTCATTTTGAAAAAGTTCAAATTCTTTATTTAGATAAATGCCTCTGTATCACTTAACATCGCCTTCATTTACTTGTTATGCATATCTGGAATTTTTCTGTTTCCAGCATGATATTGGCTTGGTGCAGCCCATAGCATAAACGACAATTTAAATCAACTTCAACCAGTCAACACAATCTGATTCTTACATTCCTGCTAGAAATCCAACTTAAACTGTTAGAGGTTTTTGGAATATGCTGGTAAAGCTTCTTCACACTGCAGTGAAATATGTCAACCAACACTGACACTCTCAAGATTACAGTATGTCACTTCTCAGACATTCCACAAGCCGACTAACAGCGGGTGAAGGTGGTCAAGCAGGTTTGTAGAACATGGCAGGCAGCTAGCTGGTCTAAGATGGTCATCATCTAGTTCAAGCTAGTAGACCAGGAGGTTCCCAATCCTGTTCCTGGAGATACCTTCCAACAGAATTCAGCTCTAAGCCTGAGACTGAGAGTGTGTTGGATCAGGGTTGGATCTAAACTCTGCAGGTAGGTAGATCTCCAGGAACAGGATTTAGCAACCCTGTAGTAGACTATCTTAAAGGTCCCCTGACATGAAATTTTCATTTTCTGAGGTTTTTTAACATTAATATGAGTTCCCCTAGACTGTATTTGGTCCCCTCGTGTCTAGAATTTTCAATCGGTGTAGACCGAGCTTTGGCTATTTTTCTCTTCTCTGCATCCGTCTGCATCTCAGACGCACTGATCTACAATCTCCCCCTATATAACGTCATATAGGGGAAAGGTTACTCCCCTTTCTCTGCTTTGCCCGCCCAGAGAATTTGCCCCGACGATGAGAAAACGAGCTAGGAACAGGAAGTACGAACACACGCAGGCGCGATTTTATTTTTTCCTAGAGAAAAAGCTTTGAGATTTGAGTTTTTCCTCGAGAGATATCATGGCTTGCAAACGAGCGAAGCATGGCAGTTGCTCAGTGTCCGGATGTACAAATGAACGCAAAAGTATTTTTTAGTTCCTTCATCCGAGCCTCTGAAGAAACAATGGGTTAATTTTATTTTCTCTGGAAATGCGCCGACTACTCCCAGAAGTTTTGTATGGTCCAAACGGGCAGAAGACAAGTTACTGTAATCTTTCTCTCAAAATCGTTCGATACTGTTTATGCATCAGTAAGTCAAGCCAGACTATTATCAACTTCACGTCGTTTCTTTGAGTAGGATGAAAATAATCTTATTTAAAGAAAGTGTTTAGCAGGATGATATTCAAAACGGTAAGCACGCGCTGCTTTGTTTACGTTATGTGTATCTGCAGCCCCGGCAGCGTCGGTTTTCCTTTTTGAATGACAAATATAGACTAATATATCTGCAGAAATAGACATTTGGCTTGTTAAACGCAGGTGCAGAACGCACATTTAGCTGACAGTCGGCTGTAGTTCTCTCGATGTGTTCAAGTGCAGCTTTTTACCTCGACGAGAGCGGACGAGTTTCGGGCTTCTATCGGGCAGATGTAATATGTGTTTGTGGCTAGAATTTTCACG
Source organism: Pimephales promelas (assembly GCF_016745375.1). The sequence continues at coordinate 3,142,115 of NW_024121199.1, read as the reverse complement.
TGATGAAATACAAAGATCTGACAATAACACGCAAGCATTTCATTAGTCCCGTGGCAGAACTTTTGCCAAGCGTGACAGAGGTTCTGGGTTCTAATCCCGCACCCGTAACGTTTTTTTTTCTCTCTGATTAAAACCGATTATGTTTATCAGTTGTATGTTTGTGTGCATTTTACTTTGTGATTTTACCGGATCGAATATAGTCTCCACAACGGATTAAAGCGCGAGTCCGTGTGAAGACTGCGTGCGACAGCGCGAGCCACAAGAGAACTGAGTATCCACGCCACTGATCGCAACGAGCACTTTGATCACTTGTTTTCAAAAGCAACACATTTCAGCGCTAGATCGCCTCTTATTTAAAGAAACGAACTAAATGAATGCTCTGCTAGTTAACTAGAGATGATTTATTTATTTGTATATAATTGTTCTATATAATAAATCCCACCCGCAAATTATGCCTATGCGATTCAGTAATTTCGATATCTGTAATAGTAAAAAAACGTATAATAGCTGTAGTACGTATTCAAGAGAGTTTCACATGTAATATGTAGCTTTTTCATATGCAAGCATGTCAGCCAATCACAGCAGTGGGTGGTTACATTAAATCCCACAGCAGACACGCCCCTTCAAACAGACCGTTCTAAGCAGAGGCTAAAATCAGGCTAGGAAAAGTGCCTTTTATTTCTAAATTATGACTATTTTTGATCTAAAAAACATACTAACATTATAAGGGCAACCCAGGAAACGTTATAAAATAATTTAAAAAAAAAACATGTCAGGGGACCTTTAAATCGGGTGTGCAGTGCGATTTGTAATAGTACTTTACAATTGTTGCTTGTCAGACTGTACGAACATGATCATCGCTGTAAGCCATGTCACACTGTAAGATATCAGTTGTCATTAATGTCAAAAACAGAAGTTAATGCCAGTCAGACCGAATGTGCTTTTATCCTTCCTGGTCGTGACGTCACCCACCGCAACGCTCACTCTCGCCAGTGGACTAAGTTGATATACGTGCTTTAGACGGAATCACACAGGGGCGTTCCCAAAGTGACATCGACGCAGTGCAAGTTCCCTCAGGCAGGATTTTTAGGAACATGGTAGCTAGTTGGTTTCTATTTGCAACCAGGTAGAGTATATTGGATAAGCAACGAATAAGGTACCAGCTGGTTATATCAGTGTCAGAGTTGGGTTTCAAAAGACAGAAATAAAAAATCCAAGCAGTGTATTTAATAATTTACATCTTTTATCCAAAGCGACATACAAATGAGGAGATTGAAGCAATAAAACCAACACTAGGCCAACAATTTGCAAGTGCTGTGACCAATCCCAGTTAGTCCAGCACAATACACGCAGAAAGTCTCAGCTGCTGGGCTGGTGTTGAGATGAGCAGGCTAAGATGGCACAGATGTCACTGCATGTTGCTTTCCATTAAAACAGATTGCACATTTTAGTCTAGGACTAGCTGAAGCCTTGTCTGTGAAACAGGGGGCATAATGTCTAATGTAATTTTTGACTCATAAATTCCCAGAAGTGCTTGTCAGTACATGGTTGTTTTGGTAGGTGTGCACACAGCTCAAGGCTTGGCACTGCTTTGACTAGGAGGGTAAGGTCAGGTCAGCAACCGAACCGTGGTTCCACTGATGTGGGCCTGCTTTGTCATGATAAAAATATCATACACGATGGGGGCGCTAGTGCGCAGAGGCCACCCATCATGTCTCATCAGCTGACATGACAGACACTCTCTGTGTTCAGAGGTCCTTCACACTTAAAATTTTCATCAGGTGCTAGAGAGGAAAGATACATGCCAGATCTTGAAAGATGGAAAGTGTTAAAAGAAGTTTATATGTAGTTAAAAAAAAAAAAGAAACTAGATGAGTACCTTTTATGGAAAAAAAAAATCTATGAAAGCAAAACAAAAAATTATTAAAGCAATTGATTGCTAGAGTATCAGGGTGGTTGCTAGGGTACTTGCAGTGGTTGCTATAGGGTACTCATGCTAGTTAGGGTGTTGCTATGCGGGTGGTTGGATGGATGGATGGATGGATGGGTGGATAGCATTGCTTGAATGTTTCAGATCAAAATGCTAGTTGATGATGGAAAAATAAAAAGAAAATACATATATTTTGATCAAATAAAAATGAAATGGAATGGTACATTTTTGTTAAGTGATCAAAATGTTATGTAATGTTGCTATTTTTAAAATTAGATGTTTGATTTGTACAATTATTACAACCTTGAAAAGAATAGCAGAATGTTTGGGTGAATTGTTCCTTTAATACAGGTTGAAACAATAATATATATTAATGTTTGACATAATTATATTGTTAAAACAGACAATTCCGGAGGAAAGCATTAACGTCACGTAGAGCAACAATGGATCAACAGAAGTAACACAGGAACTGCTGATGAACTCATTAAGTCTGGTTACCTGTTCAAAGGCCATTTTATGTCAAGAGAGATAGTTTTGCAAGCACCCACAAAAATTTTCAGGAGCAGGGAATATGCTCAATGTAAATTGGCAAGGAGGCGGAGTATGGAAAAAAAGTTTAAGTATGAAGAGATTGATTGACCCAGGTCCTCTTGGCTAGTTGAGCTCCTGTTCACTGTCTCTTGATGGAAGGAGCCTAATACAACACAGATCAGGACAGAAGCAGCTCCAAACACAGGTAAGACAAATTGTATTACACATTATTGTAGTAAAATAATATTGTTACTATAATCATTGTATCCATTGCCATAATGGCAGTAAGAATTACTGTTATTATACGTGGGCTAAATGTTTTGTATTGCAAAAATAATGGTCAGTTTAAGATTACATAAAACTGCAGATAATTCGATAAGAATGAAATAGTAAAAATATCAATATTTATGATGTACACTACCGTTCAAAAATTTGATTTCAGCAAGATTTTTTAAAAGAATTTAATACTTTTATTCGATCAAAAGGGACAGTGAAAACATGTATAATGTTCTAAAAGAATTGTATTTCAAATAAATCCAATTCTTTTGAACTTTCTAGCCTATTCATCAAAGAAAAAATAATCACAAAATGTCCCAAACATTGATAATAACAAGAAATGTTACTTGTTACATTAAAAAAAAGATTAACATTTAAATTGTAATAATATTTCACAATATGTTTATACCGTATTTTTGATCAAAGAATTGCAGCCTTGGTAAACTAGGCTACTTTCAAAAACATTAAATAAATAAATAAAAAATGAAAAATTTTACCAACCCAAGACCTTTGAATGGTAGTGTATATTTAGTATTATTAACAATTATTATTATTAATGATTATTATTATTATTGATACTTTTAATGTATATATATATAATTGAACTCCAGTCTGAACAAAAGCCTTTATGTAAGTTTTATTATAACTTAATCTCCAATTATTGCAGTTTTTTTTTTTTTTTTTTTTTTGGATGTTTCTGTGGTGAGCACTTAAATAAGATTGGAATTTTTTTTTTTAAACTGTCAGTTTTCAGTTGGCTAATATTATGTACTAGTTTAGTCAAAGACATACAGTCCCTGTGAGAAGAAGACAGTGCGGCTCTGTTGCTGCAGTACAGTCCCTCTGCTGATAGGGTTTTGGGGGATTTTTCCAAAAATGCAGTCTTGAGCTCAGCCAGCCCCGCTCATCTAAGCCTAAAATATATTTGAAAGACGTGTATTCTATATTTACACAAATTTGAACAGTAAATGAATGTGAGACTGAACATGAAAAGTCATGCCAAGGCAAACTAAAGGAAAACTTTTCTCTTTTTTCAGGGAACAGATCTGTCATATCCCAAGTACTTGTAAGATAGTCGAGAAAAATAAATATAAAAACTTTGCAATTTTGATTTAGGTTCTATATTATTAGTCAATGCCAACTTATTTCAGCAAAAAATGTTAATCTCTATAGTTTTTCTCCTCGTCCTAAGTCCTGTGTCTTCTCTTCAAGGCACACATAATGAGAAAAAAATTGACACTACCAAATTAATGGGCCACACTATTATCCATAATGTTCCAAAGCTAGTAACTACATCAACCGCCAAAGCTAATGCTGCTTCTTCAAAAAGTAGCGATCAGACTCTTATGTCCACCCCGAAGCCTGCTGTGGATGGTCTCCAGAAACCTGTGCCTTCTCTTCAAGACACACTTGGGGAGAAGAAAAATTCTTCTACTAAATCAAGAGTGAACACTATTAATCTTAATGTTCATAAACCAGTAACCACATTATCAAACTCCAAAATGAAAAACCAAACTCATTCTGCTTCCTCAAAAACTAGTACCATCAGTCAGACTGCCCCATCCACTCCAAAGCCTGCTGTTGATGGTGTCCAGAAACCTGGGCCTGCTCTCCCAGGAAAACTTAATGAGAAGAAAAATTATACCGCCAAGTCAAGAGCCCACACAAGTGGTCTTAATGTTCCAAAGCTAATGACTACAGTATTGAAGACTAAAATGAAAAAACAGACTCATCCTACTTCCTCATTTACGAGCAGCAACAATCAGACTCTTCCATCCCCTACTAAGATTGTTGTGGACGAAAGCTCACTTAGTGTGAAGAAAAATTCCACTTTGAAGTCAACAGATCTAACTATTAAGGTTAATGTGTCAAAGGCGGTGACTACAGTATTAAACACCAAAACGAAAAACCAGACTCAATCTACTCCCTCAAAAATTAGCAACGTTGGTCAGCCTCAAGACATTGCACAGAAACATGTACCTGCTCTTCAGGATCCACTTAGTGAGAAGAAAAATTCTACTGTGAAGTCAACAGCCCGAACTATTAAAGTTGCGACTACGTTATTAAACACCAATATATCCTCAACGTCTAGTAAAGTGAATCAGACTCTCCCATCCTTTAAAAAGCCTGATGTGGACACCATCCAGAAACCTGTGCAAAGTGTAAAGTCACCAGTCAACACTATAAAACCTAATGTTCAGAAACCAGTGACTACATTATTAAAGACCAAAACGAAAGACCAAACTAAATCTACTTCCCCAACAACTAGTAGAGTGAATCAGACTCTCTCATCCACTTCCAAGCATGATGTGGTCACCGTCCAGAAACCTGTGCAAAGTGTACAAAACCCAATTAGTGAGAAGAAAAATGTCACTATTAAGTCAATCATCAACACTATTAATCTTAATGCTCAGAAACCAGTAACTTCATTACTAAAGAACAAAATAAAAAAACAAATTCAATCTACTTCTGCTAAAAACAGTAGCATTGATCCGACTCTTCCAGCTGTAGATGTTGTTCAGAAACCTGTGTCTTCTCTTCCAGCTACATTTGCCGAGAAGAAAAATACTACAACCAAGTCAGTAAGCCACACTATCAATGTTAATCCTTCAAAGCCAGTATTCACAAAAATTAAAAACCAAACTCTTTCTGCTTCCTCAAAACCTAGTAGCAACAATGAAACTCTTTCATCGACACCAAAGTCTGCTGTAGATGTCCAGAAACCTGGCCCATCTCTTCAAGGCACACTTAACAAGAAGAAAAATAAGACCCAAACTATTAGTCATCATTTTCCCAAGCTAACTACATTATTACAAAATCAGACTAACTCTACTTCCTCAAAAATCAATAAGACCCAGTCACTGTCCCAAACTATCAATGTTAATTCATCAAAGTCAACAACTACATCATTAAACACCAAGACAAAAAAACAAACTCATTCTTCCAAAATTAGCAAGGTCAGTCAGACTGATGCATTCACTGCCACGCCTGTTGTAGACGGTGTCCAGAATCCTACTAAAGACAAACCTGCAGAGAGTTCACCAGTTAAAGTAGTCATCGCTGAGGGTTGCGTTCAACGGGAGTCTCACATAGATGCAGGGAACATTACCAAAATACGAGAAACAGAGCTAAGTTTGAATCCAGGATCTCCTCTGGTTATGACTCATCACATCAACCTGGTACAAGGAGACTGCACAGGAGGATGTGAGACGCAGATGGCCGCACTGAAGGACAGAGTTGAGTTTCTAGAGAAAGAGATGTCAGTGATTAAAAAAATGTGTAAGTAAAATGTTGTACTGACAAAAATAAATAAATAAACTGTTGACCATTACTATGGTATTTTAATGGTTCTGGTAGAAAGAAATGTGTAGAGTAATTGTTATGAAGTGAAACTGGATGGACTGGTTTTAAGTCACACACTGTACCATCTATCTTTAGGTGTCCAGTGCTCAGGAGAGCAGTGCCCTAAAAACTGTAGTGGCCAGGGCAAGTGTGAAGGCGGAAAGTGTGTATGTTTCCAGGGCTTTAGTGGCCTTGACTGCAGTGGAAAAACATGCCCCTCTAACTGCAACAAAAAAGGGACGTGTGTGAAGGGGAAGTGCATGTGTCAGACTGGTTATAAAGGCCTAGACTGCAGCAAAGGTAAGTAAAGCATATGAGAGTCAACCACATTTTAAACTTAGAATAGTTCACTACAAAAATGAAATTTGGCCATTATTTACTCACACTCATGTTATGGCAGTCCTTTATGTCTATCTTTAATCTGTAGAACATAAAAGGAAACAGACTGATAGCAGACTGTTTATGCTGTTTCCTTTGGGTGCAGTCTCATTTGGGTTTTGTTGCTGTAATTTCCCATGTTTCCCGAGTATTGTGATTAACTGTTCTCGACATTGTGCGATTTTTTTTTTTTTTTTTTTTTCCAAAAGTTGCAGAAAGTATCATAAGTCTTGGGGTGCGTGTCCAACCTACCATATTTTTCCAATTGCTTTAAATGGAAGCTCCATTTTTTTTTTAAATGCAAAGAGCGCAATGAGCCGCTCAGCGCTCAACATTTTTTTACTGGTTGCCGAGATTTGAAGAATGTTCACCTTTGGGTAAAACTGGCTCATCACTGTCACTTTTTACCCAGATATATGCATTACCATACCAAACACTTGTCATTACAGAACTACTTTTATCATTTTAAATGGTGCTTTTTATAATGTTAAAGCTCCCAATCCATTTTCATTTTGTGGAGCAGAATCATGATGCCCATTTAATTTTGTGTTTCACAAACAAAAATCATTTTTTCAAAATGTTTTCATTTTGGGATGAGATATTTAAGAATGTATCTATTCTAGTCTCACTCTGAATGACTTTTGCTTTTCCTAGGTGTTGACAAAAAGATCCCAGTAACTGTTGAAACTGTGACTACTGTCAAGCCAGACACAAAATCTGTGAAGACAAAGCCAGACAAGAACATTTTTGTGAAAAAGATAGATACAAAGGACCAGAAGAAAGACACCAGAGCTAAGCCAACATTGTCATGTAAAGTTGGCTTGTCCAATGGTACAAAAAGCGACAAGAATATTAAGACTATTGGGCAAGTTCTGCAAAAGTATGAAGGTAAAAGACGTCAGATATCCCAAACGGATGAGAAAGATAATCTTAAAGATGAACCTGTCCATGAGAATATGACTGAGGTTGATGAAACCTCCAAAGTTCTAGAGAAAGGCACCAAAGGATCATCTAATGTAACTACATCCTGGACAAAGTTTACTTCAAGAACTGCAGGTGATCGAGGGCTGGAAAGCAACACTAATGTTACTAGAAAAGACAAGAAGCTATTGCATGGCAATGTAACAACAATTCTCCAAGCAGAGAAGAATCCTGATAAGCATGTAAATGGGACAAATATTGAATCCAAAACTCATATGAAGCATTTTAACAGAACTAGCAGCAGATTATCAGTCATTGGATCAGTGGAGGTTCATAATATCACTTCTACTGGGTTCATTTTGTCTTGGGAAACTCCTAAAGACGCATTCAAGAACTTCACTGTGACGAGAAGGGAAATCAGTGCAGGAAATGAAGATTCAGAGAAAATTCAGGATGGAGCAGCAGCTGAAAATCTAACAGATGTCCAAAGGCCCGGTTCAAACAGAACTTCAACTAAAGTCCACAGTAACAAACTTGAAGGAAGGACTGTGAAAAAGTTCTCACAAGTTATAGCTGGTACAGCACGGTCGTATCATTTCAAAGGCCTTCAACCTCAAATGCGGTACTCTGTTTCCTTGTTTGGCTCTGGTCTTGGTCTACGGTCCAAAATTCATCGTCTTACATTATCAACTGGTAGGTTTCCCATATTTCCTGCTTTGGTTCACTGCAATAAACACCAGTGAAGAGCATTTACCCTTCTGCGGTGTGCTGGTAGCACTTCCATGAACACATGGGATATAGTACCTTAAATATTGACATTGGCATGACCCATTTATACTATTTTAGTCATAAATACCAGGCATAAGTGACATCAGGAGCACAAAACAGCCTTAGATTTTCTTTGGCTGTCAATTTCCAGTAAAAACTCCTACAATTAATGATGTACTTTATTGGTGAATGGTGCAGTTATTTCAAGAGTGAATTCACCAATTGATTACTTGGATAATAGGGCATATTTATGTAAGAATATAAATATGAATAGAAATTTGGAACTTTTTTTTTTTTTTGGGGGGGGGGGTTGTTATTATTTTTTTTAAAGATTTATCTTTAGTTATTTTTTTAATGTGATAGGTGATAGTATAGAGTGGACAGGAAGCAAGGTGGGAGAGAGAAGGGGGACGGGATCAGGAAAGGTCTACAAGCTGATATTTGAACTCAGTCGTCCGAACTGCAACAGCGATATATCAGAGGTCTTCCCATGAGACTACTGGCACCGACTGTTTGTTTGTTTGTTTTTTAGCTGCGTTGTTAAAATTCTATATGACATTTTACCGACTTATCTCTTTTTTTTCCAGGACCTGAGTCACCCACTGACCTGATGTTCAGCAATATAACAGAGACTTCTGTTTCAGTCTCCTGGGGAAAACCTAAAAGCATAGTAGCAGAATTTAAAGTCACGTACACCAACATTGTGACTGGTACTGAAAATGTTATCCTGCTTTTATGCTTCAAATATTAAGTGTGTTCACCATAGCTGATGTGCCACAATTAACTGAGTCTGTGATGTGATTTTACAATGCTTTACCCTTTTATGCTGTAGGCCAGAGTGGCTCCATATCGGTTGACTCTCAACTGTCCCATGTTCTCCTGTCTAAGCTCTCTGCTGGCTCCACTTATGATATTACTGTGAGCTCAGTCCTGGAGACACTTAAGAGCGAGCCAATCACAGCCTCCGTCACTACAGGTAAGCACAGTTTTGTTTTTTTTTACTTGAAATTATGGTTAAACGATTTTCATTTTGATCCGATACCAAAAAGTGAAAGGTATTTTTTATAAATATATATATTTTTTTTTTACTAACACATTTTCTTTCCATTTCAAAGCTTATGATACACATACATTTTCATGCTAAATAACTGGTAAAAAAAAAAAATAAAGGATCAAGTTTCTAATATCAGGATTAATCCTCTTAATAAAAGTATCGATTCAAGAACAGTCTTCTCATCTCTACTTGATTTTGCAGTCATTGATGACTTTCACATTTCTCTAAATCCCAGTACCAGACCCTCCTACTGAACTAAAGGTGATGAACATCACAGACACTAAAGCTCTGCTAGTATGGAAACCATCCCAAGCTAAAGTGGACAGCTATATCCTCAGTTATGGAACTAAAAAATGTAAGTGCTGTCAAACCTATTAAATGGCTGCTTCTCCACTAAACCATCATGACTTACTTAAGTTGCTTTGCTTTCTAGCTCCTAATGTGACTATTACAGTGACATTATCTGGCAGTACTGTGGAGCATCAGCTCAGAGGACTCCATAGATCTTCTTTGTACATGGTGAAAATCACAAGTCAAGTCAACCGGCTCCAGAGTATCCCGGTCTCTACAACCTTTACAACAGGAAGTGGTGTGTAAACGTGTCACAATTATGTTTTCTCAATCTTCAAGTAAACCACATGACACAAAAAAAAAATAGAAGTAACATGTTATGACTGATAATCACTAAATATCTGTACTACAATATTGTCCAAATACATTTTAAAATATATTTTAAATTTTACAATAAAAAATATTTAAAAAAATTGAAAAAAGAAGAGAAAACTTAAAAGTTTAAGGCAACACCACTTTAAAAAAATATTGTTGGTTTAACTTAAAATAAGTAAAATAAGTAACCTGGTTGCCTTAAAATTTTAAGTTCATTGAAATGGAAAAATTGAGTTTATACAATGAAGGATATTGATTTAAACATCAGAAACTCAAAATATTATGTTATTTGAACTACAGAAATTATCTAAGTTGATTTGACAAAAGAAAAAATATAGTGATTACAAATCATGAAAATATTTTTGCTGGACATTTTTGAGTTTTCTCAACTTCAATAGTTCATTAGTTGTTATTAGTTGTACAAACGTTTTGATGTTAAATAGTTGAATAAACTTTAAAAACATAACTTGTCAAACAAAATGTAAGTTGGATTTTTTTACAGCATGGCAATGATACAATGTAGGCTAAAAAATTGGAAATTTATTTTTATTTTCTAAATATTATATTTAACAGTATTATTAAAGTATTAGTGCTTTTAAAGATTACATTTGCTGTCATCCATAGTTTGTTTAATTTATCTAAATGTAAAAATAGCATGCACATTTATTTAAACATCCAAAATCAGCCAATTTCTGTAAAATACAACAATCCTCAGTTTTACTCATTATACAGTCACACTAATGAAACATCATTATTACAAAGTGCAATTCATGAGTGTGTTTAGAAACAGCCTATCACGCAAGTGTGCTCTCTTTAAGAACACTTAAGTGGTATTTTATCTCATTGCTATGTTATCTGCAAGTACTGCTTTTTGAAAGTATTCTTTTTGAGATTTGAAGTACACTACAAATGCACATTCAATACTATTAAGCACACTACTTAAACTCAATACTATAAACTCAAACTACTAAACACAAAAGGGAACTTTAATGCACCTAAAATGTAAAAAAAAATGCTCAATTAAAAATCCAGTATCAGCCAATTCTGATAAATTGTAAAAATCATCAAATTCACAAAAAAATCCTTAATTTTACTCATTATACAGTCACACCATGCATTTTGTAAAGTTGTTTTGAAACAATATTGTGAAAAGAGCTATGCAAATAAATGAATTGAATTAAATTGAACATTTGGTATGACAAAACTGTGTGATGAACAGACCAAAATTGTATTTATCACTGAAAATCATCCTGTCGACCATAGTAGCTAAATATCCTCTATATGATCTGCAATACCTTATCCCATTTTTCCATGCCTGTGTGATTTCCAGGAGTGAAGCTTCAGGTAGTGACTCCTGTGGTGACCTTTCACTCAGCTTTGATTTCATGGAGGGCTCCCCGTGTGGCTTTCAAAAGTTATAGGCTCACATACCAGCTGAACGAGGAAGTCCAGGTTAATATATCAATCACTCAATGGCACCTCTCAGTCAAATTTGGCAGCCTTTCAACAATTTTCTCTGACCTTTGCTTATGAACAGGAGCTCATTTTAAATCCATCTGTGACGCACTATGAGCTGACTGGACTGGCAGCCTCCTCAAACTATACTGTGAAAATAGAGGGAGAAAGAGATGGACAATACATCAGTTTTGTCTCCACTGAGTTTACCACTGGTGCGTAATGATCTGTTTCTTACCTTTCACCCCTCATTGCGTTCTATCTCTAAGAGATTTGATTTCCTCTCCTCTGCCCCTGTAGCTATGCTCCCGCACCCATACCCCAAAGACTGCTCAGACGTACAGATCAACGGGATGAAGGAGTCAGGAGAGGCTGAGATCTACCTTGAAGGGAAGGATGGAGAGCCAGTCTGGGTCTACTGTGACATGGAGACTGATGGAGGAGGCTGGACAGTAAGAAACAAAAGCCTGGATTGAGACCTCTAATACACTTACAGCTTTCCCCATGAAACTGCTGTTGGAGTGTGAAATATTTCATATTTAAATCCTTTTTAAAACAGCCAATAGATTCGGTTTAAGTCACAGCCTTGAAGTGTGACTTGCCTGATTTCATGGACAAAACAATGAAGTAAATGTACATATGCTATACCCTTTGACAAAGAAGTACACTTTATCACACTTTTTCAAAAGAGTACTTATTATGTAAGGTAAGTATATGTCATAATAATTATTCCCTGAACACTGACCTCTCTACAATATACTTTAAAAGAAACGTAAGTGTGACCTGAATGTAATTTTTTTACACTTAATTGCATGATAATTGCAATTAATTGAAAATTAATTATAGTTTAAATTTATATTAGATGCAATTAGATGAGTTTTTTATCTCTACATGTAATTTCAATAAAAAATGTCTTTTATATTTTTATTTCTGAACTATACAGTTGCTTATCACAATTTTATGGAATTATGCGATATTTAACTGTATAACAGAAATTTTGAAAATTTGAAAGAAGAGTTGAAAATTAGCATCAGCTATAAACTATATATGCTGCGCATTAGTCACAGGCTTTGTATTGTAACTATGTTTGACTGTATGGTCTCTGTTAAATAAATAATTAAATAAATATACAAATATATGTTTGTTTTTTTTTGTTGTTGTTTACTTGAAAAAGACTTTGTTGTTTTGCAAATCCAGGTGTTCCAGAGGAGAAGGGATGGATCTACTGATTTCTTCAGGAGCTGGAGAGATTACAGCAAAGGCTTTGGTCTCCTGAGTGGGGAATTCTGGCTGGGTGAGATTTCCCACAGTGATTGTATTTTTTTTTAGAAACAAAAAACTATTTTCAATTTAAACAATACTTGAGGTTTCCACCTAAAGACAATCAGTTTAGAATATCAAATAGTTTTATGTTGTTGGGTTTTTTTATTAGCACTTGTATTTTTTTTACATTTTGCCCCATCTCTCCATAGGAAATGACATCCTTCACACTCTCACCAGTCTTGCTCCAATGAGCTTGCGAATTGACCTGCGTTCAGGAAATGACACAGCCTTTGCTCATTATGCCAACTTCAACGTTAACTCAGAGGCTAATCACTATGCAATCGAGCTGTCTGGATACTCTGGTACTGCTGGTAAGAGAAAAAGATCATGCTGTGTAAAAAATCTTTTTGTGAGACTATATTCTGTGTATGATAGCTGAATTCTTTCTTTTTCCAGGTGATTCAATGACATATCACAATGGCCGTCCGTTCTCTACGAAAGACAAAGACCCAAACACCCTGAGTATCCATTGCGCTAAGGCCTACATGGGAGGCTGGTGGTATAAAAACTGTTACAAGGCAAACCTTAATGGTCTCTATGCCTCCTACTCAGACAACAAGGTAGTACATCAGCAAATAGCGTTTCTGTATTCATTAATATTAGGTTTTCAAGGGATACTCCTATGTTTTTTTTTTCATATTAAACTATGTTATTCCCTTAACTAAGACGAGTTGATAGATACCTCTGTCGTCTCAGTGCGCTCACTCAATCGCTGTGGCACACGAGACACTTTGATAGCACTTAACTAGCCCAGTTCATTCAATAGAGGCCAAGCAGAGAAGCGACCAAACACCTCCACGTATTGTATGGCGGAATACCACAGCAAGTGCTTGGGAGCATTTCGACTCGGCGCAGTAATATCATCACTCGTGAATAGTCCTCTCCCCCCTCTCACTCTCCAGTTTGATGATATTACTGCACCGAGTCCATATGCGCCAAGTCAAAGTGCTCCCAAGCACTTGCAGTGGTATTCCGCCATACAATATATAGTTATCCACTTTACACACTTAGAAAAGCGCAACGTTTTATTTTGTGTCACCGTCCTAGGTCGAGTTACACTACTTGTGTAACTGTATTTAAATAGGGAAAACGTGGAGATATTTGGTCGCTTCTCTGCTTGGCCTCTATTGAATGAACTGGGTTAAGTGCGATCAAAGTGTCTCGCGTGCCACAGCGATTGAGTGCACGCACTGAGACGACAGAGGTGTGTATCGACTCGTCTTTGTTAAGGCAATAACATAGTTTAATATGAAAAAACGATGGAGTATCCCTTTAAGTACAATGTTAAGAGCACCAAACTATAGCCATTGTAGGGATACCGATTGAGCTTGAGTCTCATATTGTCTCTCATTAGTGCAGATTTCTGAGTATGTTCTTCTTTTCTCTAAGGGTGTGGTGTGGATAGACTGGAAGGGCAAGGATGCGTCCCTCCCATTTACTGAGATGAAGCTTCGACCCTCCTATTTCAGTCAAACGATCCCAACAACCCAGGGTTAAAACTGCACAGTGAAGAGTGCACATAGCGCAAATACACTGTACAAACCTCTACACACTGCTACTTCAGTATTGTATATTTACCAACATACACACACAACAAAAACTGTAAAGAAATCTGATGGCAGCTTTGCAAAGAACATATCACAACCTCCAGCCAATCACAACAACTTTTTTTAAGTTAATATGAAGTTTTTTTTAAATGTTATGTAGGATTATAGTATGCATGTGTTGATGTACTTGTGTTAATGGTGGTTCATCGTTGATATTAACATTTCCGCTACTGGAATAACTGCACTGTCTTGCTCTATTGGTACTATTGGACTGGTTTAGAATTCCTCTCTATGAATTTGTTTTACTTTTTATGTTCAACATATTTAGACAAAATCAATAAAACAAAGTGCTAGAGTCCTGAATTCCAAAAAAAAAAAAGTTTTTGTACATTATTCTTAATATTTCTTATTATTATACTTACTGAATCTGCATATGTTCATAAAGATTCTATGTATTAGTGCACATGGACCCATCAGTGAATTATTACAGCATAGCTTTTCTTTACAGGCACATCATTTTCCAAAAATCCTTTTCCAAATGTCTTTGTTCAGTTCTGCTAAACTGCCAGTTGAAGCAGACTGGTTTAACAGTAATTCCTGTGAGGGCTGAAGGCTTAGATTGTGGTTTGGCTATAGACTTGATTCCGCCATACCTGACACTATACTTCTTTGACTGGTTTTTCAGGGTGGTAACTGTATTTCAGTATATTCCTGAGCTTCTGCTGAATCACTGCTTTATTTGCAATGAATGGGGCCTTTCCTAACGCCCCGTGGCAATATATCAGCATGGAGCTCGGCAGTAAAGGATATACAATAGCATGCACAGTTGCACTTAGTGTTAGAGTCCACTATTTATATACTTCCTTTTTTTACTAAATAGAAACTTTGTTGGTCATAAACCCATAGGCACTTGATATCATGCAATATCATTCATCAAATCGTCATGTTAGAGGTTCATTCTTCTTGCTTTGAGAGTACATTGAGATGAAGGTCAGGATAATATTTACCTATCCTTGATGAGAGGATACTTTGAGAAACAACACTCAATCATGTGGATTGGAGCAGGGTTGGAGGAGGAATATAATAAAAGGGGGAGAGTAAACGAAAAGCTTTCAGAAAGTGTTTAGACTCAATAAAGAATCAACAGCATGTGTATCTCAGCAGTGAGTGTGGTTCTGTTACTATTCATTTTGTGGATGCTTGTGGTCCAACTCTGTAGACAGACTGACAGGCAAAGTGACAGAGGTGCCAAAGCAAGCAACAAACCAGAAGGTAGGAGGTTTGATTCACATTAGAGCTGTGGAGGCATAGATTTAAGAATTTTCCATTGATAACTTAGCAGAAAAGTGAAGAAGGAGATTATTGGTGGGTGATATAACACTTTCGAATACGGAACGCTTCGTTAATGAATAACTACACAAGAACCAATGAGTAACACAATATTAAAAATATAGTGACTATTATTAACTAACAAGAAACTCTGATTAGCGATCAGTAGTACTAAGTAGTACTTCCAGCCCGATCTCACGACCAAGTCGTACGAATTCGACGAATGATTAAAAAGTGGCTAATTCGTAACAATTCATACGACCTCACTCGTGCGAATTAATACGATTTTGCTAAATCGTACATATTTTACGAGTTGGCCAATTCGTATGAATTCGTACGAATGACCTACCCCTTACCCAGCCCCTAAACCTAACCATCACGTGGGTTTAGACAAATCGTACGTATTAGTACGAATTAGCCACTTTTTAATCATGCGTCGAATTCGTACGAATTGGTCGTGAGATAGTGTTGAGTACTTCACTATTAACTAATCAATAACTACTATTTTTAATGCTTCCCAGAGAACTACCGAAACATTTTCATAATTCATGCAAAACTAATCAATAACCAACAGGACAAAATGACTAGCACTACATTAACATTTTAACTGCTACTGTAAACGAATACACAAATGTTGTTTACATTATCAATATGTAATAGCATAGCAGACTTATGATTTGGGAAAGCTGTTAATAATTGGCCTATACTGTATATTTATCAACTAAATAATTTGAAAGAAATGGATTTTTAAATGCAGTTGTCGGGACCTACTTGTCTTGTAGCCAATTTTCCGGCATTCCTCTGAACTGGCATTGAATCACTAGAGTCATGGTGAGTACTGGGACATATTGAGTCAGCCATCCAAAAACCATATACAGGTATTTTATTGTTTAACCTACCTCCCAAAAAAATGTTTTTATGTACATCTCCCAGGTCAACCCGGTCTCACCCCAAGACGTCAAATAACTGACGTTTTGGGACGTCTTTTGACCATACGTCAATATTCGCCTTTTTAGGGCCCCCTTAAACGTCGGTAGATGAGGTTATGGGATCCTAACTCTACCCCATACATAAACCTAACCCTAAACCTATAGCCCGTCACCTAACTGACGTTAAAGGTAAAGCGTCAGTTGTATGACGGCCCGGGATCGCCATCTACCGACGTTTAAGGGGGCCCTAAAAAGGCTGATATTGACGTATGGTCAAAATACGTCCCAAAACGTCAGTTATATGACTTTTTGGGATGAGACTGTGTTACCCAGGTCTATATATATATATGTGTGTGTGTGTGTGTGTGTGTGTGTGTGCATATCTTGAGTGATTAGAATTCTATGCTTTATTGGCTTTTCATTAAAGAATCATGGTAACAAACTAGTAATCTTGAGTGTACATCTACTTCTATGGGAATTACTAATTATTTGGATCCGTATTATAAAGTGAAGATTATGGGAACTAATGACTCAAGTGTTACTACATACTTCTAAAGAAATTATCAAACTTTAAGTTAAGAAAAAAGTATAGGCCTACTACATAAAGTTCACTAAAAAAAAAAACGCTTGAAATGACTTTTGTGTTTGGTTGCACAAATCATGACTAGATCATGTAACACTTGAGTCATTACTAGTTAGTTCCAATGATCTTCACTTTAGAATAAGGATCCAAATAATTAGTAATTACCATATAGTACCACTTTCATCTGTGCACTATTACATACTAATTCATTAATCAGTGTTTCTTTTTAGTTAATAGTAGTTGATTGTTAATAAACTTTTTCAGTAGTTTTCTGGGAAGCATTAAAAAAGTAGTAGTTATTAGTTAATCTTAAATTAGTGAATCTGTGCACTATTATTTTCTACTTTTGTTTTGTTTGAGTTTCTTGTTAGTTAACAATAGTTACTAGATTGTTGTGTTACTCATTGGTTCTTGTGAACTTATTCATTAACGAAGGAACCGTATTCTAAAGTGTTTCCCCAAAATCTAATACCACGATATCAGATAATAGGTATTATAATAGGTATAATAAGGTTTTTATGATTTCAAAATGTTTAATACCATTGACATTTTGGATCCAATATACTCGTGTGTTGTTTTCTTTCTCAACTGTTTACGTTCACTGAAGACATAAATTACTGTTTAATTGCAAAGACAGGGTCACTTTGACACAAAAGTATGTGTATTTAGTCGGCAAAAAGCACTCAGTTCCGTTCCTTGCGCTTCATGAGAAGTGGCTTCATGTGTGCACGTCTCTAACACAGTGATGATAAACAGTCTCTCTGACAGCACGCACATATATCTATATGTCTTTCGCTGCTTACTTAATCAATAGTTTTTAACTCGCAATACTTAAAAACGCATGCAAACGACAAGCTTCCGTGACTGTGTAGCACAGAAACGTCAATTAAGCGTAACCACGACAGAGATGATTGTCCAAAATCTCTGGTTAACAAATTTCTACTGATTAATCGTGTCTAACGGTATATCGCCCACCCCTAAAGGAGATTGCGAAATTCAACAGCTCTGCTCCATTTTGATATGTACTTGTCTTTCCACTGGCCTAGCTGCTGCACCCAAACACCTACATTCCCTCTCTAAGCCCTTCCTTCCTCTTTCTACCACTCTTCCTGGTCCATTCTCTCTCCCTCTACTGGGCAATATGCTGGATCTCGCTCAAGATCATCTGCCCATCCACTTGACTGCACTGGCACATCGCTATGGAAATATCTATCGGCTCAACTGTGGCAGCACAAGTAATTCATCTTTTTATTTGATCTTCATATGTTAGTAAAACTCATGAACTATGAACCACAACAAAATCCAATGTAGAATTGTACACAATTCATCAATTTTGACAACACATTCTCATCCCAAGACGTCATCTAGCTGACGCTTTTGACCATACGTCAACATCCGACGTTTTAGGGCACCCTTTAACAGCAGTTAGATGACGCTATAGGGTGTCATCTAACTGACGCTTTACCTTTACCTTTTAGGTCTGGGGTAGGGTTAGGGTTAGATAGCGTCATCCAACTGACGTTAAAGGGTGCTCTAAAACGTCGGATGTCGACGTATGGTCAAAAGCGTCAGTTAGATGACGTCTTGGGATGAGAACGGGCTGATTTTGAATCATTTTGAACATTTAAACATTTATATTTACAATAAAAAAGAAAGGAAAAAAATAAACAACAGAGCAATGGGAATGCATTTTGTTTTTGAGGAAAGGTTTCCGGGGTAGGTCATTCGTACGATTTAGCAAAAATCGTACTAATTCGTACGAGTGAGGTCGTACGAATCGTTACGAATTAGCCATCTCGTAAAATTCATACGAAGTCTCGTGAGATCGGGTTGGATAAGCACGTAGGCTATTCGTAGCTAACAAATCAACCCGGTCTCATCCCAAGACGTCATATAACTGACGTTTTGGGACGTCTTTTGACCATACGTCAATTTTCGCCTTTTTAGGGCCCCCTTAAACGTCGGTAGATGAGGTTATGGGATCCTAACTCTACCCCAGACCTAAACCTAACCCTAAACCTAACCCGTCACCTAACTGACGTTAAAGGTACAGCGTCAGTTGTATGACGGCCCGGGATCACCATCTACCAACGTTTAAGGGGGCCCTAAAAAGGCGGATATTGACGTATGGTCAAAAGACGTTCCAAGACGTCAGTTATATGACTTTTTGGGATGAGACTGTGTTAAACAAATAAAGTGTAGCATACATGTTTGTCATGTGGCACAAGTAAAAAGTAAACTGAGAGCAATTCTTCTTGTGTATGTGTGCTTTTATTTATTAGACAAGAAAGATACATTCTCCAGTCTTATTTTTTTTCATAGTTTTTCTATAGTTGTTAATTATTAGTGAAAGCTACAATGGCAAACATTCAGACATGAGTCAATTATGTAATGATGGTATATGTTAACCAGAAACATTATTTTTCAGTGTTATTATTATGTAAAAACCAAAACAAAGGTTTGCTATTTTAATTGTAACATTTAAATGTGATTTATTTATTGCTGTTCCATAACAATCTTATGATTCATAATTGTTTTACCATTTACTTTTTTATCATCAATAACAAAATATAACATAGGAGTAAAAAAAAAAATCCGACCACTGCATTGTTGCAACTGTTGCAACCATTGTTACATTAGTCCCTTATGTCATTAACAATCTCTTTTCATGTCCTTTATCAGCCATGGTGATATTAAACAGTAGTGAGATCATCCGCGAGGCTCTGATTAAAAAATGGTCTGACTTTGCTGGGAGGCCTCATTCATACACAGGTAACTGCTAGCCCAGCAGTCATTTGATTATCTTTTCAAAAAGACTGCCTATGTATCATATCTCATATGTGTTTGGTCTTGTACTCCACTCCTAGCTGATATAGTGTCAGGTGGAGGACGAACCATTTCTTTGGGTGATTTCAGTGAGGAATGGAAGGCGCATAGACGTGTGATACATAGTGCTCTGCAGCGCTGCACGACTGATTCCCTGCACTCTGTCATAGAAAATCAAGCACGCCATCTCTGTCAGGTATAGGGTAGATACATACACACAGGCTGCATTTCAGTCCAATTTTATATGCCCTTCCCTCCCTAAATTTCCTCCGTCTCACTCACTCGGATGCATGACATTGCTTACGTTGTTTGAGTGCCCACTGCTGGTGGAACCCTTACAATATGTTTAAATGGAACGCACTAAGCCCTTGATCACTTGAATCACTGATTTATTAATTACATTTTTCTATGTATGCTTGGGCTGTTGGAGAAAATTACAAAAATTGCACCAATGAAAATGATAACAATACAATAAACTATAACAGTCAGCTTAAAGTAGCTACAAGCATTATGCGGTTAAATGTCAAACAACTCCAATTCCATGTACTAGAGCTGTGTGGGGTGGGGGTTAAAGCACAATCTGCTGTGATGTCTCAATCGTGTTGCATTGTGGTCTATGGATCTGCCTGAACTGTATTGAGTAGACTCGCTCCCTCTGTTAAAATCAAGGGGTGGAGGAGGGTCTGTCCAAATAAACTTCCCACAACCACTTGATGAAGTTGAATGCACTTCAAAATTGAAATTCACTCAAAAGGGAAGCGATTAAAGTTGCGAGTGTGTCTAAAAGTGGAGTTAAACACGTCACACACTGAGACAAACTTCATCATGACAGACTTCAGTTTCCAGGTCATGGGTCAAGCACAAAAGAGCAAGAAAAGGAGAATGCAGAATTCTGGAAATGAGAAGCACCCTTTGACACGCGCACACACACACACACACACACACGTTGGGTTACTGTATGTTTTATGGGAAATTTCTATAAACATAATGATTTTTTTAGACTGAATATTCTGTATATTCTGTCCCATAGCTCTAACCCTGTACACAACCCTCATAAAAAACTTTCTGCATTTTTACATTAAAAAAGAAATAAATAAATATTTTAGTATGACTTATAATCACCATAAAATGACCACACAAGGTCAAAATTGTCATGTTTTACTAGAGTCATCACAACACAGGGTTTACTCAGACCACGCACATATACTTAACTATCAAATACTGTAACATGGTTATGTTTTAGAAAAAAAATGGGGAAAAAACAATGGGGGAGTGGGTGTCTAAGATAAAAACATTGTAAAATGCTGAATTTTTAACGTTTAAAATAATTATAAATACCACACTTATACAGATTACTCCCTTAAACAAAAACGTTGTGTGGTTTTGAAACAGGTGTTGCGGGACTACAAAGGAAAAGCAGTGG
Organism: Pimephales promelas; assembly: GCF_016745375.1. The sequence continues at coordinate 3,120,834 of NW_024121199.1, read as the reverse complement.
ATTTATCTGAAGATTTTACAGTGGCCGCGAGTAATGTCATCACAACACTAACCTTTGGCAAAACTGTAAATGATGTTTAAAAGTTATTCCACACAATATACAATTTATGTGTCCTCAAATTCATGGTCTCACTCCCACTGAAACCTCCTGCTGCCTCTCTTTGAGACAGTATGATAAGAGTTCAGAAGAGTTGCAGAAGCTGCAGGACTGTCTGAATAAGATTGTGTCTCTTTGGGGTTCACCCTGGATCTCAGCACTGGACTCCTTCCCTCTGCTCAGGGTAACACATTTGATTTTAACCCCCAAGTTGCTGGATGTTAGAATTGTTTTGACCCTATTTTGCATTTCATTTGCACCCTTTTTTTCCTCATAGAAATTACCCAACCCCCCATTCTCTCGTCTCATGAAGGAGGTAGCCAGACGTGATGAACTGATAAGGAAACACATAGAGGAGTTTAAGGTAAGAATGAATGCTCAAATGATTAATAAAATGTTAGTTAACTAAAATGTTCTATGTACTAACTGAGTGACATGTGCAGAGAAGTGACCATAAAGAAGGCGACACACTGACTTCTTCACTTCTGCAGTGCCTCGAACCACCACAAGGAGCAGCAAATCAAATGGTGAGCAATGGAACATGTTTTGTTTGGAGATTCCTGGACCAAAGTTTCCCAAACCGGAGAACTCAAAACACTGAAAAAAATAATTCTTTACTCTATGAAAGAGAAACTGAGTTGTTTCTTTTGTTTTTATAAAATGTTGTAAAAAATAAGGGAAGAAATTTATTTTCTTTAACCGATTCAACACAGTAAAGTAAAAAAAAAAAATACAGTATTCTGTTCCATTTAAATGTAAACAAACAGACATCTAGAGGTACGGTCACATTTGAAATTTTGCAGAAAAAATCCAGTCATTTCAATTGAAATCTGCACAATTAGGAGTTTGGCATGGAGGCAAAAAATTTACTACAGGTATAGACCATTTCACAAGATGTAAACAACACTGGTCCAGAAACACTTCCTGTTTCAGTTTGTAACTGTTTTCTTTACTTCACATGTAAATAAAACATCTTAAAGATGTTTGTTTAACTTTTTGATTCAGTTTTAAATGTTCTGTTGGTTGTATTTTATCCCAGCTTTTATGTAGTGTTAAAAAACTGAAACAGGAAGTGCTTCTGGACCAGTGTTGTTTACATCTTGTGAAATGGTCTATATTGAATCCAATATTGTTAACCAAAATATTGCTGTCTCCTATATTTAGACTCTGACAAACACCCATGTACACATGACTATAGTGGATCTGCTAATTGGAGGGACAGAAACTACTGCTGCCTTGCTCAACTGGACTGTGGCCTTTCTTTTACATAGGCCTGAGGTACCTATTGTTTCTGCAGCCTATTTAAATGTCTTCTATCTACAAGCAATCGTGGTCCTAGAGGGTCAATGGCCTGCAGAGTTTAGCTCCAACTTGCCCTAACATACCTGCCTGAAAGTTCCTAGTTATCCTGAAGACCTTGGAAGATTGGAAACCCCTGATCTACAGGTCTATAAACAAACATTCTCAGCACAAAGTATTTCCATTCTCTCACCATCCAGGTTCAGAATAAAGTGTACGAGGAGCTGTGTGGTGTGCTGGATGTGCGGTACCCCCAATACAGCGACCGTCACAGACTGCCGTATCTGTGTGCTCTGATCAATGAGATGTTGAGACTACGACCTGTAGCTCCCCTAGCCGTGCCTCACAGAGCCATACGAAACAGCAGGTGAGCATCAAGTGAGATCAGTACTGTGATTACACATAATTAGGCTGCATCCAAAACCGCATACTTTACTGCTATACAATGGCGAAAACTATGTGACAAAAGTATGTCCGAATTCACAGTACTCAAGGCAAAATGTACCCGAATGACATACTATTTGGGGTGAGATTCTGCATATGATGGACACTTTTATTGTCCCATGAGGGCACAGGAGAGGATTTGTGAATGGCAGTGAAGCAACACCAGAGATTGTCTTATATTAGGGAAATGAGAGGGTCGTTATCTCTTACCATTGGAGGAAGCGTAACGGCTAACTTGGATCACATGAGGCAACTCAGCCTATCGTGTAATGGCAGTGACATCTGAGCCCGCAGTTCAAAATTATGTGACAGTTACTTACAGTTTACCTCAAACAGTTTCATGTGGATTATTAGCGGATTGGTTTTATGAATCTATGTCTGTGAATCTGTGTTAGTAAAGTTACAGTATCCTGGATTGTTTGTGGAATGTGCTTGTGCGGGAAAAGCGTTAATGTCTATTAGCTGCAACGTGCTAGTACAAAAAACTGCATTTAAGATTACACTAAAAACCTAGTTGAAATTTAATACATATTTAATTCATTCAATTTGTGTGTATTTTTTTACCATCATTCATTAAAAAGTGTTGTATCATCATTAGGTCACGCTCAGACACAGGTTACTGGTAACAATAAACGGGAACAGACCAAGAATAACTGAACAGAAGGAGATTAGATACAGATACAAATAAACACTAACGAGGTGAGGACAGATGACACAGATGATGATGACGAAGAACAGGTGGGTGATTGAAGGAGTTAGTTCAGGAGGATTCTGGGAAGTGTAGTGAAGAGGAAGACAGGATGGTGCAGACGACGAGTGTGACTTTACAATTAAAATCTTATCATATCTGGTAAAACCTGAAAGCCAAAGAAAGAAAACATTGGGGTTTTTTTTTTTACTTTCTTTAGTTTAGACAATATACAATATCACTCAATATTACTATTAAAATACTATGGTGTTAAGGAACTTTTCCATGAGTATATGGGCCCTTAAATCACATTCGGTCTATTGTGTGTGCATGAGTGGGAGTATGAGCGAGAGCATGGCTGCAGTTCACTTAACTGCCACCAGTGTCGCTATTAATAAAGGTTTCTGATTGTTCATTTAGCCCTTTAAATGTTCACTCAGATTCTTGAAAGAAATTCATACAGTCCTCTGTTTAGTATTGCAGGCCATTTCATCCCCAAGAATACAATAATCATCCCTAATCTGTATGGTGCCCACCATGATCCAGACGTTTGGAATGATCCATACAGTTTCAAACCAGGTACAAAACCACACAAGTTCTCAGACCTATTATGTAATTTGCATATTTACACACACAATGCAGTGCTCATTAACCGTGACAGTCAATATGATTTATTTTAGAACGCTTTTTGGAAGGTGGTGGCGGGTCTCTTCGTGCCCTGATTCCTTTTGGAGGAGGAGCTCGACTGTGCCTGGGAGAGGCGGTAGCCAAAATGGAGATGTTTCTCTTCACGGCTTATCTGCTGCGAGACTTTCAGTTCCTGCCTGCCAGTAAAGAAGAGCCTCTGCCTGACCTGCGAGGCGTCGCCAGTGTGGTGCTTAAAGTCAAACCATACACAATTATAGCACACCCAAGAGAACAGTAACTGATTATGAATAGTGTCGCGGGAATGAGTTCTAAAACCCACAAGCATTTTTGATCAATTTATATTTTGTTTTTTAATCAACCCGATGTCAAGGGTTTTTTTAATGGGTTAGCACAAGCTCGATATACTTTCCTGTTTTATTATTATTTTTAAGATTTTACGTGACTTGTAAAACAAGTGCAAATGGGACTACAGAGGTTGTCAGAGATATTAAACGCCAAACAGAAATAATTGTCTATTAGCTTTTTCTACAGCCTTCTGTTTGTACAGTAGCCTACTTGTGATCTTTATTAAACTTTTCTAACTTAAAAGTCTGTAGATTTTAAACAAAGAGTTGTTGGAAGCTTAGTGATGGTGACATTGAAGTCTTGTGACCATGGTGATTTGTTTATATTCTAAAACTTCTGGCAAATACATTTTCAAAATTCATAAAAGATGTGTTCATTGTGGTGAAAAATATGTGTAAGTATCATAAACTTTTGTTGGTCACAGAGCATATTATCCAAAAGTCATTGAATGTCAAGGGTGATACTAACTTCAGGGATGGCCTGCAAAAACGCATCTATTACTGTATATATTTTTCCAAGTCATAAAAATAGAGTAATGTGTAGGGCTTATTTCGGATGCATTTGAGCTACAACTTGCTGGGTAACTAGAAACTTATGTGTCAGAATAAATCAAATTCTGGTTACTATGAATTTAACTAATTCTAATAAAGCTGAAGTTAAGCATTTAAATGGCTAATTTCCATGTAGTTTTAAGTCAAATGTTTTATTACATTTAAATTGTTTAAATAATAACATATTTCATTAATTGATGTTATAATATATTTTATCATTTACTTTATAAACACCATGTATTTTTATATACACATGTATTTTATCACACGATAACAAGGCAGTCCATTGTTGACTATATGCTACATTACAACTGGAGTGTATGCTTTTGTCATTTTTATGATTGACTGTAAACATGGTGATGAGTCTCAAGTATTAATAACTTATGTTCGTTTTAATGCATTGTTATTAGCCTATATTGAATTCTTAAAGGTAGACTCGGTATTTTTGTGTTGCACAAAATCTTTTTAAATTAAATTAAATTTTAAATTAACTATTTAAAAATGTGCATTTGGTCAATCTCAAGCAACTTTATTTAATTTTTACAAGGTTTTTAAGCAGAAGATGGATGCATGTTTTCTCATGTTTAAAAGTTTTAATTCTTTTGTTTCCCCACAAGAAAGTGTTTATTTTAAAGAAATTGTTGGTTATATGTTCAAATAATTTATATTTGTGACAAAAAAAAATCACTAGGCCTATAATAAGGCAATGTGTATTTTAATAAAAAACACAAAGCCATTGTTTTCATTTTAAAGAAGGCCGAAGCCTCAAGTTTATATATTTTTTTTAATAATTTCATTTATTAAACAATTGTATATAGCCTGATGGACCTGGACTGAAAAACGGGTGAAAACCAGGGGACATGACAAACTTCTTTTTTTACATTTTTTTTTAATTTTAATTTTTTTTTATTTATTCAAAGCATAGATTGGATATACAGGCACACAACAATGCTAAAAAGTTACGATTTCTGAAAGATTTTAATCATTATATTTCATAGTAAAATTTAGAGATAGAGAGAATACATGCAGAAAATGCTATATTTTTAGTTCTAGGTAGTTGTTATTAAAATTTTTAATTATACACTTTAAACGTGTAGTCTGCTTAATCTGCAGGACATTTCCATGCATGTACACATGTCCTGGGGACAGTAATGTCACTCTTTCGGTGGAATAACTCATACAGCATCGCACCAAAACGATTATATCATTTGATTTTTCATGATTTTTCATATTCCATGAGATAAATTGAGTGCTGTAACCCGGATTTCTATTATGTTTTTGATCTCAACATTGGTGCTGTTTCTCTCTCGTCCTCTAGATGGTAGAACACACACTCCACCCGCTAAGCGCAGAAGTGGACACACTTCCTGTGCTCGGCTCGCTCGGGTTGTTGATGATAAACAGCGAGCACGTATGCTGAACGCAATCTTTGACATTTTGCCACAGAACCGAATGACAACTAATTTGATTTAAATCTTAATTCAGTATCTTGACGTTTTGCAGTTTGCCTCAATAAAATACTTCAATACTGCTCAGGTATGGCGTGACAATCCTATTTGCTACAATACAGTAGAGTAGATTTCAGTCATTAGTAAATGTGTTAGTTAGTAACAGATTTATATACAGCATTTTTTTTTACCAGTAAGTGTGTTACTTTGTCTAGTTTGTATATCATGCAAATGTACTGTGCTTTATCTTTGTATTTTATACTAATATTTGTTGTGTACACTTAAAAGTGCACTAATTTCATTTTGATTTATGTGTTCAAAGGGCACTGATGGATTTTATAAAAGAGTTTACCACAGTCATGACATTAATGATGTTGTCTGTCTCATCACTACATGCTGCTTATCAGCTATTCAAGGTAAACGTCCATTCAGTATATTGAATCCTGTGATTATGCATATTATCAGTGAGATGCATGTGGTTAGGCTAGCCAGCTGATAACGTAGCAGCTGTGTCTCTGTCGTGTAACATGGAAAATGCAGGGGTGCACATTAAATCCACAACAATTTGATCTGGTTCTTACAGAGTACTATATCTACACTGTAAAATGGTTGGTACTCAAATGAGCCCTATCACACTTGGATATTGTGCTCATTTTAATGTTTTCAGTGCTCATAAAAAAAACTATTCATTCATGAGCACTGCGCACCAGCTTATGTGCAGCTCATGATACTATAAGCTGGCTAACGTTAGTCAATGATATGTATGTAACTCGTAAACCACCACAGCATGAGTTAAGGCTAACTAAGGTTAAGTCATGACTCGTGAGTTAGCTAACGTTCGACAGATAACGTTAAAAAAGCTAGTGCAATCTGCTTGCTACCGTTAGCTAGATCTAGCAGCTGTGCACTTTGGTGGTGCTGGGCCAACCAAGGCATCTTAGCTCTGTTCAGTTTGTTCGTGCTAGGTTAGTAGCTAACGTTCATGTTAGCTAGTAGCTACTATAGATAGCGGTGTTCTGCAGCCGTAAACTTGCTACAATTCAAGCCAACATTAGATAATAACTAACGTTAGCTACATACAGCTGTCTATGCACCAGTAGCTAGCTAACGTTAACGAACTAACACGAACAAACTGCACGGAGAGCTCAAGCTACACAACACACTACCCAAACATGAAATTAATTTAACCAACGTTAGTACTTACTTGTTTTTGTCTCCTTCACGGGTGACAATGAGGTGCCTTCCTTTCAGATGCTCCCACATTGCTGTTGTGCTGGTGTGGTATGCCAACTCCATTTGGCAAAGAGTGCAAAAAACGACACCTTTTCGTTTGGGACTAAATTTGAAGTAATCCCATACCTTCAATGATTTAGGGTGATTTTTTTTCTTTTTGGGGGGGCTTTTATTGGTTGCTGTTTCGTCCTCTATTCCGTAATGTTTCGGTGTGGCGAGCTGTACATCCGAGAACGGTGCAAAAACAAACTTTGCGTCGACCCAAAAATATGACGTCGACGAAATTTTGACGTTGACGCGTCGACATCATCGACGCATCGCTACAGGCCTAGTGGTTGCACTGTTATAACTTTTCTTTCTCTGTTTGCAGGATCACAGAGCTTCATCGTTGGGCTTTCTCCTGATTGGCTGCTCATCTGCCCTTTCATTCTTTTCTCCCAGTAACCAAATTATCATGTCACTCCAGAATGATCTAGAATGGGCAGGTGAATCACTCGGACCTGTGCTTTCTACTTTTGATTTCTTGTGGCTTAGTGACGACCACATGACAGCCCGTATCCTACTGATTGGCTCCACTTTATTCATAATGCTCTCTGATTGGCTAACACCAGATGGGTTGATCATTATGTCACGCTGCTTGGCCTTTTCCACCCTTTCCTGTTCACTGACAGTGTGCGCGTTTGCTGAAAATGCAGCAGGGGCGGTAGGGAGTGTTGCCCTCAGTCTCCCTTTATTTGTTTCCCCAAGGAGCAGATCTAGATCTTTGGGTCCCCTCGTGATACCCACAGAAGGACTCCTCAACTGGATCTTTAAGGTCATCATGGCATTAGGTTGCTGGACCACCAGGAAGGGCCTTACTAAATACCTGCTTGATTTGAAAGGCTGGGACTAGGGGACTTACTCTCAGGTTATTAGCAGGTATATGTACAGTGTTTTACTGTTGCACATAAAAGCCTTCTGTCTTATAAGCTAACAACATTATAGTGTATTATATTACAGAAACTGGAGTTTGTTTACATCTATTTGCATAATAGAGTTTATTTATAACCTATTAAATCCATTACAGTGAGATTGAGAGCTTCTAAAATTCCTGAGCAATGAATACATTGTTTAGCATCATCATCAACAATGTAATCTTTTATAAAGAAAGAATGGGACTCTGTTTAAGTCAGTGTTGCCATGTACCAAGAAACTTTGGTAAATTTAAAGTAAATTTACTTATTGATTTAGATGTATTTTTGTACAGTATACAAAACATTTTTTTTTCTTTTGTAAAATGATATAATTGCAAAGATGTTTTCTGAATGTCAAAAATGCAACTTAACTTAGTTTAATGTGTGTTTTTACAGATTGCTAAAAGGCGATGAAAAAATAAGCATGAATGTACATAGAATTACTTGTATTGACTGAGGACATGTAAATTTAAACAATGAAGCACAAAAAAGAAACAGTGTATGCTGTTACTATATACACTCACGACTCACCTAAAAGATTTTTAGTAACACCATACTAAAACTGTGTTTGACCCCCTTTCGCCTTCAGAACTGCCTTAATTCTACATGGCATTGATTTAACAAGTTGCTGAAAGCATTCTTTAGAAATGTTGGCCCATATTGATAGGATAGCATCTTGCAGTTGATGGAGATTTGTGGGATGCACATCCAGGGCACGAAGCAAAGATGCTCTATTGACTGTGGGGACCATTTTAGTACAGTGAACTCATTGTCATGTTCAAGAAACCAATTTGAAATGATTCGAGCTTTGTGACATGGTGCATTATCCTGCTGGAAGTATTGCCATCAAAGGATGGGTACATGGTGGCCATAAAGGGATGGACATGGTCAGAAACAATGCTCAGGTAGGCCGTGGCATTTAAACGATGCCCAATTGGCACTAAGGGGCCTAAAGTGTGTCAAGAAAACATCCTCCACACCATTACACCACCACCACCAGCCTGCACAGTGGTAACAAGGCATGATGGATCCATATTCTCATTCTGTTTTCGCCAAATTCTGACTCTACCATCTTAGTGTCTCAACAGAAATCGAGACTCATCAGACCAGGCAACATTTTTCCAGTCTTTAACAGTTCAATTTTGGTGAGCTCTTGCAAATTGTAGCCTCTTTTTCCTGTTTGTGGTGGAGATGAGTGGTACCCGGTGGGGTCTTCTGCTGTTGTAGCCCATCCGCCTCAAGGTTGTGCGTGTTGTGTAACGAGTGGTTATTTCAGTCAAAGTCTATAATTTTTATGTTAGGTTTATTTTAATAGATAGAGACAGAATATCAACCAAAAATCCAGAAAAACACATTATATAAAGGTTGTAAATTGATTTGTGAACTGTAAACAGATTTGTTATGTGCCCATGTGTAACACGAAGTTCTGTCATTTTAAGATAGTACTCTTAATGTCAGCTCGTTGTGTGTATAAAAGACACCTGTCCACAGAATCTGTATCTTCCATTACAACGTCTCCACCACCATGGGCAAGACTAAAGAGCTGTCAAACTTCAGGGACCAGATTGTAGACCTACACAAGACTGAAATGGGCTACAAGACCATCTGCAAGAAGCTTGGTGAAAAGGAGACAACTGTTGGTGGCATTTTTCGGAAATGGAAGAAATACAAAATAACCATCAATCACCCTCGGTCAGTAGCTCCATGCAAGATCTCGCCTCATGGGGTACGTTTGATAATAAGAAAGGTGAGGAATCAGCCCAGAACTACACTGGAGGAGCTTCTTGATGATCTCAAGGCAGTTGGGACCACAGTCACCAAGCAAACCATTGGTAACACACTACGCCGCAATTTATTGAAATCCAGCAGCACCCGCAAGGTCCCCCCGCTCAAGAAGGCACATATAGAAGTCCTTTTAAAGTTTAACAACAATCATCTAATAATTCAGACAGGGCTTGGGAGAAAGTGCTGTGGTCAGATGAGCTCTTTGGCATCCACTCGCCGTGTTTGGAGGAAGAGAAATGCTGACTATGACCCCAAGAACACCATCCCTACTGTCAAGAACGGAGGTGGAAACATTATGCTCTTGGGCTGTGTCTCTGCTAAGGGTACAGGACGACTGTACTTGACAAGGGTACTTGACGTATTGAGTGGCCAATGGATGGGGCCATGTACCATCAGATGTTGGACAAGAAACTCCATCCTTCAGCCAGAACACTGAAGATGGGTCTTCCAGCACGACAATGACCCAAAACATACTACCAAGGCAACAAAGGAGTGGCTCAAGAAGAAGCACATTAAGGCCATTATTGACCAAACTTGATTAATTCAGGTGTGTCTGATTATTGTTGCCGTGACTACTGAGGTCAGGCACACCTGAATTAATCAATTTGTCCAATAATCAACATGACATCATGACTTTTGCGTAAACATACATGCCAATTTCGAGTCAAGTGGCGTGTTATCTCTACGCATTTTGAGCTATCCGTGTGTATCCGCGTGTATGCGTGTATGTCTACGCCATTAACGTCCGAGTGATTCTGCGTGTCTGTACACGCCGTCAAATGTCCGTGCGAAATGAAGTAAAATATAGATCTACATCTGGGGAGCGATCTTTTTTTTCCTAGGATGGCAAGGGAACAGTCATAAATGCCATTAACCCCAGTGACGGTTAGGTTTAGGGACGGGGTTGAGGTAAGTCATATATTTATATATACAGTAATAACGTTAAGTCAACGGCGTTCATAAACACGCTGAAAAGCGATTATGCGTCTTGATAGCACGCCAAAAATGGAAATACGAATTGGCGTGTCATTCACACGCTACTTCACGAGATCAGTCTGCAATAATGGCAGACAGGAAACAAGGAGCTGGCTTAAGTTCAGGAATTAGTGCATCTGTGCATAAAGCCAATTAAACACACCTGAATACTGGCTCATTATTGGCTGACGCTGTTCACGAGATTACCACGACACATACGTGTGATGCTGACTTATCACACGTAGCTGGCCAATAATGAGCCGACGTTCTGACTTAGAACCTTGAAGCGCTGCACTGTGTACACTACTAATGTAGGGAATAGGCAATGAGAGTATAGGAAACAATTTGGCACACTGCCAGATTTATTTCAGCTGATGTAGTGCGCCCTCTAGTGTTTCATGGTCTAAAATGCAGCTGAATTGTATTGAATTCCACAGAGCTGACCTTAACAAGCAATATTTGTTTTTACTATCAAATGTTTTGTTGGGCTATTTCCATTTGTAAACCATTCAACCATCTAGATCAGTGGTCACCCCGGTCCTCATGTCCCAGTTAAATCTAATCATAACCACAGTATTCTGCTGACAGGCACAAAATATCATCATCAGAACTTAATAAACTTCTTAAATCTTGCTGTGGTGAAGCTATAGATAGAAAAACTACGGTTGATTCTGCATGATTCGTTGCCTTAGAATCCATAAATGGTTGACACTTTGAATATAGCAACATCAGAACGCTTTGTTGAGCATCTGACTTCCTGTTCTTTCTCTCACCAATCTCTATCAGCTTCACCCCACCACTGCAGTGCACTACACATATGCGATGAGCGTTCTCAAACACTCCTGAGAAGAGAGAGGAGGGGGGAGGAGAGGAATGGATAATGAGAGAGGAGGAGGGAAAGGAAGGCAGGAATAGCAGGTTGGACAGATGTGCGGTGTCAAGAGCTAGTGTTGCCATTAAAAACCCCGAAACACTGGTGAACAGGCACAAGCGGTCCTGCAGAATCGCCATGTAGAGCTTCAGAGTGGAAGAATGGGAATGCGGTAACTGCAGTTGTGGAGGATCAACCTCAGCAGATGGTGAGACTCTGCAAAACAATGGGAATAGCATCATTCTAAGGAGCTTGACAACATGGGAATTCCATCCGCATCCATACAGGATTTGTTGTGGTGGCTTTGCTGCTGGAGCTGCGGTTTAGTAACACTTGTCTGATTGTATTGTAGTGTGGGAAGAGCAGAGAGATGCTGTGAAGCAATCGCATTTATTTCCAGCCACTGTTATAACACCCGCATATCAGGAAACATGTATGCCTTCTATTCTTTGCTGGTGTACATCTTCTACACCGTCTTTAAAAAGGAGGAGGAGGAGACAGCGCTCGAGGGGGCGTATGGAGAATCCCCAGAGGTATGTGTGGCGATAGACGTGCTAATACATGTATTCCTTATTGTCCTCTGTACAATATATGCAAACAAGAAAAATCGAATGATTGATTATAATATGAATCAATATAGAAACTATAGGTAATTTCATTCAGGTGATAATTCGATTATGCACTCATGCACACTCACAGTCACCTATCGTATGTCCTCGGTGGTGGCTTTAACACCTTCCAATAATCACATTCGTCTCCCTCTGTAACTGACAGGAGCCTGGCCATGTTTCCATGGAAACAAAGAGCAAGGGGAAGAGTAGCCACACCCCCAGGTTGGGCAAAAGAGGGTGTGCAAGACTGAGTGATTCAAGTAAGAATGTTTTGCTGCGTGATGTTCTAAATACAATGAAGTGCTGCTCCACATAATCAGCATTCAACCATAATCACCTACATATTCCAGGCAGCAGCAGTGAGAGTGATGGGGCGTCTCTCAGTGATGAAGATGATGAGTTTGATGAAGGTCATGGATTACCTGCCAAAACACCATTAACAGCTTTCCTGTCTTTCAAGCAAGAGGCAGAAAAGAGAAGAGCTACTAATTCTCCAACAGAACCTAGTGAAAAGGTGAAGACCTTCTAACTAAATTCACATGTACCTTGTTTAATAGTAGTGGTGATTTGGTGGTGGTAGTATTTCAGCAGACCCTTAGCTCTACAGTATGGCACGTCCTGATTTTGCTGAGTTAGAATAATATGCAATTTGATGTTTGATTAACAAAGTTCGGGAGGAGCACGTTCAGATAATTAACACGGGTGGAGAACACTCAGCAATCAATGATAAGAGGTGTATATATTCAGAAGTCTCAACTCAATCCATTGACAGTTTTGCAGAATCCCTCCACCATCCCTTCTCCACTCTTCTAGTGGAGTCTAACCATTTACATACGGAGGGAAGTTTTTTGGGTTTGGACCGAATTCCGAGCTCGGAGCCCTCCCCCCGGGTAGCATGCCAACTTAACTCCCTCTAATTGTATGTGAAATGTCTGAGTCAACATATTTTGTTGATCCTGGAACAACATTCCTGTTTGAAAATGTAATCAAAACCATATCCCTACCCCTAAACCTAAAACCACTAACCCTACCCTTAAGTTACCCCTAAAATCAGAGGGGAATGATAGATGGATAACACTGATGTAGAAGCACCAAGCCCTAGTTGTAAGCCTAAAATCAAGCGTATCATAAGTTCTGGCTGGTCACATTAGTCAAGCTTGCATCAGCTGATTCTCACGTCAATTTATAGTAATACGTCGCCGATCACAACATCCATATGTAAGCTCCTAAGAAGTTTCTCGGGGGCAAATTACCCTCCTCCATCCCCAGCTCCTCCTCTTGTCCAGTCAGGATTTTTCTCCAATTATGGTGTATATTAAAATGGTGACATTAATGATATCTGATATCTCTCCCTGCTCTTATCCACCCTAGGCTGCATGGATGTGAAGGGAGTTCTCGCCAAGAACAAAACCATACCGCCAATCCAAACTGTATGCTATTTGTCAATAGTGGTGCTGATTTGTTCTATGATTATGAATAATACTTCAAATTTGGTTATTACTTTTCAAAATGAGCAAAATTGATCAAATTGGCTTAAAAAGACTTACATTGGCCCCTAGTCAAACTTAAGGAGCTCATTAGACCTTAGTCAGGGTAGATGCCGCATTTAATTAAAAGGCTGGAATGGATGGATGTAAAGTCTGTTACTACTTACATTAAAGTGCAGCCTATTAAACATACTGTACTGTACATCCTCATTTTCATTAGTGAAAAATTAAACAAAATTGCTGTTCTTTTTTCTGTCCTCCATCACCAAGCATTGTTATTTTTAAATAATTTGTATAGCATAATGTAATATAATAAATATCATATTTTAGTATAATTGGGTTCCTATCATAGGTTTTATTGATAATTTGAATTTGTTTTTATTTTCTGACTTTAGTTTTTTTGTTGTTGTGTTTTGTCAATTTTAATAGTTTGAATTTTTTTAATGTCTTTAGAGTTGACATTAATTTTATTTCAGCTTTTGTTTTACCTCCACAAAACCTTAACATAACTTTTTTCCTGGATGCATCTGTCACATTTTCTGAAAGAAAGTGTAGAACTGTAATGAAAATATAGAAATGAAAGTGCACATTTATTTTTAAAAAGTTGAGTAAATATGAAATGTGTATTTTCCAGGTGACAGAGTCTCCATTGCTGTCTGTGATGTCCCACCTCCTGAGCTTCCTGGAGCAATATTCCCACCTGCAACAGCTGCAGCAGCAGGCTGATCAGTACCGTCTGCAGCTCCGCAGACACCGTGCCCAGCACCGGCGGAAGATGAAGGCCCTGCGTACCTCCTACCGCCAGCGCCTCAGAGACAAGAACAGTGTGATTAACAACCTGGAGGAAGTGATCGCTCAGCAGCCGAGCCCATCACCTGAAAATGAGGGTGAGACCTTTTGAACCTAAATCAATCACAGAATCTCAGTGTGAAGACTTTAGCATTGGATAATGATGAGTTTAATATTAGATCCCTCTCTTTATGTACTGTACCTTGACATTCATTGATATTTTAGATATTTTAGAACTCAGAACCTGATTTCATCAAATACAACATTCCATTCAACCAATCAGATTTTAGGGAAAAGTTTACAATTTATGTCAAGTTTAGGCTTACAACCAGGGTTATGTGCTTTTACAGCACCTACCTATCATTTCCCCCTGATTTTGGGGGTAAATTATGGGTAGGATTAGGTTTCGGGCTAGGGATATGGTTACGACCAACTTTTCAGACAGAAATGTTGTTCCAGAATCAACAAATGATGTTATATACCCATCTGTTTCTGTCTTTGCTGTTTGGTCTGTCTGAACGATTCAGTCTTTACATTAAAAGAATGTTTCTGAATATTTGAAGTTACATTCTATACATGTCATCCCATTTTTTTTATTATTGTTACATTATATAGCTTTTCCCAGCTAATAGGAAACTTTCTGGCAAGGTTTTTCAAAGTTATGTGCAAATGTTCTTTCAGTAATATTACAGTTTTTTTTTTTTTTTTAATTAATATAATTGAAGCCACATTTTCAAAACTCTTCATGCAGTCTGCATTACCAAGATGAATCTAGGAATCCAGTCACTCATTCTAAACATTGCTTTAAAAACATGCATTTTATTCATAACACACTGATCTTAAAAACACTAACAACAGGGAGCATTACATAAATCATGAACTTTTATTTTTAAAGTTTGAATTATTATTTTTCACATAATGATAAGAATAAGATCTGTACTGAATCTTCAAATGAACCAAATTAGGTGATGTTCAATGTATATTATGAAACAATTCAAGTGTTTTTGACCTTGGATGCATGTAATCCTATTGTAGGAGACCTCCAAAGCAATATTAGGAACCTTTAATAATAGCACAATAGGGGCACTCTAAGTGTTTGTTTTGTGAATCTGGCCCCAGATGATGTCAATGTTTGTTTTTGGATTCAGAATTTAGTTTGACGTCAATGAGGGAAGAGATGATGACCTGTTCACATCATGTGGACAGTTTTAAATTGAACTTTAATTAAATGAGAATACTGGGAAAAAGTGCCAAAAATAGCAGATTGATGGTTTTAGAAACCGCACCTGGCAGTGACATCAGAGCTATATGGGGCATCTGGACTCTCTGGCGGTCTGTTTCTCCTCAGACAAACATTGCGTGTGTTTAAAATGCACGTCTCTTGCACTAATTCAATGTCAGATGTTCTTGGCTTTGTGGTCTACTTGCACATGATCAGGATACTAGAATATAATGAGTTATATTAAGCCCAAATGTGTTTTAAAAAAGGCGGTCTATACTACCTGGCTAAAGCGATCCATTCTTTTTCATCTCTTGCGCATTCTGCATAATTACATCATGGCAATCTTGTTTCTTGAGAGGTAGCCGACAGAGCAAATGTAAAACATCCCTCCCAAAAAGAACCACCATTGTTAAAATTTCTACTAATGAAATATATGTCAAATGTATTTCAATCAAATGAGAAAAATAGGTAGTTATAGCTATATACCAGCAATCTGGGCTATGCTAACCCACCAAACCTTGAGCCCTTCGTCATGACACCTACATGCAGACATTTTCAATGAATCCATTAGCCACATGAAATACAGATACAGTATGAATCATATTAATCAGATGGCTAATTGACATGGGAATACATGTGTTTGTTTCTCATGAGACATCAATACCTTTTATTAGCATGTAGTAAAAATACCCATTTGCCTGGCTGGTACATCTACAGCACTTGGCATGTTTCTCCGTGGCTCACAAAGATGAATAAAACATTGTGAGAGCTGCTTCTCTTACAAATGCAAGTGCACTTACAAACTAGCACAGCTGAACTTCACGTGCACTGCTGTAAGATACTATATAAATCCATTGTACAGCCGAGATGAAATTCAGCTTCTAACAACAAAAACATAAAATGAGTCCCATGATTTATGTTTTATTTTATGTGAGGAGGAGAACGATAAAAAAAGCACAGCTAGGAAATTGGTTTCAAGGAGTATCGGTCAATTGTACAGAAATATTGACCAAAAAATCATTCAGAATCAAATATCCCAGCCAACATTTCTTGGTGGGGCTAATTTAGGCTGGGCTTGAGTTCCATGTGTTACATGTCTGCCCATATCTGAATTGGCCCATAGCTCATACTCCCTACATTAATCCCACCATGAAATGTTGTCTTGAATTTGTTATCTGAAAAGAAAGTTATATTTGCATTTTTTGTTCAAGCCTGTTCCTCCATCACGTTTGTTCCACATCACGTTTGCGGTTGCGTCCCTGTGTGTCTGCATTCATCCTTCCCACCAATAGACTTGCTCCAACCGAGACTGGAAGCTCACATTTGACGCCGCCTGCCTTAGTAATTAGTGTACAGCACAGGAAAAGACAGCAACTCTGACTCGGCATATCAATAATAAATGGCGGGAATCTAAATAAAATGTTGCAGAGCAGTTAGGCTGCCAGGCACGTTGCACAAGTCTTTGAGTTCAAAACTCGGGTCTTGAGTCTTAAGCTAACCCAGAGGAAGTAGTGTGGCTCATAGGCTGTTTAATCGAGTTTTCAGTTATGAAATTAGAACAGCACTATAGGGGATTATCACGCTTCCGGGTTTCATGGGCGGGATTTGTCCACTTTGTGCATGTCCACTTCCGACGTAGTTCAACCATGCCTGAGACGAATGCATATTTATCAGTCCCTCCAGAAAAACGCGATTATGCGATCGCTGAATTCAATGCAAAATCAGCCAAAGTCCGCATATTTTTGCGAGGGCCGCATTTTTTCAAATACGCCGCACTTTCGCCGCATAAATTGCCGATTTCCGTGCAAAATATGCGGGGTTTGCATAATTTCATAATCCTCGCATTTTCGTTGCAAAAAAGTCACATGTATCTTAGCAGAAAGTTGAAAAATGTTGCGTTTGCTACACACAAGAGCAGCCATTTCCTCCTGTTTCCATGGGAACGTTATGAAGTGACGCAATTACGCGACGCCAGACAGACTCACGGAGGCGATTGACATATATACAGTATAACTGTCTGTCACACGTTCTGCCGCCACATCGTTACTTAATAAAAAACATAAGATAAAAGAAGTATCATCAAACAGAAATTACCCGCACACATGGGGTGTTCGAGGCGCACATATAACACTGCAGAGAGTTCAACAGGGAGCGCGCAGCTCTAAAAGGGGCCACACCTTATTTACACTCGTTACAGTCTGAAATAAAACAAGATGAGAAATTAAATATTCCCAGCACTTTCTATGATGTAGTATGCTTGCTTATCAAAGGAAGTAATAAGAAATGACTCTTACATTAGCCTAGTGAGAACAGGGTGTTGGGGGAATCACTTTTTTTCTCTTTTTCATCAAACCGCAATTTTTGCGAGTTCCCTCAATTTTTGCAAATTCCTGCAATTTCATCGCATAAAATTGCATAAATTTACGGTATGATGCTGGCAACCACAGCTGCCAGTAGTTTACCACGTAATCAATCAATTTTTGCCCGCAACAATCACAAAAAAATGGCGTTTTTCTGGAAGGACTGAATACTATTATGGTAAATGTTATATATAAATCGCACATTTTTTCACAAATTTTTGGAAATTACCACCACAAAATCAGTCATTTTGATCGCAAAAATCACACAAAAAAATCGTGAAATCCTGGAGGGACTGATTTATGTCACTACTCTGTTCCACTTTGTAAATCTAACCAACAACGCCAACCCTACGTAAGTTTTCATGGATTCCCGACTGAATTGAGTATAAGGAAGAAGTGAATTAAAACTTTAAAATAAAACAAGGTAGCATGTTTGTTTGCAGCCGGCACTTTAGTGAATCAGACTAATTTACCAGGGATGCTGTATAAATAAACTTAGTGTAGTCCTTCATCAGTTTGCCAGCGAGATCGGTGATTCAACGGAAGTGGCAGTGCACAAAGATCACTGAATCCGGAAGTACTACGTATCAGCGTGATAATCCCCTATTGTAACAAATCCACTGGGAGGTGAGTTTAACGACCCATATGCAGCTTAATTTACCAAACACAATCCAATACAAAATAAACAAAGAATAAACAAAGACTTGTCTTGCCAAGTGGCGGTTACGCAAACAAAGCCAGACTAGAGACAATAGGAGCATAAGGGATATACTATATACTAAGGACTAATGACAATATTTAGAAAATGTACTCTTGATACTCAAGTAATTTTAAAAACAAGTACTTCTGTAGTTTTACTTAAGTAGACATCTGACTGTCGTACTTTTACTTGTACTTGAGTAAAATTTTGCTAGGGGTATCTGTACTTTTACTCAAGTAATAAAGCTGTGTACTCTGTCCGCCTCTGCCAACATGTTTAGCAGATGAGACCTGAGACCCCCCTGTAATTTATATAGGCTACCACTGACATGCTGTCGGACCAGGACATGGTGCCCCTTGAGTTCTGACTGGAACTCATTGAAGTCCAGAAGTACTGCCATCATTACCAGGCAGTTGATATGCCAATTCGTCATCGGTTCCGCCCAGGAGACCATATTCCTTCTGGATACTAGGCCCAGTTCTACCCCCAAATGATACAGATGGGACCATTTCCAGGGGACCAGGGATTTGGCAAAACCATGGTTCACCCTGAGAATGAGGTGGCCTTCGCACCACACTTGAGATGGGACGTGAGCCCTTCAGTGTTGTAGTGACTGAATATGTAACAGACCCAAGGGAACTACTGAGGAGGGTGCTGCAATGAGGCCCAGCAGCTTCTGGAACATTTTCAGGGGAAAGATGCCGCTAGCCTCTGAATTTTTAGAGAGTGCTCCAGCGGAATCTAGGCCCGCATTTGGGCCAAGTCCAAGACTTTTCAAGTGGCTGAGGAGCTAAGATATGTGCGTGCATAGTTTTTTCTTCGATTGGGCTAAGAGAAACCAATCATCGAGGTAGTTCAGGATGAGTACTCCCAACTGTCTCACATGGGAGAGGGCCGCATCCAGACATTTTGTAAAAGTCAAGGAGCTAGGACAGTCTGAATGGTAGGATTGTATTTTGGTAAGCCACTCATGCCTTTCAAAGCTTCTTTTGAAATTCCATTCTTAACGGTCATGCCATGTGTGTGTTTGTGTGTAGGTGAGTACATGCTACCTGCATCATCTCCGGTTGGGTTGCATAAGTTGGTTCAATCTCTGTGCGGGCTGCAGGGAGAGAGGAGTCAACTGAGAGGAGAGCTGCGATCGCTTCATTCACAGCTTGAGCAGAGAGAACGAGATCGCCACACTAAAGTGCAGGCCTTCCAACAGCAGGTGATTGATTCTACATTCAATCCACAACATGTATTCATGCAATCAGTGATGCTTTCACATTCAGGGTATTTAATAGCATATCTCCACTTATTCCTCTTTCTACCTCACCAATGATCATGAAAGCATCTCTTTTTTACATTTATCCAGACAGTAAGTCTGCATATTTCATCCATTCAGCTACCTCTCCATCAGTTTATTCAGTGTCATCCACCCTCTTCACTCATTTTTCTTTTCAGACTGGCTATACTGACACAATTGATTTTTTCCCTGTAGATTGATGAGCTGAAGAGCTGTATTGAGGAAAGAGAAGAGGAGCTGTCCAAACTCAGAGTTACATCAGTAAGCTTTTGGAAGAATCTGTTCCAGTGCTCTGCATTTGAAACTGAGCACATTAAAACCAGGCCAGGCAGCCTCAAAATGATTCGTGACCAAGAGCTAATCTAGGTTGTTCCATCAGACACTTTTTTTTTCCAGGTCAGCTGTGACTTTTTTCTGTTTTTTTTTTCTTTCACCAGGGAGTAACAGACTCTGAAAAACGAGTGCTTTGCTTATCAGCAGAGAATGAGAGTTTGAAACACAGCCTCACAGTGACGCAGGGTCTTCTGCAGCAACTGTCGGTCATCCCATCCCAGTCCAGCTCTGTGCTCATCAAGGTGAGAATGTCTTTTAATGCATTGGGTACAGTAACTGATGATAACGAAACTCATATGACACTCCTGACTGTTTTTCCTTTTCAGTATGCTTCACCACTGTGGCCCATAGACATATGCTATCATTCACTAACCATTCATTTTACATATTTGTAAAATCTGCAAGCAAATTTTCTACATTTAAATTTTTGAACTGAAACCACACAAAAGCAAAAAATATACTTTGAAATGGTCTTTGAAATGATTTGATTAGCGTTTTTGTTGTTGTTGTTGTTGTTGTTTTTAAGGAGCCGTATGCAAGATTGTGGCCAAAACTGGTACTGCAGTGTCCGGTGCAATCCAGTATATATATATATATATATATATATATATATATATATATATATATATATATATATATATATATTAGGGCTGTGCAAAAATTAATTGTGATTAATTGCATCCAAAATAAAAGTCTGTGTTTACATAATATGTTTGTGTGTGCTGTATATAATTATTTTGTATATATAAATACCTATGCATGCATGTATATATTTAAGAATTATTTGCGATTAAATTCTGTATATATATATATAAATACATAATCTATATTATATAAATATAAATATTTATATATGAATAACACATTTTCTTAAATATATACATGCATGTGTGTGTATTTATATATACAAAATAATTATATACAGCACACACAAATATATTATGTAAACAAAGACTTTTATTTTGGATGTGATTAATCGTAATTAATTTTTGCACAGCCCTATTATATATATATATATATATATATATATATATATATATATAATAAAATGGCTCAAAATAGCCCCACACTAACACTGTAACATTAATGAGGGTCCTACATGCAAACCTTAGTGATATTGATATTAACTAGTTAGCGATATTAACTTTTTATGATTTTTATTTTTCATTACTCTATGCCCTAGATACTAACTAGCGTTATACGCTAAACAGTTTTTAGAGATAAAACTCTTTACATTCGATTATCATGAAAACTAATCTCAAAGAACGGTCGACTAGGTACCGATGTGTTATTAGACCAAAGGTTCATTTTGCACCGGAGTTTTCCTTTAAGGCAGTTCTGAAGGCGAAAGGGGGTCAAACACAGTATTAGTATGGTGTTCCTAATAATCCTTTAGGTGAGTGTATTGTTCTATACTATAGGGTGCTTGTTGTTGAGTATGTACATAGAACTCAACATTTGACACACAAACCCGAACAGTGACAATCAATAAATGTAAAAATACAAGCTCTTAACATCAATGATAAAACAACATAAGTCAGCAAACAGAAAAACAATAATCCTATAATGGTGCAATGCATGTTGGGAACTCCCATAACTTTTTTAATACAATGTTCAGACGACTGCTTGACTAGGAAGAACACATTCAGGGGAATTTTGTTGGTTTGACATAGGTTCACTTTCAAGTATTGCACATTTTAAAAAGATTTCAAAAATATGTCGATTTTTTTTTACAGTATAATGAATTAAATAACAAAGTGATTCTATAAAAGTATATATTTTTTCTATTATTACTTACTATTTTAAATCAAATACAAAATGCAGCCTGTGAGGTGCAGTTGTATATGGACATAGCTTGGACATCATTATGTGTATATGCACCAATTATATGAATTATTAGTTTACTATTGTACCCTATAGGAAAATGAGAACTTGCGCAGTCGTGTTCTGCAGCTGGAAAGTTCACTGCAGCTGCGGGCAGAGCAGCTGTCAACTCTGGAGCACCAGAAAGAGCAGAGCGAATGGAGGAAGGCAGAAGAGCTCAGGAGACGAGAGGAGAGTTTGAGAGATCTGCAGCTTGAACTAGACAAAGAACGCAACAAGGAGCCTGTGGTTAAAGTAAGAAAAATGCAAGAATATGAACTTAAAACCTACAAAAAGCCACATAAACTTGATCAAATTGATTTTTTTTACAGATACACACACATACAGAATATATACAGTATATATATATATATATATATATATATATACTGTATATATATATGAAGAGTTCAGATGCAAAAGCCTCTAAATGCCATTTGAAATTTTCTTCTTTAATGATGATTTTTATCAAACTTGTATATTTAAGTTCACTAATTTCACTTAAATAACAATTAATAGGTAATTATCATTGCCATTTAAGTGAAATCACTGAACTTAAATATACAAGCTTGATAAAAAATATCATTCTAGAAGAAAATTTCAAATGGCACTTAGAGGCTTTTGCATCTGAACTCTTCATATATATATATATATATATATTAGGGCTGTCAAACGATTAATCGTGATTAATCGCATCCAAAATAAAAGTTTGTGTTTATATAATATATGTGGGTGTACTGTGTATAATTATTTTATATATATATATATATATATATATAAATACACACACATGCTTGTATATATTTAAGAAATATTTTCATGTATATACTGTATATAGATTCACATATAATTTATATTATATATAAATATTTTATATATAAATAATATTTTTTCCTTAATTTTACATGTGTGTGTGTGTGTATTTATATATGTACAAAATAATTATATGCAGTGCACCCACATATATTATGTAAACATAAACTTTTATTTTGGATGCGGTTAATCACGATTAATCGTTTGACAGCCCTAATATATATGTAAGTATTTAGTGTATTCCAAGAAAACAGACCAAAAATATTGATGATTTGTCTTGCACTCTGGGGTTAAGTATTTTTTCCAATAACAAACTCTTTAGAATGAGAATCAATAGTAATACATTTTTTTCCCATGTCTTTTAGTATGTTACCCAAACCGTTGAGGTGGAGTCGCCTTCAACTCTGCGTCAACTATCTGAAGCCAGACAACAGAATGCACAGCTTTCTGGGAAGCTAAGCAACCAGAGCGAACGATGCAGACAGTTGGAGGAGAACATCAGACATTCAGATGAAGTCAGCTGCAATTTGCAACACAAGGTTTCTCAGCTTTATCCATTTGTTTTTATGATGGTACATACTGTATAAACTAAAGCTCTTAACAGCCTCTGCTGTTGAATTATACAGTTCATGTCAAAACACAACTAGAAAACCCTTAGCTCTTCTAAAAAAGCAATGGCTCCACAGATTGCTGCTTATGAGAGGGAGATTGGGACCCTGAGGGAGGAGCTGCTGAAGGAGATTGGACATCTTGAGGAAAAGAAAGAAGCCGCTGTAAAAGCGGCAGCCAACTGCTCTGAGGAGCATTTCCAGAGCCTGCAGAACCAGTTTATAAGTGAGTTTACTGTATATAGACTACAAAACTTAATAGATGGTTCATGCCTGTTCTTTAAAAATTGTTTTGGTGATTTCATGTTTTCTGATCCCTTTATATCTTCCTTGTCTTGAATGGCACACTTGAAATTGTCTATAGCATGGATGGGCAACGTCGGTCCTGGAGTGCCGCTGTCCTGCAGAGTTTAGCTCCTCACACCCTAATCAAACACACCTGAACAAACAAATCAATGTCTTCAGTATTACTTATACCAAAGCCGCTTGAAGGCAAGTCTGCAACCTTAGCGGAAAAAAGCGTAATGCCAGATAACGCTGAGGTACACAGGGAAGGATACACGAGGTCATTTTTTAAATGTTTGTCGATGGAGGAGAGGATAACCCCTTTTGTGAGGAAATAGCTTATCATGTAATGAATCGACAGCCCATTGGCTAATCTTCAGCATGTTCGCACATTTGTTTTCGATTGATCTATTTTTAAAGTTTACACTAAAAAAATGCTGTCTCATAAGAGATGTTACGGAGTATTGCGCAACAGGTAGAGTTCAGTTTATGGCATTTCTCATTCATTTCTATGGTCTCCCCAAACAGTAATTGACTGTCGCACAACTGAACGATATTCAATGATGTTAAGGCTGTAATGTGATTGGTTATCAAGGCACACGTGATTAGCCATTATGCTTTTTCCAAAGGTAGAGCCACGGACCCTCGTATCCCCCAATAATAAGCCCATCTCTGCTAAGGCATTGTTAAATGTACGGCAATGTGTGTGGCTCAGCGCATGTTTATGTGTAATTTCCAGCCCTCCAGAAGCGTCTCAGTGCTCTCCCTCCCACATTACGCTCCATGAAGACCGACTATGCCAGCCTGCGCACTCAGGTCCGCAACTTTTCTGACTTCTATGGAAATGCTATCAAAGAAGCCAAGAAACAGGTAAGCAAATATCTACTGCTGCACAAAACCTGTACTAAATGTACAACTTCTCAGATCGAAGAGTTATACATTGGAACATTTTATTTTTTGCTTTCATTTCTAAAAATATTCCCTAGATAATGGCAGCTATAAATGAGATGTCAGAGGCCAACAAAGACCTTTTGGAAAAATACAGAAAGGAGGTAGCACTCCGCAGGAAGTACCACGAGCAGCTGGTTGAGCTCAAAGGTTGGCAGTAATTACCATTTTTAACATTTCTGTCCATATGATTTAAGCAAAATATAAGAAACGTTTTGTGTATGTGTGTGTGTGTGTTTTCCACCAGGTAATATTCGTGTTCTGTGCCGTGTAAAGCCAGTACTGAAGGAAGATCAACATGAGGAAGGCCAAGCGGTAGTTGTGACAACAGACCCCAATAATGAATCTGCACTCACAGTTTTAAGCAAGGGAAAGGCCAAAAACTTTGAGCTTGATAAAGTATTTCATCCTCAGGCCACTCAAGATGAGGTAAGCAGAGTAAAAGTCATATTCACATGAATATTTTAGGCCTATAAACATCAGTAGCCTATAGTAATAATGCATTAATATTTAATGTCTGGTTGCTATCACTAAATTAGTCATTATTTTCATGGCTGATACTAAAATTCTATACTATTTTTTCTAAAAAATAAAATAAATAAAATTGTTTTTTAAATTTGAATTTAAGCATCACAACATTATTAAAAATGTATACTACATTCATTTTGAGATTAGCTAAAGATTACACTGTAGTGTAATTAAGTTATCTGTTAAGATTAAGTGAGCATTAGATGAAATTCGGGAAAAGCACGCACAAGTAGATATCCAAAAAGTATAAAGTGTAGCGATAAATCTCCAAAACCAGCCAATAATGGTACCATACATAGTGCATCCCTACAGTATAGCTAGCGTGAACTATTAAAGGGATAGTTCACCCAAAAAGGTAATTTACTCATCCTCAAATTGTTCCAAACCTGTATGAATTGTTTTCTTCTGTGAAGGAAGATGTTTTGAAGAATGTCGGTAACCAAACAATTAAAGGAGCCTTTTGACTTCCATATTTTTTTTTCTCCAAACTATGAATTGATTGACCCATATACTTCAACATATCTTGTTTTCAGCAGAAGAAAGAAACTCTTCTGCTGTTTGGAACAACTTGAGGGAAAGTAAATGATGACAGAACTTTCATTTTTGTTTGAACTATACCTTTAATTGATCAAGAAAGCATTTTTAGTAATGTTTTTGATGTGTTTTTTATACCATTCTTAATATCTCAGGTGTTCCAGGAAATTGAGCCGCTCATCACATCCTGTATAGATGGCTATAATGTTTGCATCTTTGCTTATGGGCAGACAGGATCTGGCAAGACCTATACTATGGAGGTAATATATCTGTAACTATATACCTGTCATAACACATGGTTCCGATTTCATACTTTTGACCCAGATGATCTGTTTCCATTAATTATTCAATAAGACTGTCAGGTCTCATTAACCATCCGTGTCTGCTCAGGGTACAGTTGAGAACCCCGGTATCAACCAACGAGCCCTGAAACATCTGTTCAATGAGATTGAGGAAAGAAAAGATATGTGGACGTATACCGTCAGTGTCAGTTCGGTGGAAATTTACAACGAGGTCCTGAGGTATTGTATTCTAGCTCTTTATCATGAAAAATTCTGTGGTCAAAAAACATTTTTGAATTTCAAATAAATTATTATTCAATTAAATGTTAGCAGCACCTAAGTAAACATTCAAGCTATTGGATCATGCAATAACCTGTTGATCATTTGAGGTTTATGAGGAAAATTAAAGGGTTATTTCTTCCAAATATTAAAATTGTCATCAGTAACTCACCCTTATGTCGTAAACTTCCAATTCCATAAGACTTTCATTAATCCTTGTAACAAAAGCTCGAAACCTGTGAGATTTCTGTCCTGCTTTATATTACAGATTTAAATGTAATTTTACATTTAAACACTGATCAACTCACATCCATTGAATACATTAAATATGGTAAACGGAAGCTCAACTGCACTTAAATTTACATTTATTCATTTAGCAGACACTTTTATTCAAAGTGACTTACAAATGAGGAACACAATTGTTTTTTTCAGATAAACTAAATTCTAGGAATTGCAGTAGGGTTGAGTAAATAATGACAGTTTTCATTTTTGGGTGAACTAAACCTTTAATACAATTCAACTGTTAAAAATTTTTTGGTTGTTAACAACAGAGATCTACTAAGTAAGGATGGAGAGAAGCTTGACATCAAGATCAACCCTGATGGGACAGGACAGCTCCATGTGCCAGGACTCAGGGTCAATGAGGTCAAAAGCTTCCAGCATATCAAAAAAGTGAGTCCCAGGGCGTCATCTGTCAAGATAATGCTGACTATATAAAAAACTTCTCTCCTATAATCTATTGGGGTTTTTTGCAGATTTTGTCCATAGCTCGAAAGAACAGGATTACATTTGGAACGCAGATGAATCAGCATAGCTCTCGATCACATGCCTTGCTCACTGTGACTGTGCTGGGCACAGACCTCGCCAGTGGAGCCAAAACCACCGGTCAGTCTCAACGACTCTGGATCTTTAGATTGCTTGAGTTCTTCGTGTTGAGTTCTTAAAAGTCTTGATTTCCGCTCAAAAAGCCCTCTACATCCAAAATCCCTGACCTTTCCTTTGCAGGCAAGCTGAATCTTGTGGATCTGGCTGGTTCTGAAAGGGTGTGGAAGTCTGGGGCAGAGGGGGAAAGACTGAAGGAAGCCCAGAATATCAACCGCTCACTGCTCGCTCTAGGAGATGTGATCCAAGCTCTTAGGGCCCACCAGACTCACATACCCTTCAGGAACTCACGACTCACCTACCTGCTGCAGGACTCACTAGGAAAAGGCAACAAAACCGCCATGGTTGTTCAGGTACAAGGATTTACCAAGACTCACAAGTTAACCCCATTACCTTAACTGTGCTAAGCCCCTTTCAAAATGACAAATGTGAAACCCTGGGTTAGCCAGTGTCCAGTGTGGAAAAACCCATTTGACTATCAGCACAAAGTCTATACTGTAACACCAAATTAGTCAGGATAGAGCCAAGGTAGCTGACCGAAATCTATATCTAACAACAGTTCTTTCTTTTTCATATGATGCCAATGGGGTTTAGACATTCTGCCATGAAAAAACTAATTTCAGGGAGCACCTACACAACAAACCTCTGCTAAAGAAATGTAGAGTTTAATGATATCCCTTAAGTGGTCATTGAATTACTTGCCAAACCAAGTGGAAACAAGGCACACATCCACTCAATTTCCAGAATATTTAACATAGTTTGTCTTTAGAGAAGAAACTATCAATGTGCAGGAGACAAAAACAAAAATTCTAATTAAAAAAAATGCTCTGGACTTCATAGACAAAAAGCACCTTTTTTTTCTCAAAGTCCCCTTGTAGTCAATAATTGTATCCCTTAAATCTCATTTTTGATTACCAAAATGGCAAGTTTTTTCCTGTGAGTTTTTTATTCATGCCTTAAAATAGCTTGAATGTAACTACATTTGTAGTACACTTGCCTCATTTAGTATACGCTGATACCATGAATATGCAAATGTACCCTACCTCCACTCACTCATACAGGCTTGACTACAAGTCGATGTATCAGAATAGTAATGTGTTTTATGTATCGTTCTCTAGAACGTTCGACACATAACCGTAATTAACCCCATTCGCCATCTCAGTCTGCCATCTAAAAATCCGTATCCGTAGAAACACTTTGAACTTACAGTAGTGGAGAAAGGCATATAGTTCATCATAACATTGTAAGATACATCACATACATAATCCACTCGCTATATTACTAAATGTACCAGATTTTTCATATCAACGGAAAAATATACATTCCCGGATATCCTGGCTTCTGCTTCTCTTGCAACTCGAAACTTAATAATATCCTAAAGCCCACCGGCACATTGATGTGATT
Organism: Pimephales promelas; assembly: GCF_016745375.1. The sequence goes on along the minus strand of NW_024121199.1, from coordinate 3,092,283 downwards.
GGTTACAAGAAAGTTTGTGACCTAAAAACACTGGCGATTTCAAACCAAGTTTTTGAGACTGTCTTTTATCACTACAGTTTTGAGAAAATACTCAGCAATGGTGTTGACTCATGAATTTCAACTCTACGCACTCGTAATCTAAACAAAACCTTGTACTTAAACAATTGTAAGCAATTTTAACCATATTTTACAAATATGGAACAAAGTTCTCAAAGTTCTTGAATGGTCTATAGGTAGTCCATGGGAATGCCATTTGATGGACACAGTAATGTCAGATTTTGCTACTTGTGTAAAAATAATTTGTCTTCTTTAGGTTTCATCGCTTGAGAGCAACGTCGGAGAGACCCTGTGCTCGCTAAAGTTTGCCCAGCGAGTGTGCAAGGTGGAGCTGGGCCCTGCTGCAAGAAAAATTGAGACAGGAGGACATAATGAAAACAAAAGTTAATGCATACCATCAACCCTCACAAGTAACAGCAGGACCAGAAAGGGCATTAAGTGTAGATGGGACAAGCCTTGCACTTTTCAGCCCGTGGCTGAGGCTTCCAATCCTACTCAAGGGCTACAGTTCTGGAAACGTCAGTGATGCCACATATCTAGCAATGGCTTTATCCATTAGCTGATCTGCATGTCAAAGTCTCACCAACACCCACCACCACCAGTTTCAAGACAAGCTCTCCATCAACGCAAGTTCAAAATATCACAAATTCTCCACAGGAAAAATTGATGAGGTCATTTCAGTAAATCTTGGGAGTCACAACATAAAAGACCGCAGTATCTTAATCGCTTGATGTTTATACTGATATTTACTCAAAAACATCTAAATTATTTGGTATAATATTTAGGAAGTAATGGCCAAAATATGTTTGTGTGTGGTTTGTGTGGACGTCCATGATTATGTTATATATGTAGAACCAGTCGATCCGTCTTTTATTAGGTAAAATGGATGTGAGTTGAGCTGAATTGCACAAAGTCAGCATTTGCTGACTCTATTTCTCTGCAAAGGTGGTAGCTTAGCATTTTAAGATCCAGGCTAATAACCGAAAGGTCACATTTTCAACCATCTGAAGGGGTGATTCATGAACTGGATAGTTCTTGAGTCATTTGACTGAGGTATTTATAAGTAAATCAAGCCAGCCTTTGGATAAGAAAGCTTCTGCTGAAGATAAGAATGAATGTAACTATACTTGACAAGAATATGTGCAATAGCCAATTTCTTAGTGGCGAACATCTCATTTTTCGGTTTGAGAGTAAACCACACTGAATAAAATGTTCCTCCTAAACATTATATATACTCTGTTTTCATTATTCATTTGTAATAAATGTGCAACGTAAATTACATTTAAACGAATGATATAGAGGTATTAACTTTCTGGGATTATTAGGATAAGTTTACGTTTAATGTGAAATGTCATAGCTCTTAGTTTTAGCCATGTTACAGTGAGAGGATAATGAATGCACTTTATTGTCAAAGACTTGTGCTGTTCATACAACTTGTCTTTTAACCAAAAACGAGTACGTAGGTCTATCATTTTGTTTGTGAAAATTAGCAGTGGCTCAAGTACCCAAATTAAGTTATTAACATTAAATAAATTAATAAAGCATTGCCGTTTTAGATGTACAATTTCTCTTGAATTGTGATAATTTGTATTCTCCTCTGTAATGAGTCTGATTTTGAAACCTCCCATTTAATGTATATTAATTAGATAGGAGAGAAATAAAACATAAAAATGTCAATCTACCCCTTCTTTGTCCGTTTTAAATAAAGCCTACTGCCATTAATGTTTTATCATAAAGCACAGAAAGGAAAAAAGTCAGTCAATTTAGAAAAGAACAAATTGTTTACTAATAAACAACAACAAAATAATAAAATAGAGAGGGATTTTGATGTTCTTTGTGTACTCCACAATTTAAACACATGTAACTCATTCACTCACACTTATTATCACCTGATGTGGTTGTAAGAACTCATTCTGAGCTCAGCATAAGAAATGCATTTTAAACACACACTGCTATGTAATGGGGAATAGGCTGTAAAGTTCTAGAAAATCTGTTGTGTGGGACCATCATTCAGTCGGAGTCTCCCTCTTCCATGCCAACTGCTCCGACTGCTCCCGCCAGCTCTGCCTCGCTGCCCTTGAGCCGTTCTCCTGTCGAATCACACATGCCCAGACATAAGCTATGAACATGAGGTATGACTACACTACATGACTCAAAAACACATGTGAGCTCTAGCTCTGATTGGTCTACAAAATATTTATTTTCTAGATAATACAGACTTTCATTTTTATTGTGGATTTGAGAGACAAAACAACTAGTAGTGTAATAGTAATGCGTGTGCCAGAGGAGCATATAAAGACAGGAAATCCATCCGTCATTAAGAGACGTCAGATCTCTGGGGCTTTTTAAATCCTCACAGCAATTAGCCTTACATGAAGCACTGGCGGAGCTCATTACAAAAAGGCTTTACAACTACAGTATATCACTGATAAAAGTGATGTAAAGATGGATAGTGCTAAGTGCTACATTGTTTTGTTTTTTGTGACACCAGTCAAAAGCCATTCACACCAAGAACAATAACGATAACTATATTAGCATCCGCACCAATGGGCAACACCATTTTGTTTAAGTGCTTCAGCTGTAATTTTAAATCCTCAAGCTCTTTAAAGTCAATGTTTCTTTTGTTATTATTCATCAGCTGGTTCTGAATGTGATTCCAACATCCATCATTATCATAATAGCTCTGGTGTGGAAATCTCAGAATTTTAATATTCTTTAATAATATTGTTATAGTTATTGCACTCCGTGTGAACGCGGGTCCAAACATGCCCTTTTACGAAGTCTTGATTTTGTTTTTGGGGTGTACTAGAATATGTTTTCATGCTTGATATGTGAAAAATAATGCTTTTTTAAAACAATTCTCCATTTCTGATACGTCACTATATGAAAAACCGCTGATAATGCAATGAAAATTATGAGAAAATTAAAGTGTTTTTTGAACTTAGTTGCTACAATAACCTATTGTCGGAGGCCTCCTAAAGAAAATAAGGAATCTTAAGGATGGCATAAGGGCACTTAAAAAAAAAAATCCTGTCTCAGTTAGTGTCATACTCACGTATAAGTTCAGCAATGGCTTTCTGTGTTCGCCTCTCTAGCTTCTCAAGCTTCTTGGCAACATCCCTCTTTAGATCCCTGTAATAAACACAAAAATGTTTTTATTTTTATTTTTTTATTAACAGCATTAAACTAATGAAAATTAAACTAAACTCAAATCACAGTGAAAATTATGTCTGATTGTGTTTTATAAATAAAAATTGAATGTTTGTACCAGTCTGGTTTTCTGGGGGCAAGATTGGCCAGATCCTGAGAACACAAGTCAAGAGAAAAAATATTTATTCCAAACTTTTGACAAGTAGTGTAACTGAGTGTAAGGAAACTGATGCTGTCCATTTGGCATCATGTTTGAAAACAGAGACTTTGGATTGAGGGAAAATTCAACTCACCACTTCCTCAATCACAGGCTCTGGGTTTGCAGCTTCCAGTTGGTCCTTGACCTTGTCCTCCACTACAGAAATATGAAACAAGACCATTAAAGGAATAATTCACTTAAAAACTAAAACTCTGCCATCATTTACTCACCCTGAATTTGTTTCAAACCTGTATGAATTTAATTTAATTTATTTGGAAGAATGTTGGTAACTAAACAGTTGATAGACCCCAATGACTTCCAATGTAGGAAAAAAAATACTATGGAAGTCAATGGGGTCCAACAACTGTCGGGTTACCAACATTCTTCCAAATATCTTCATTTTTGTTCAGCAGAAGAAGAAAAAAAATCATACAGGTTTGAAACAACTTAAAGAGTGAGCACATAATGACAGTTTTTTTAATTTTTAAGTGAACAATTCCTGACAACCAGTAACTCAAAACTTGATCACCTGATGTAACCATCACCCAGCATGAGAGGTCAGCTTAATTTGCAATTATAAACATTTGAAAATATAATTTAAAAGGTACAGCCAGTAATATTTATTGTGCAGGTAAGCCAGAAGCGTTCTCACCTGATGCAGGTTTTGCTTTGGGCACCTGTCTCTCCTTCAGCTCCTCGTCCTCCGGTGTGTAATTCCTCAGCTTCAGCTCTCTGCAAACATAATCGCGAAACTATGCAGTTCACTCGCAGTTATGAACAAGCGTTTAGTCATTGCCTCTATTATAACCTATATCATTAATTCAAGAAAATAATACAAAGGCAATCACAGGAAACACCCGTAACCAGCAGGTGGCAGTGCAGATAAACATTTAGTTTGGACAGTGGGCAGCTGGTACTATTATACGAGTGCTGAATCCGCTCTGTGGCCGCATCCAGAGTACATTCACTCACCATGTGTACAAAGCCTCCCTTCATCTTTGCAGAACTAGCTAATTAGCATGTAGCACCTGACCGTGTCTAGGGACCACAGCTGAGAGGGGTTGAACTTGAAACAAGCCCAATTATGCCATCACCAGGTCTGTTAACAAGCAATCTATTAACTTGCAAGTTACAGCAAAATGTGCTGCTGGATCTTCAGGGAAGCACAGAGGGTTCTTCACAGCATGATAAACACAACGTCAAAGTTTGTTTCAAACTGTCGAGACTAAGAATTCATTTTCATCAAATTGCTCACTTGTTGGTCTCTTGAGATGTGTGCCAATTTTGTTCTCAAAAAAGGGGCTACACCAGGCCCGCACTCATCACCGCCTTGTATTCTTTACAAATATCATGAATTATATATAAAAAAAAAAAAAGTTAACTTTGAGATGTTTAAAATTAAATAGATTAATTATTAAGAAAGTTTCACATGATATTTTTAGTCATTACACTGAAACCTTTCCTGAAAATAGAATTCAAATTTCAAAAACACATTAATACAAAAAAGTACATTTCTGAGAACCTGGCACGTGCGTTTAAACTAGATTTTTAAAATCACATTTCCTCTTCTTAATCATGAATAATACTCTTATTTGTCATCAGCAGTGTTTACATTCAAAGTTGCAAATTTCACTTAAGCACAAAAATTGGAATATCACATAAAACAGTTTCCATCCCATGTGCTCAAGACAACAAAATCATCACTTCCCTGGAAACTGAAGCAAAATATCAGTAATAAAAATGGAAGTTTCTGCAATTGGGGAAGCCACTGTGGCTGATTTTGTACATAACGACTTGAGCAAAGCAGACAAAACATGTTTTTTATGCACATTTTTAGAATTAAAGTGCATCTCCATTGTTTTTTGTTTTTTTTATGCGATCTCTCAAAATTCACATAAACACGGGTCGATGGAAACATATCTATTGACTACAGGTCCACAGTCATCCAGTATTGAGTCAAGTGTCAACAATGTGATGTTTGTTTTGTTTATTCTATCAATAAATTATTTTTCTATAACGAGGGTGGTAATGTAAAAAAAAAAACCTCATTAAAAAAATCTAAATCTTGATGGGAAAACCTGGCGTAAACTTAATATTATTTCTTAATAAAGCGTTTCACTGCTTATTTGCAAAATGTCCCCCAAATCAAAGTCATGTGGTGCGACCAACATTTAGAAATCAGTATAAAAGTTTCTCAAAACCATATAAAAAAAATTAAAAGATGATTCCTCTTGTTTATTGTGGACACTTATTGGGGCCCACATTCGTCACCGCCTGATCTAAATGAATTTCAGTCGAGTCAAACCATCTAATTAAATGGGCTGGGAACAAACAGATTGTGTCAGCTGGGTCACAATTCCTTTTCTAGTCTTGGGTGTAGGATTGTCAAAATAAAGCGTAATGAAATGGAAACAAGGTCACACAACACAAAGCATGGCGACCGCCACCTTAATAATAATCAAATTTCATAGCCAAACTCCATCAAGGCCCAGGAAATTTGCACAAAATATTATGACCCCAAAGGCCCAAACAAGAGTTTTTGAAGCACGTTGGAAAAAACACTCAAAGCAATCGACTGAAACAAAGAGCTGGGAACGCCTCCCTGTCCTCAACTTTCCTGAAAAGACTTCCTGACCACCTGCTGGAACAATACAGGAGGGACCACTGGCTTTCCTCATCTACAGTACAACAGCCAAACAATTCAACATTTTCAGAATGTCAACAGACGTTTATAAACCCTAAGTGAGCATTTAGAACATCCTGAATCCTGAATAACTCATGGCCAAGGGTTTGGACGCATTGCCTAGAACAGTATCCTGCTTTCTAATTTAATCACATACAGAAAGATGGGCCTAATGCTCAAGGGACGGAGCTGAATTGAGTGCCTTGACAGTTTGGTGGAAGGTCTCTCGTTTCTCAGAGCCAGCAAAACAACCGAGGGGACCAATGTTGGGCCTCCTTCACTCTATAATAGGCAGCAGTGGAACAATAAATCCAGGCTGCTGACAAAAGTCATTTACAAAGTAGAGCGATAATACCAAACGCGATGTGGTGAGATAGGCTTCTGCTTTGCTTGGGAAAATTCAAAGTCAAGTTGGAATTTTGATATTTGTCTTACTGCTTAAACTGACAAAACACTGTCTGGTGAAAGGGTGAGGTTCATTCAAAACTTGGGCAGACATCCATTATCTGGCTCACCTTACTTCAGATTTTTGACAGCTTAAACAAAAAGCCCAACAAAAGAGGATGTTTCCTCTGATTCAGCGTGGAAATAAATAAACACTTTCAAGCACGATAAAGTACACTACCATTCAAAATTTTGGGGTCGGTAAGATTTTTAATGTTTCTGAAATAAGTCTCTTATGCCAATTTACAGCACCATTTATTTGATCAAAAATACAGTAAAAATTATTAAATATTGTTACAATACAAAATAATTGTTTTTCTATTTAAATACATTTTAAAATGTAATTTATTCCTCCGATGGCAAAGCTGAATTTTTAAGCATCATTATGCCAGTCTTCAGTGTCACACAGTGTCAGAAATCATTCTAATATGCTGATTTGATGCTTATTATCAAACAGTTGTGCTGCTTAGTATTTTTGTGGAAACTCAAAGCTAGAATTTTATTAATCATATAAAGTTCAATAGAACAGCATTTTGTCTTTACTGTCACTTTTGATCAATTGAATGTGTACTTGCTTTTTTTTAAAGTTCATTTTGATTCCTTCTGGCTATTTCCAGTTGTCTCCATAAAAACAGATCATAAAATATTTCCCTCTATAACCAGTAAAATGTCCGTTTCCCGATTTAAAATAAACCTGAAAGACAATTCAAACTGTCATTTTGTTTTTGTTAAGACAAGTAGATTAGTAGCCAGGTATTGCATTATTGGAGGTGTCACAATAACAAGTGTGTTGGGTGGTGAATGACACCTCATTGTTTCCAAGCTGTATCGCTATTGTAATAATGACTGTTTAAGGAGACACACCTTAAAACATTCTCTCCCAGACAATCTCCTAGATCAGCTTCAATTCAAAAACCTATTCGAAACAAAGTAAAAGCCTTAAAACCACAAAACTGTAGATCAATTAAGTCATTTAGATTAATTCTGTCATCATTTACTGACCCTCATGTCATTCCAAAACTTTTAGAACATAAAAGACGATATTTTACAAAATGTCTCACAATTGGAGTAAAAACTGTTTGGTTGCCAACATTCTTCAAAATATCTTCTTCTGTGTTTCACAGAATGAGCAAGTAGGCTAAATGGTTTTATTTTTTCATGTGAACTATGTACTAAGGTAGACACAGTCCAGATATTAGGTGATGAGTGTTTAGGAACCTTTGCAAACTGTTAATGCCAAACACCTCTTGAGCTCAGGGAGGAGGGGTGCACAAGGGTTTTGAAAGTAAACAACGGAAAAAAAGCAGAGAGCTCGAGGCCTTGGCTTGAGCCTGAAATAGAGCTGAGAGCAAGAGAGACCTTTACCTTGCAGCCCTTCTTAAGATCATATAAACAGAGTACAGCTTTGTTATTTATTGTCCATTTACAACAGGCAGTCTTTTCAACGAACTCCTATTTGTTTCTAAATGGTGGAACTGAGAATTTAGTTTAGTTCTTTGTGGTATTCTTTGGTAGAAGTGACACCAGACTTTACACTCACCTTTACACAATTTTGAGCGTGGCATGGTATGTTGGCATGGGAGCCAGACGGGCCGGCTCAGCTACTGGGATTTTCACGCATAACCATTTCTAGAGTTTACAAAGAATGGTGTGAAAAGGGAAAAACATCCAGTATGCGGCAGTGCTGTGGGTGAAAATGGCTTGTTGATTCTAGAGGTCAGAGGAGAATGGGCCGACTGATTCAAGCTGATAGAAGAGCAACTTTGACTGAAATAACCACTCGTTACAACCGAGGTATGCAGCAAAGCATTTGTGAAGCCACAACACACACAACCTTGAGGCGGATGGGCTACAACAGCATCGACAGGTACCACTCATCTCCAATACAAATAGGAAAAAGAGGCTACAATTTGCAAGAGCTCACCAAAATTGGACAGTTGAAGACTGGAAAAATGTTGCCTGGTCTGATGAGTCTTGATTTCTTTTGAGGCATTCAGTTGGTAGAGTCAGAATTTGGCGTAAACAGAATGAGAACATGGATCCATCATGCCTTGTTAACACTGTGCAGGCTGGTGGTGGTGGTGTAATGGTGTGGGGGGTGTTTTCTTGGCACACTCTAGGCCCCTTAGTGCCAATTGGGCATTGTTTAAATGTCACGGCCTACCTGAGCATTGTTTCTAAACAAGTCCATCCCTTTATGGCCACCATGTACACCATGTCCTCTGATGGCTACTTCCAGCAAGATAATGCACCATGTTACAAAGCTATAATCATTTCAAATTGGTTTCTTGAACATGACAATGAGTTGATTGTACTAAAATGGCCCCCACAGTCACCAGATCTCAACCCAATAGAGCATCTTTGGGATGTGGTGGAACGAGAGCTTCGTGCCCTGGATGTGCATCCCACAAATCTCCATCAACTGCAAGATGCTATGCTATCAATGTGGGCCAACATTTCTAAAGAATGCTTTCAGCAACTTCTTGAAACAATGCCACGTAGAATTAAGACAGTTGTGAAGGCGAAAGGGGGTAAAACACAGTATTAGTATGGTGTTCCTAATAATCCTTTAGGTGAGTGTATTTCTGTGTGTTTACCTGTGTCTGTTCTCTGTCTCAGAGTCCTCCAGAGCTCTTTTGCTCACAGGCTCTCCATCTTCAGGTGCCTGTCCCTGTAGTAAAAAACAAAACAAAAATAGTTTTTTGAACAAAAAGGAAACATTCAAATGTTTATCCAAAACTATTAAACTCTGATGAACATTGACATATAATAACACACATGCAAACTCTGCACAATGAATCAGAGCAAAGGTATCATGCAAGCATTTAAAGAAAACAGGTTAGTTAAACTCTAACGACATTTGTGGTATGTCGATTACCACCAATAATAACAGGCCTGTTCCTCATTTTTTAAGGCATGCATTTTAAGGAAGCACTGAATCAAGTTATAGGGTGATTGGGACACTTTTTGTCATTGCGATGACTTGGAAAAAGTGTCTCAATTAACATGAATTCACCCCAATGTTATTTTATAGAGAAGAAAAATCTTAATCCCATGTAACTTACTTGTGATTATTTCTGTTGTTAGTTAACAGCACAGCTGATAGGTTTGACCTATCCTACTAACGTTAGCGCCATAAAAAGCTTAAACCAAACTAAAACATGTTTGGAAATGCTAATATTTTAGAGCCATCTTCTGTGGATAATATACTGGAAAATAAATTAATTAAAATTAAGACGGGGGACATTAAAATTACCAAATCCTCTTGATGACAAGCTAAATTTATCATAAAACAATCTGTTTTGCTAACATGCTAACGCTAGCTAACTAAAGCAACTTGCCCAGTGAGCGCGCTTTATTTACATGTCTTAAAGAAAATAACATTTATTAGGCAACTCACTTGAATCTGTCGCTCTCGTAGAGCTTTTAATCGTTCTTTCCTTTTCAAAGCTTGCTCTTGTAAAGAACCCACAGGCTTCTCCATGGTGAAATTAAAGCATGGGTACCAGGATCGATGAATCTGCAGTCGATCATTAGGTCTGTCTGTGCGAGGCTGCTAAAGGAGCACCGAAAAGAGCTATTTTGTATAAACTACCAGTCAATAATATGTTTCATACCGGTACATTGACTAAAGTGATAACATAATGATAATATGATATTTATTAAATATTTAAAAAAAATAATACATAAATCAACAAATGGCTGTATTTGCATCATTTGATAAAATAATTAATAGAAGTTGGATGCACAGATAGTAACAAGCTATAAGCTAATAATTATGGCTGATAACTGATAAATAGCTGATTTATAAAAATCCAGAAAATAAAATCAATAGTTTTATACAACAACTGCATTATAGACTTAAACATTCAGTAGGTCTACTCATTTGTTTTGCTCTTTGTTATTAATTGTAAGATGGACAACTAATATGCTATACACTACAGTCCGTTTAAATAAGATAAAGTAAAAAGTTAAAGTAATTTTACGAAAGATTGAACAAAACATTTTTATGGGCTACATGAACACACAGCTATATTCATAAAATACAAAAAAGAAAAGGAAATCAGAACTCATAAGTCATCTAAGTAGAAAAATGGCCTGTACAAGTTCTCCAAACAGGCGAACAAACCCCCCCGAAAGTGACATGGTGTGGAATGTAGGGCATTGCCATGGCGATACAGCTGCCTCAAGGTCCATCCTCTTCCCAGTCACCATGGCCAAACAGTCACAAAGATGCACTTAGTAATAGGATAAATACAAATACATTGTGAACCTTAGACAGTCATTTTTATTTGATGGATTACTAAAATGAGTAAAATGTTAAATATTGTATTTATTGTTTAAGGGTAATGGGCTAACAGTATGGTAGTGTGGTAAATATTTGCTTTGGTTTAGAATGAATGTTTTGTTTAAGTTGTGGTATCTCATATGTCAACGCACTATCAAAAGCATAGTGTTGCTCCAGTTGCAGCAAGCACAGCAGACCCTTCAGAACTCAATTATGTTAAATATGGTTGTGTCGCGGCACATGCATTTAGGAAGGACACTAAATGAGATAATTCAAACTCATACCAACACCAGTTTATTTGCATTGAGTTTGCATAGGTTCTCAAGGGATCCAAAGGCCATGGATGGTATGAAAATCTCGAATGATTTTGACTGTAAAATAGTGGTATTTTACTCTTAAAAGATTGGGCTGTGTGAAAAAAAATCACATTGTTTTGCAATAAAAACAGCAACATGAAGGAATACACTTCATACTGTAAACAATGACAGGCCAAATACATGTCTTAGAAAAAAAATGGAAAATAGGTTTGTTCAAGTTTTGTGGATATACAATGCTTTCCTTCATGCAGCTAAGGTTGAGTCTTAGTTTGCTCTCTATGCCAATCAAATGAACCTAGATCCTGTTTGTTTCTAGATTGTGGACTGAGAATTGGTTTTGTGGAGTAGAAAAATGGTTCTAAACAGTACCAAATTAAAGCCCTCCTTGAACTGTCACCTTATCGTGGTGGAGGGGTTTGAGAATCCGAATAATCCTAGCTATGTTGTCCTGAGGAAGCTGACGAGTACCGGCAGGCCAAGCGGACTGCAGTATGCTCCTCAGGGGCAAGGCACCGGGGGTGGACGAGATCCGTTCTTAGTATCTCAAGTCTTTGGATGTTGTGGGGCTTTCGTGGTTGACATGCCTCTGCAGCATCATGTGGTGGTCGGGGACAGTACCTCTGGGGTGGTCCCTCTTTTCAAGAAGGGGGACCGGACGGTGTGTTCCAAAACAGGTGGATCACACAAAGTCTAACAGTGTGGTTTTCGTCCCCACCGTGGAACACTGGACCAGTTCTATACCCTCTCCAGGCAGCTGGAGGGTTCATGGGAGTTTGCCCAACCAATCCACATGTGCTTTATGGATTTGGAGAAGGTATTTGACTGTGTGTGCTGGGTGCTCTGGGAGTACGGGTCTGGGGCCCTCTGGCTTGCCCGCTTCAGGTTGGTGGAGAGTTCCTGTCTCAAGTGGAGGAGTTCAAGTATCTTGGGGTCTTGTTCACGAGTGAGGGGAGGATAGAATGGAACGGGAGATTGACAGACGGATTGAAGCAGCATCTGCAGTAATGCGGTCGAGGTACCGGTCTGTCTTGGTGAATAAGGAGCTGAGCTGGATGCTTTTGATTTACTGGTCAATCTATGTTCCTACTCTCACCTATGGTCATGAGCTGTACGACCCAAAACCTACATTGAGGTCCCCATGAAAAATCAAGCTTATAAATCATACATAATATTTTTTTATTTATTTGAAAGTGTAAAAATGCATAGTTTTCTGTGATGGGTTTGATGTGATACAGTTTGTACAGTATAGAATCCGTTACGCCTATGGGGAGTCCCTATAGTAAACCTGAGTATGTGTGTCACAGTGTGTGTGTGTGTGTGTGTTTACTGTATATCACGTTCTGATCTTTACTTCTTACATTAAATTTTGTTTCCACAAACCAATCCACCAGGAAAAGTATGTGCGCTCCAGTGCAGTGCCATCCATCCCTGCTAATTTTCACAATCCGCTGCGACACTGTGATGCTTACTGGTTTTCCTGTGTGCAGCTTTGAAGAAGGCAGAACTCCTCCCGGCTCTTCCTCGGTTTGCTCTCTACTGCCACTGTAATGTTCAAGAGGAGGGCAGTGCGAACAGGGTTCTGCATGCACTGACAAGTGCGTTTAACTCCCTTAAAATTCCTCTCGCAGAGATGCACGTTTATCCAGCGCCTAATCGGCGACATTTCTCAAATGTTGCACTCTACATTGTCTAGTTTCTCAGATCGGAATTTTCATTTTGACCCACCCTTCGTCTAAGACATGCAACTTTGGGAGAGCTTGGCAACCAGGTAGTGAACAGCTGTACAGCAGCATGCTGTTTCTGGCTAACAAAATTCCCTGGATCTTCGCCGAGTCAATCCACGGATACTTCGTTTGTGGATGTATATTCAGATGGTTTGATTGACGCATAAGTGGAAGGAATACGCAGAAAGGCGAGTGAGAATGGCTTCGAAAGAGCGACTGTACGAGCTGTGGATGTTATATTACACTAAGGTGAGTCATGGGCAGGCGAACGCGCCTGCCGCTCGACACCTGTTGCCTTCTGAGTTTAATGTTGACACAAACTTGGCAATGTCATTTAATATTGTGTCTCATCGTGCATATGTAGTTATATGGCAAACATATTCGCCATAATTCATTGCGCCTTTGTGTTGGAACAGTTTCAGGAAGTGCGCCTGTGGTTATTTTTTGGGAAGGTTGCGCGTGCACGTACACAGTGAAAACATTTGAAGCTCACTTAATATTTCATTAGCTAGGCTATGTTGGTATGAAGCGATTGACAGTTGTGATGACAAGGACTGGTGATATTTTAGCTAAGCACGACAGTTCATCACTGATCAGTTTGATGTTACCAGTTATCCTGTACAGTTCTTGTTTACCTGTGTGAGCCAGGTAATGTCATTCTTCTTTCTCCAGGTAAGTTACGACAATGTAACCTAGTCTACTAAACACGTTTGTTTTTTTGTTTGTTTGTTTGCGGACAGACGACATGCGTTATAAAAAACGATCCCGGTCACACGGATCCGCAAAAACGTTTAAATCGCTGTATTATTCATGACAGGAGGCCAGTAGTCACGTTAAGCATGTAATACGCATGCGCGTGACGCCCCCTTTTTCACAAATTCGCGGTTTTGTAGTTTTCACGGTGATAATAACTTTGTAATAAAGTCAATAAAATAATAATTAAATCAACAGCAGTAATAAAAACAGTAATATATTAATTCATATTTTCATTTTAATTTTACATTGCCGCGGGAAGCCTACTTCAACTAAACTTGAATTATTTATTTATTGTTTAATTTATTTGGTAACGCTTTAGATTACAGCCCGGAAAGTACTTAAAGCGATTTTACAGTGTAACTTTTGATGTACCCTGTAATTTAAAAAAAAAAGCCTATACTATTTGCAGTGTTGCATGTAACTAATTACTAAGTAATTAGTTACTGTAATTTAATTACATTTCCCTTGAAAATGTAAAGTAAGGGATTACTCTTCATTTATCTGTAATTTAATTACAGTTACTTCTGATGTAATTGAGGTAAATACTGTGTATAGATCAATCCGATCTCACAGCGATTCGTATGCATTTTATGAGGTGTCTAAATATTACGATTGCACTCGTACAAATTCGTATGAATTATTGTAAAATATGTATGAAAAAAGTGTGAAATGTCATGAGATCAGACGTAAAACAATAGTAGGTTTAACATCAAAATGTATTGTCTGATGTTAAAAAGTATGTTTTTAAAATGTAATCTTCTCCTCCTTGGTAAGTTTAAGGATAGTTAATGCAATTTTATAGTATTTATTTGAAAGAATTAAAAGAGATTCATGTCTATCCTTGTATTATTCAGATGGTTAAGATTGATATGGGATTTTAAAAGTAATTAGTAATTAAAAGTAATTAAATACTTTTTAGAGAGAGTAATTAGTACAGTAATCTAATTACACTGTTGAAGAGGTAATTAGTAACTAGTAATTAATTACTTTTTTAGAGTAACTTACCCAACACTGACTATTTGGCAGTGTTCTTGCCAAATTGCACCCAAATGTCATATTGCTATATCATAATAGTAGAATAAGTACCCCTTAGTTCTATAGTACTTACAGTATAAATATGTTTTTTTTTTTTATTCTTTGTTGCCCTTTTATTCCGCAAACTTTACATATTGTTCTCTTATACATGCAGGCACTATAATTGCAGAAAGACAAGTTACGTTGTAAATTCATCACCCAGTACTTTTCCGGGCTGTAATCTAAAGCGTTAGCGTTTATTTAAATAAATAATTTTCTATGTTATTGCTGGGATGTTTTAGATTTATTTTTCAATTAGCTTTGTATGATTCGTTAACAGATCAAGTCGAATCTTTTCAGTGAATCAGTCAAACCGGGTTCTAACGATTTGTTCACAAACGATTGGGTCTTAACAATAGTTCACAAATCAGTTTTATCTTTAAGTGTGCAGCACACATTCTGAAAAGTGAAGTATAGGCTCTGTACGAAGTTGCATACTCTTGAGTAGGCTAGTTACTTATTTTGATTAAGTAATTACTTCACGACCGCTGAAAAAAGGATGTTCTAGTATAGTCGCGACTCACTCCACCTCAGGTTCACTACTGCGCACTCTGGCACCAAATGACGTAACCGCTGCAAGATGTCAACTGTTATTTCATGGATAAAGATATCTGCCTATGGCTGGTCGATGTCTCTGCGATGTTAGGCTGACGTTCGGTGTTGGGCCAATGTCTGACAGACGTAAAATAGTGTCTATAGTCTATAGGACTGAGCAGTATACTTTTTTACGGTTTAAAAAAGACGGTTTACAGACTCGTTGAATCTAAAATTGAATGTTTACGGTTTTGAGAGTTTACAGTTTTATCAGCAGTTCTATGACTTTGTTTTTCTAAATCATGGTTGCAACAAACTGAACTCGGGGGCCATGAAATTACTATGCAAACTATTAATAATAAAATTTAATCAACAAAAAATAGATTTTCAACAGATAAAGTCCTACCATAAAAAAATGTTATAGTTTAATCAACATCAATATTTGCACCCATGCTATTTAGAATATGTAATAAAACAGGCCAGCATATCAGGGCATAAAAGAATCGCTGAATCATTTTTTAACTGGTTTATTGAACTTTTCTGGAAGGGCCCTTCTCTTCACTATGAATAAGAAATGGACATGCCCCAAAGAAGAATGGTTGGCAACACCCTCTGGCGGTATATACAAAGACCAAATTGCACCTCTGCATATGAGAGAGAGAGAGAGAGACAGAGAGAGAGAGAGAGAGAGAGAGAGAGAGAGAGAGAGAGAGAGAGAGAGAGAGAGAGAGAGAGAGAGAGAGAGAGAGAGAGAGAGAGAGAGAGAGAGAGAGAGAGAGAGAGAGAGAGAGAGAGAGAGAGGGATTATTTTATATTGTTAAAACAAGTTAGACATCCATGTATTCCATCTGCAACATGATCACTTTTTAGGGTCAGCAGCTGAAGTCAGCTGTAATGGCTCACTATTTGAAGTATTCTTTTTATGAATGGCTACCATGGTAACCAAAACAGCAGGTGCAGGATACAAGAAGCACAGGGTCACTATAGAGAAATGTTGACTAGTAGATCACTGTTTTAATTTGGTGCTTGCACTCTAAAATATTGTATTAGCAGATTGTATGGAATAGCTGCTGTATGAATTATGTATTAGTGTTCTAGTCTGGTCTTGCCATTGGCACAAGTTGTCTAGATAGCTTGGAATGTTTCTCTAGATCTCATTCATGGTATAATTCAAAAAAGGAACCCTTTGTCATTACATTCCCATTTATTAATAACTGCACAGCTTACAGAAATCCACACAAACCAGACATGCAAAGCAGTTGACATAAATGTGATTTACAATGGTAAAAGGTGAAGTGTATGTGATTTTTGTACACTGATGTTTATGGGTTGGTTCCCCCCGCATGATTCATATTCTATTTGAAACACCCATTTTAATGGCACTGCTTGAGACTGTCTGCTGAGATTCTATCTGGATAAGGGCGACTGAATAGTTGAAATCGGACATGTTTTTATCTGGGCTCATGAGGCTGTGCTCTATTTAAAATCCATTTAAACCTCTCCTCACCTCTTATGCAAGTCATTTGGCCATAGAATAAGTCCTGTGTCCTGTCCTCCCAGTTTAATGAGGTCTCATGGGAAGCTAGTAAATTTGGACTGACACAACAATGTTTGCCTCCTTTAAGATTTGTATCATTTGCAATTACAGGTTATATCAAAGTCTGGTTGTTAGTTTAAAATCATCATGACATGAATATTTACCCAATCTAGCCTATTTTCTAAAAAAAAAATGTTTCAAAAGTTTATTTTTTTTTTTTTTTTAATCAAAATAGCATACCTGGATCTTCTGATGAAAACCCCATCCCAGCAAGCTTGCTTTCTTCTGGCTTTAATTAGTGCAACAAACACATCTCAAGAGCCAATCAATAATTGATGTGTAGATCAAGTCGCCACCCTACTTTTTCCTCAATAATTTATTACTTTCAGATGTACATCACAATATGGAAGAAAAGATCTACTGTAACTATTGTATCGGATGTATTTAGTAATATCTTAATTCTGGCTCTGATCAATATGTCACTCATAACTGCCACCTAGTGCTGTGGATGTAGCATTACATGAAATCAAATGTTTGCTGCTATAGATATCTGCCATTTGCAGTCAGACATGAATGATTGATGCATTTAGTGAGGAAGTACAAAATTACAAAAAGGGTACCAAGATAGAGTGAGTCATGTGATCTTAAGATGGCCGCCCCCATGAGGTGACCCACTCCATGTAGAATAACACAGCTTTTATAGGCTGTTATGATGTGAGTCTTCACATGTGAGTCAGTGATTTCATAATACGAATGCATGTGGCTGCCTGACTTGACTTTAGAACTGAATACTCCTTCCCCATCAGAGGCAGCAGCACACATTATGTGAAGAACTGCTAAGTTTAATGTCATGTCATTCTGATGATCTTGCTGTATTGTAATGTGGTGGCAGCCTTTTTTTAATTTGGCTTTTAGAGCAATGCTGCCTCTCTGTCAGACCACTTCCTCTTGAGAGTGCTGTTCAGAGGACAACACTGATGTGATAACCACTTCCCGTCATGGTTGCTGCTGCCATTTGTAACCTCCCAGAACAACCTGTTTTTGAGTTGACAAATTACATGGTACACATCATCACACCAGTTCAGTTCAGTTCAGCTGAAGCCCAATTGAGGAAGAGGTTTTGGAAAATAACACGCTTGTGTTTGTTTGTTGTGATTTTTGAGGGTTAACACTTTTCTATGAGCGTCTGATATTTGGAAGACCTTCATGGAGATGATGTACAAATGAGCTTGAGCTGGTTGTCTGGATCAGTATTAGAAATAGTTTTCTAATTTCTACGATGGAAGAAACAGTCCCACAAAATTAACAAACATATTGTCATTTATAGCTTCCTTCCAATGTCTAACTTTGTGTGTTTGTGCGTGTGTGTGTGGAAACAAAAGGAGATTCTGGAGCTTCTGATTTCCACACAAGGAAAGTGAATGATAATTTATTTGCAAAGGTCAAAAATCTAAAACAAAACTGAAATTTTTCTGCATTGGTTGTTGCATGTCACATGACATAACCAATTTAGTTTTGCGTCAATGATTTCAAACATGGTGCGCATCTTAAGGGACGCATTTGTATCTGTTATAAAGAAGTTTGATGTTAATTGGCACTGGTTCTTTCCTGACAAGTTTTCATACAAGTGCAAAAAAAAATTCAGAAGAGTAGATTATCATAGATTAACAGTTTAAATCACCATCTTTGTGTGAAAAACAGAAGCGTCAAACAAAATATCATGTTGTTTTTCACAGAAGAAAAAAAAATGATACAGGGTTGAGATGAGGAATGAGGAAGTAAATGATGATGAACATCACTGAATTTTCCAATTCTATGTTACCATCTGGATTCCCTCACAGTAACATCAATCAAATTCATATTACGTTATATTACAAAAAAAATGTCAATTTATTGGTTGCTTCTCACACATGTTCCTTCTAGGAGGAGGCTGACTTGACAGGTGTCTATGTTTTTACAGACTTGTTCTACCTGCTTGTTAATCTGAATAGATTTTAGTATATTGTCACAATAGGTTGAGAGTCCTTGTGTAGGCAGCGGTGAAAATACATCACCCACCTCAATTCTTTCAACTGCCGTTGTGTACCATTGTCAAGTACCAGTAAGTCAAGTTTTTGAGATTTACGTCACGTTTAAGACAAATGTTTGTGTACAGGTGGCATTATTTGATCTTACTCCTGTGTGAATGTCAGCGTTGTGCACGTGAGGCACTAAAAAGCATTTCCAGCTCTCGTTTTATCTATTCCCCACATTCCTGCAAGCAATGAGAAACGGCCCTCGGATTCCCCAGTGTGGTGGAGCCAACAAAGAGCGCAACTTCTTAAAAAAAATCTAAAAATGTTGTGCTGGATAGTTTGATACTTTAATAGACTTAAAATTATTCAACAGGGCTTTTCCTTTCCAGAGCAAAACGCCCAGAGAATTTAACATTCACTCTTAAAAATAAAAGTTCTTTATTGGCATCTATGGCTCCAAATCCATAACCCTAACCTTCTTTTAAAGAGTGTTGTGTAATCCAGGCCATATTGGATTGCCAGTTTTTTTCATCCAATATCATCAAAAAGGCACAAAAGCTGTCACTGGGGCAGTACCCTTTCAAAGGTACTCCTTTCTACCTAAATAGTGCATAATAATACCTCAAAGGTACATTGGGATCCAAAATTGTACATATTAGAACCTTTTTAAAGGGTAATTAATTTAATTTTCTTTTTAAAAAAATGTTTTATCGTCACTTGACTAACCTTCCAAACAGTTTAAATGGTTTTAGCGTTCACAAAGTGCAGGCACATCACTTTGTTAAGGCCTAAGATCATAAAGACTGTACATTGCAGTTCACACTGCGTGCTTACTGTAAATTGCAGCAGTATTAGTAGCATATTAGATCTTTCTACAGATATGTTCATATATTCGGGCCGAGTATAACTGCCAATGTCCACTCTTGCTCACTAATATTTTTATCAACAGAAACAAGATCTTAGATGTGCTTCATCCCACAGCACCAAAATGATTTCCATCAGGGTCTGAATATGTAACATTAAGCAGACATGAGAATGACTCTGCGCTGTCAAACCCAAACCCAATTTTACAACATGTACTTTGAACAACAGATTAATCAAAAAGATACTGAAAAAAGTTTGCTACTTCCTGATTTTGTAATGCGTTGTATGACCTTCACACATATTTTGTTTGAGTCATTGATACAGCCACTGGATGTGTACACAAGCAGACTGTCTGGATGAACCAGAAAGCTGTGATCTAAGCCTTGACTTCAGCCTTTTTGCATTGATGTGTCATAGTTTTTGTACAGTGGATTTGTTTTAATGTTTCAAGGCGTTCTTTATTACTCAACTGCCTGGTGTTTTATTGGGAGTCTATATGTACCTGCTTGTATTGCTCCAGACAGTAGTTTTTCCTGTGAACAATATTAAACAGGAGAGCAGGATTTGTAGTTCCCTTTCGAACGGTCACTTCGTATTTCGTTTCATTTCATTATTGCGTACTGGCTGAAACCCTGTGTGCCAACCCATGCATGATAGTCAAGCTGCCTGCACATTATGGTGAATCAGGGGTGTTTAAAAGCACTGATTCCCTGGCGGGCTCAGGACTGGTACCACAATTGACAAAACTTTCATAAAATCATGCAACATACTTGTCTGTGGACATCGTTCATTCCAAAACCGGTGCTGGATAAACGGCAAGCGGACATGCGACACTAGGCTGCGGTTGGATCAAAATTATTTACCACCGCTGTAATGGACAATTCCGCTTCCAACCTGTAGGGCGACCGCAGAGGAAACTTTACTTGGTGTTGCTTTTAAAATGTCGCCGCCACTGCATGGAAATAGCTTTTGCGCCACATTCTGCTTCGTAACTTTGCGAAACATTAGTATACCATAGTAAATTGCACATCTTTATTTAAAAAAGAAGGTTATATCGATTTAAACAGAACATGATGCTCAGATCTTGGGAATTATTATGGAGTGACATCATGGCATGCTGCTTTGGTAAAGATAGGACTTCAAACTCATCCAAACTCATCGCGATCATGATGCAGTGTTTTCTAACGTCATTTAAAAAACTTATACCAATGGAATCTGGATCTCAGGTATGGTCGGTTGGGTAGGGACGATGTGTGGATTGGACTGTCACTGGATCGATCGCTCAGATTGACAGTTCTTGATTTAACCTACCGTGTGTGCGCCATAGAATAGAAGCGCACAAGATAGAAGATCATCACTCATCAATCAGGATCTTATTACTTGTAACTTATGATATTATAAATGTTTTATGCTTCGAGGCATATACACTTGTGGTTTTTATGTTCACTAAAACATTTGATCATTTGTTTGGAGAGTGTTTTGGACTTTTGATAAAAAGGTTACCATGGTTCCAAATGTCATAACACAAAATTTGTCTCAGTTGACTTGATTGTGAACAAGCCCAAACATGATTTTATTACATATATACTTGTCATATACTTTTTTAATCATGTCAAGCATGAATAATAACAAAATAAATCAATAAATTGTATAACTTTTCTGAGGTTTTGGCAGCAGTAACAAGATCCTCCAAACCTGATCAAAATCTTTTCTTTCAAATTTGAAAGGTTTTATATCAAATGAACCATGTACTTGATGATGCCTTGTTTTATTGATTGATTGATTGTAGAGTTATAAGCATAGACTGTAAGCCATTACATTTAAAGGGGTCATGAACTGGCATTTTACATTTTTTTATATTATTGTCTGAGGTCAACTTATGACTTTCGCTTGGTTTTTACATTCAAAAACATCAAAATGAATTAGTAATAGGCTATTTTCTATTTTCATTTTCATTCATTCATTCATTCATTCTACCATAGTTTTGAGTCTAGCTCAAAAACCCTCGGTATTTATGGGCGTCTCGCATTGAAGACGTAAACGCCCACTGCTGTGCGTGGATAACAGTTTTGCATATTATAATGAGTTTCAACTCATTCGCTTGAAGCGACTGTCTTCTTCCACAACCAGGCACTGCACAATATTTTGTAAATGGCATGTTTATTGCTCGGTAGCTGGACCGGTTTGTCATCAGGAGGTAGGCATCTATGTTATTTAGCTGCGTGTAGTGCGCAAATCGGTAGGTGGGGCTAACGGCCGTGTTGAAGTAGGTGTTGATCTTCTTCTGTGGGGGTGGTGTTTTATCCTCTTTGTCATCATAGTTCCCCACTTTGAAAAAGTCGTTTGCTGAGGCTGGTGTCAATAAAAGCTTTTATTGGACTAACAAGGACGTTTTCAGTTCTGAAACTTATAGGATATTCTTATAATATGATGACCTCTTAGATGACCTCTGTCAACCCAGATAGCAAACTGACATTGAATCAACGTGGAAATATGACATCGAAACAACGTTGATCTGACATTGTTTTGCTCATCGAATTAACGTTGAACCAACGTCAGATGCGTCATTCTTTCAAAACTAAGGGAAAATCAACTTGAAATCAACGCGTTGTTTCAACGTTATGAAAGCAAACCAATTTTCGATTTCATTTAGCTTTGAAGAACGTTGGTTCAACGTTAATTCGATGAGCAAATCAACGTTGTTTCAATGTCATGAGAGACGTCGTTTCCACGTTGATTCAATGTCAGTTTGCTGTCTGGGAAATGCTTGAGGAAAATTTGATTTCTCAGTTCATCACCTGAGAGAGAGACAGTCAACAGAGAGGTTACATCACTTATATAATGTTTGGTATGTAATCGGTATCGGCCAATCATGATGACAAGAAATCAGTAGTCGGTATATCTGCTATGACTATTACAGCTATATAGTAGATATGCATGTTTGTGAATGAATAACTATGGTTGGAGACAAACACTCTCGTCTCAAGTGTTTACAGACTTGAGTATAGTGGCCCTTAAGGCCTCATTATGCTTCTGCGTCAACTCCACGGCGTAGCTACGTCGCCACCACTACGGCGTCGTGGCCGTTTTATGCTTTTCCGTGAGGTTGTGGTGCATCGCGGTGCATTTCGCCGCCAGAACGCTAGGGGGGTTCGCGAATCTCTTTGGTTCCGTGCGCCGCGAGCTTGTTTTAGCAGCTGCCAGCTGGAGCTAATCGACGTTGAATAACGAGACGACACAAACTTTATCCCCACAGAATCAACACGGATGTCCAGGGCCCGTTCCACCCATAGACAGTAAAATAAAGGTTCCACCCGAGCTGCCATAACGATACCTGTTCGAAATGACTTGAAGGATTTTTTCAGTCTCCACATGGAACTGTGCTATGGCAGGAAATAATGTGTCCCGTGGCAGACTTGGTTAGTACTGTATTATCGATGATGTAACCGTGAACATTGTATTGAAAATAAACAACAAACTGTGTTTCAAAACGAACGTCGATTTATTGATTGATTGAAGTTTATTGCGAGCAAAAAAGAAAGAAAAGAATATAGACATATATATTAACAATGAAATAAAAAACAGTTTATTTTTCGTTTTATTCTTTATTTACTTTCTTTATAAGAGTATTATAATTATCAGAACGAGGGTGCAAATGTTAAAAATAGCGCTAATAGCGGGAGGGGGAAATCGGAAAAGCTACACTCCTGAATTGATGTATAATCTGACCAATCAAAGCCCTTGCTGTCTGCGTCGCCTCGACGCGTAGTTAAAAATTTTTGGAGGTGCACGTCGAGCTACGGCGGAGGGGTCGGAGAGGGGTTCGCGTCGACGGATAGGGGTCTGCGGGGGTACGCCGTCGATTCGACGCAGAAGCATAAAACAGGCTTTAGAAACAGCCGCTAATGATGAGGAATCTACATGGCTAAAACATGATAGCAATTATCATGATATATGCTAAACATGCTTGAAAAATAGCAATGTGATAATACATGTTAGCAATGTGTTAAAAACAATTGACACAAGTTACAACATTAAACACATACTTGTTCATTAAACACATTTGATTAAACATATTATACTGTGTGCAGAAGACACATTTTTGAATATGACTTTGGTTTTGTAAGTGATACTACATTTATTATATTATACCTAACTGAAACTAAGATCTCTAGGTGGTTAAAGAGATGTAGCAGGGAATTGAGAGCTGAGTGCATTTGTTGCTTTTAAAGTCTGGCCTTGATGCGTATACATGTTGAGACAATGTAACATTTAGCAAAAAGTTGACTTCTTAGTTTTATTATCTTATTTTTGTTTGGTACAATTTTTTCCACAAAACCAAAATCGGCAGGCCAGTTCAATAGAGGTGCAGTAACATGTTCAATGCTGCAGGGCAATCCACACTGCTTTCAAAAAACCCCAGGTGGAGGGATAAGTCCAGGCCGCTGCTGTCAAGGAGCTCCAGTACTTTCCGAGACTTCCCCATGGGACTGTTCAACTATATTTAACTCTCTTTGACTCATTTAACAGCTTCAATCAACTGGAAGAAGGCTAATCAGGAACAGTAATTCACTTTGTTCAATGGTATGTCATGAAGCAACTATTTACTCATTTTGATCCCCTATAACCTAATTAAGAGGAAGCGATTGTTTCCTTCTTTTAGGGTTATTTGTACATTAGTGGGTGAGGCTTGTGGCAGTTGGTGGTGGTTTGGAAGCCACATAGTAGCCGAGCCTACATGGTGCGACTGGTTGAGCCTTTTTAATTGGTCTACGTGTGCATTGAGTTAATTTGTCTTAAATAATCATGAAAACAGTTTGAATGTTAAAGTATTTTTAATGTTTTGCCTTATGAAAAGTCTTTTTCACATGTGTCCTGGGGCATGTGTTTACTGACATTGAGAATAATTAATAGAAACCGGGTGAAAAACTCTCTTTGTGTCCGCTGAGCAGCTGCAGGCGCCGAGAGCCGCAAGGAATCTCAAACAGAATGGCTCATCTGTGATTTGCCATCTTCAGAGAATACCACTGAACTCATTGTTCATACAGTGAATACCACTGAAAATATAGCATTCAGAAACTGACCTGAATTAAACTAACTCTCCTTAAATCATCACAAGACAATTATCATATTTATGGAAAAGGGAAATGGATTAGTTTAGTTTCCATGACTAATGTACTCATTAAAGAGACCAATTTGATACAATAATGTCTTAACATGGAATTAATCTCACATGAAAACCATTTCATTTTAAACTCATCAACTGTCTCCATCTTCCCCTTGAAATGGGGATTTTGGTCTGTTCCACCTCAGTGGTTTTGACTTTCTTGACTATATGAAAAAATCAAAATCACACAACGTCAAAGTTTCAACATCAAATGTGTTTTTATTACCAAAAATTCACCCTATAATATTAACTGCCATTGGCATATAACATACATTTAAATATAATGTTATTGTTGTTGTTTTTTTACTATTAAGTGCCAAAAATAATAATCACACATCATCTAAAATGTATTTCTGCCAAATTTTTGTTTCCATATGCTGACTTTGTTGATTTGTTGTGTACCTTATTCATGAAACGTCAGAATTAGTTGAAGTTTCATGTAGAAAGCATTAAGTGTAGCTCATTTTTGTTGGCTGGTATGCCTTGTGTAGTAAGAGTGTCTTCCACATATGGATGTGAATATGAATTTACAATGGTTTCACAATAGTTTCAGTTCTGAGATCTGCATGAAACATTTTCATTTCCCATTATCAATTAAAATGATTTAGTATGTTGGATGTTGTTGTTATTTTTTGACGGTTAGTTTGAGAAAGTGCAATTTTAATTCTGTTGAAATGAAGCAACCCTGACGGATTATCTAGTCGAGTAACAGCAGACCACCAAACCTCTGTACATAAAAATAGTTATTCTCACATATTTTATCTGCCAGTGGAAAATAATATTAGGAACACTGCAAAACATTTTTCCCATTTTTTTATTTTATTTTATAACTGTTTATATTGAAATTGGATAAATTATTTGAGAATTAATGACTTATTGATATTATTGACTTATTGATCTAGCCTATATATATATATATATATATATATATATATATATATATATATATCATAACACAGTTTAATGGGTTAATCCACAGACATACACAAATGCCAGGCAAAGGGACCTATATATTAAACTCTACTAGTTTTCTTCTTTTTTTTCATAAAAGTGTTCAAAATGGTCTTGCAAATTTGGTATTCTCAATAAATGAAATCTGTGTCAAGAACTAACTTCAAAAACTAATTTACTGGATATAATTGTGCCAGAGCTTAAAATGGAAAACTCATTAAGAGTGATGATATAAACAGTAGGCAACACTGGATCCACAGGGACAGACTGGCTATTCCCCCTGTTAAGTTCAGCACTTAGTTAGGATCAAGTGATCAATCGGCAGAGCGAGTCAATACCAGCTCAACTGCAGTTCCGTGTCATTGCTTTAAGAGTTTAATTTTAGGGTTCTCTTTCCATGCAGATGTCAATGTGTTGGTTTATGCATCAAGTCAAGGCATGCCATTTCCCCCTGACTATTGATTCATACCGATGACAGAATCAGTGATATATCATCACTCAATCTTCAGGTTTCCCTTCAGCTATTACTTGAAAGCCACACTAAATCTTTTTGACTTTTGTGGGATGAATGCATGCTATTACAGCAGTCAACCAGAGTCTGTGTTAGTCTTTGCCGAAATAAGAGATTTCTCTGTTGCACAACTGGGCTATCAACTCTGTCATATGGTTTGAGCGATTGTTCTGAAGAGACAGGATCATTTTATATGATGCACCGATTTAATTTAGGCTTTTATCACATGTAAACAATGGTCAACTGTGCAACAAGCAAGCTCCTGTTGAGTTTCCATTTACCTTTTTTGTTGTTACACGCGCTGATCAATGTTTATACAGTATGTTGATAATAAAACCCTAAATTAAATATGTTCAGTATATACATTGTTTATAAACGGCTTTAGAATGTCATGAGTGTTGAGTAAATGATTACAGAATAACCCTTTAAGTTGTTATTCACTGAAAATCTTGAAATCTGCCGTAATTATATGAATCAGATGTCTTTCAGTAACTCAATTGATCCAGTTTACTAAACCAATGTTTACCAAATCATTCAGATTTGCTCAAGAATCAGAGTGATCTTTTCTCAAGTTCAACTCTCATAGCAGTTGGGCTGGGTATCGTTTAAAACATTTTCGTTTAAAAAATTAACTGAAAATACCGATACCGATACCTTGATTTCGATACCGGTTCCTGAATGATACTTTTTTCGATACCAATTTTATGAAATCCATTTTAACAAGATTACATACACATTGCCTCAGAAAACCTTTGGTTTTATTTTTTGTTCTAATGCTCCTCCTTAGCCAGTGCATAAAGGAACATATATATATTTTTTTGATTTTGTGTTGTTGTACATTTCATATTTATCTCTTTGAGTACTGATTTAACGAGTTAACCCCTTAGGTATCGAAATCTGGTACCGAACAACAAGTCATTTTTCGATACTTTCGATAGTATCAAGGCAATTCGGTCGGTACCTAAAAAGTATCAAACTCGGTACCCAGCCCTACATAGCGGTTTGGTCGTAGCAACTAACGCCTCACTGGAGAGGAAGATTATCAGTGAATAACAACGTACATTTCAAACTGTTTTCAACCCAAAGCTGTCGTATGTTTACAGAAGACTTGGACTTTGGGGCGTTAGTTTTATACATCACTATTATGAGACTTTTATGAGTTTTTTTCGAAACTTAAAAAGTTTCCCCATCCATAATTTCTCATTGTGTTCCTCTAATGAACGAAAGTCATCCAGGTTTTGAATAACATGAAAGAGAATAAATAAAGACAGAATTTCCCTTAACAATGTTGTGAAAGGTTGCATCAGATACACCGTAGCTTACCGCTTGTCGTTCGTGGCAAGGTGATGCACGCTCTTCCAATATAGCTGTGGTAGCGGCAAAGAAGGAAGCGAACATGGTGACGATAAGACCAGCTGAGAGAAGACAGGAAATGTGGCTCAGTTAAAGTGACTTACCATTTCCTGGTTGCTTGACAGAAGTACAGACAGCAAGAGAGCAGAAAAGAGCAGAGAAGTGAGCCAGCACGTCTAAACTGAGGCGTCATGATGGATTCTGATTGATACTGAGGATTACAAGTGGACACATTCTGGACGTTTTAGAAGCAACTTGGTGGGGGCTCAGCAGAGACTGGGGTAACAAGAGCCCCTCCACCGCACATCACCTGCCATGAGACATGGACTGGCCCCTAAATGAACAGCAATTGGTAAAGTTTCATTTTTTCCACCTTGAGTAGGTTTAATGTTATTTCACAGTTGCATTCTGCTGTAGTGCACATTGGTTTAGTATACCAGAAGCCCCTTGTGTTTTGTTATCAGAGTGTTTTATGAAGCTGTTTCATGAAACTTCCCCTATATGAGTGGGCGGATCAAGCCGCATCATTTAAGCTAAGCATAGCTCCTCGCTCTTTGACATTTTTTTTCCACCAGACGCTTTCAAGTGACAGTCACATGTAATACTAAAATACTAATTGTTAGAGTTACGATTCTACTGCATTTGCCTATATTGCATTCAAGGTCTACATTCGATCAGTTCATGCATTCATTTGGAATTGAACCCAATGCTAGTGCCATGCTAGAGAAGTGATATACAAAGACTATCTTCAAAGCTGAGAAAAAGGGAATTCTAACAACAAAAAGATTTGGCAGACAATGAGAATTTCTTGGAGAGTAGGTTGCAATGGTGGCGACAATGAGATATATTTGTCAAGGAACTCAATAAAACTACATATAAATGTTTGCATATGGCAAATGTTGTGATGTTTTTAAATGATACCCTTTGGAGTACAACAGCTTGTCACTATGGCAGTACAATTTTGGGACAACGCCGTACCATCTACCCCTTAAAGGTGCTTACATACGGTTCTAGTTTAAAGTTTTAATGTGTATGTTTAATGTACTACTATGAACCTTTCATGAATAAATAAGGCACAAAGATGTCCCGTTGAGAGTGTAAAGACTTAAAAAATAAACATAGAAAGCATGCACATCCAAAAATATCTGAAATGCAGGTGCTTGACCTAAAAATGTATTTAAACAAATACACAATCTCAGCACACTGTTGCTCTGAAAAAAAAAAAATAAAAAAAAATAAATGTATGTATA
Source organism: Pimephales promelas (assembly GCF_016745375.1). Next base: position 3,063,409 of record NW_024121199.1, on the reverse strand, counting down.
TCTATATTGGGCTCACCAAAATACATAATGTAACGTTTTGAGCTACACAGTTCTTCATCTGACTAAAATGGCAGTAGCGAACATTATTTTTTTTGTCCTATTTACAAAAGCATGGGTGTCACTGCATTGATTGCATTAAGAATTCACAGTATCCACTGTTACATTGCAAAACTTTGCATACTTTGTAGTTTCCTGTTGTGTTAACACAAGGGTGTGCATGCTCTGATTTTGGAGATAGCGCCCAGTCATGCTTTAGTGAGACCTTGTGGTGCAAAGACTTATTACGCATGTGCAAAAGCAAAACTACATAATTTTGCCTATTTGGTGGTTTGCCTGAGAGAATATTGATTGTACTACTAGTTGATTTAGATCTTATCGAAACGCCAAATAAGCTGGTTGCGGGTTCACCTGACCCTGATGGGAGTTTTCACAAAGTATGAATTCAAAAACAGCTGGATGGAGCATAATGGACTGGAGAAGTGATTTTAAAAGTGCAACTTTTCAGTTTGGATTAGCAAAAGTGTGTGTTTCTTCATAACCCATTCCTCTCACAATGGGACTGTTTTGTCAAAAGATGTCTCTCTTACTCTTTCCCTTTTGCTTTCTCTGTCTTTCAGAAAGATGTTGTTTACCTGCAGCAGTGGTTGGAGGTATTTGTGGCTTCTTTTGAGAAGATCATTGATGTGCAGTCGACGGAGCCTCGTCGGTGAGTCAGTTACACGCTGACCTATCAAAATGTCATAGACACAGGGAGTTGATCTGTAGGTGGTCAGGTCCAGATGGAACTCTGACTATGATGGTATTTAGCGCTCTATATTTGTTAAATTGCATTTAACGGTTTGCCGAGTTTGAAAAAATCCATCTTTTGAAAACGTACCCATACACACCAGATCTGTGATCTAAAGATTAGCCCAGTGATGTAGTTCAGCAAGGGCTAGTAATTTAGAAAAAAAAAAAATTGAGGCTGTCTGGATATATGTTAATGGATTGTGATGCAACGGCCTTAGAAACTTGCCAACTTTTTTTAAAAAGAGCAGATAAAACAAGGATGACCAAGGCTCATGTTCAATGACTTAATTAAAACAAACAGTACTTTGACTTTTTTGATATCCATCTATCAATCCTTCATCAAGAAGACAAAACAAAAAGCAAAATGAAATAAACAAAAAGCAAAAGCAACATTTTTTTTTGTCTGCAGGCTGGAGGAATGGAGCGCCGATGTTCCGCTCCTGCCCAAGGAGGTACTGGTGTTCCTCAGCACCCAGCTGTGGCACAGTGCCCTCCACATGTCAGGGCAGGACAAGAACAGCACTGCTCCACACCCACTGCTCCTCATCAAGTTCTTCATCATCATCTGCAGGTCAGTTCCCACGGAGCAGATAGTGAACGCCATCATTCTCTTTGTGATAATGCCCCAGTGGCTCAAACCTCTGTCGATAAGCTTCTATCTTCGTACAGCAGGAATAACGCAAGGCAGCGGTTTATGCTAAATAGCTAAATATGCTAAATGCACGCATAAGTTCCGCATTTGATGCAAGGCTGCTCTTCAGTTTCTGGTTGGGGAGATTTAAAGCGGAGGAAAACCGAGGAAACGGGATTATGGCAGAGTCCCATCTGAAATGAAACTTTAAAGGTGTAGTTCACTTTTAAAAAAAAACTTTTGCTGATAATTTACTCACCCCATGTCATCCAAAATGTCCACGTCTTTCTTTCTTCAGTCGAAAAGAAATTAAGATTTTTGATGAAAACATTCTAGGATGTTCTGCATATAATGGACTTAAATGGGAACCAAATGGTTCAAGAGAGTTTCAGTGCAGCTTCAAAGGGCTTTAAACGACACCAGACGATGAACAACGGTCTTATCTAGGACCCTTTGAGTCATGACTCGAAAAAAGATTTGTTCATTTTGATGAACGAGTTTGAACAGGAGAGTCACGAACGCTCATAACAGAACGGAGCAAGGCGAGCATTTGTTCTTATAAAACTTAAACTTTTTTATTTATTGTTGAAATGACCGATCTTTCCGCTAGAGAAGACCCTTATTCATCGTCTGGTGTCGTTTAAAGCCCTTTGAAGCTGCACTGAAACTCTCATTTGGATCTTGAACCATTTGGTTCCCAATGAAGTCCATTATTTGGAGAAAATACTGGAATGTTTTCATCAAAAACCTTAATTTCTTTTCGACTGAAGAAAGAAAGACATGGACATCTTGGATGACATGGAGGTGAGTCAATTATCAGCAAAAGTTTTTTTTTTTAAAAGTGAACTACTCCTTTAATATGTTTAGATGTATTTTATATATAGTGATGTTTATTTAATATAATAAACAAAGAAGCATAAACAAAATGAGGGGTGTCTGTTTTGTCTGTTTTTGTGACTAATGTTTCTTTAGTATAGCCATAGAGTATAAAAACCAATATAAATTCTCGGGATAGTACGATTGGCGGAAGTAATCCAGCATCCTTAAACCTTCACCCGAAATACCGCCGTGCATAGAGCCCATTGCAAATATTGTGTGGATCTTCCTTGAGTGTACAATAATACCAGTACTGATGTGAATCCTTTTGAAATCTCTTCCTGCAGGAATATGGAGAATATAGACTCTGAAAAGACCCCTGGCTTTGTGTTTGAGACAATCAAGCTCCTAAACTTCTGTTTGTCTCAGGTAAGAAGTCAAAAAGTCTGTGAAGTCTATTTCACTGTGGTTTACACCACTGCTGATAAATTATCTTTTTGTTTATTCTAAACATACCAGTGAAACTTTTGTCCACTTAATTGTATATTATGCAGCTATTGTTATTACTATACATGTGTTTACTGTGCTTGTATAGGTTTCTGAACTAACAGGTTGAATCAGAAAGCTTTGGGTGGAAGATCTCTTCTTTACTCAAAGGAGTGTTTGTGTGATAACAAGCTAGGTTTGTGTATTCACAAGACTCAGTCAAGCACGTGTATGTATGTTACAGCTGAAGAAGCAGCCAGATGATCAGAGCACTTTACAGTCGGTGGTACAACACGGCCTGCTGCTGTGCGAAAATCTCTTTGACCCTTATCAGACGTGGAGGAGACGGCAGGCAGGGTGAGTGTGTATGCTGTGTGTCTGTGAGCTAAGCAGGGTGTTAAACCACAATAGGAATGCGTAGGAGCCGTTGTGAGTGGCAAGCTCTGTTTCAGCTCCACTTGAACAGTTAATAACACACCCAGACCTCACCTCTCAGCTTCTTATGCTCAACTGTCTGAATTACACAAAGCATAAATTCCTCACAGCACCGATGCATCTCTTCAAACATCACTGTTCTAGCCATCCACTAAAGTGAAGTTCATGGAAATGTATAGTTTCAGCTCTACAAATGGATTGGATGTTAAAAGCTGACTGAACATAAATTGGATTTCATAAACAGTCACTGTTTTGGCCTCCATCAACAGTATAATTTGGTAATTGGCAGAAGAATTGTGTAGTCCCTTGTACTGTAGTAAATATTACAGTGTTACCACATTTTTATGGAAACAGCCATTATGGCAATAACATTCTGTAAAGTACCGTGGAATATGGAATTTATAAAATACCATGGTATTACAGCCTGAAAACATAATTGTACTGCTATTATTATTATTGAATAGTTTATTATTTGTAAGAGATTTTTGCTTAAAACAAGAAAAATAAACATAATTCATGTCAATTCCATGGTGTATAAGTAGATTAATGTACTTATACCACCAAAATACCACGGTTATTACAACATTATTGTACTGCCATTTATTATTATTATTAAATAATGCATTCTTTTTTTGGTAGATTTATGCTTAAAACTAGAAAAAAGCAAGTTTTAATATTCTATGCTTCTGTAGATGATGTATCGCAGTGTCCTGTAGCTTATTGCTTGAGTAATAAGTAAGAATGTGTCAAGTTTTTCCACAAAAAGCTTTGATATGTGTTTTTCAGGGAGGAGGTCAGTATGCTGGAGAGAAGCAAGTATAAGTTCTCCCCTCTTGTTCTGCCAGAGGAGCTTCCTTTGCTCTTCCACGGTACGTCACCCACTCCTGCCTTTTGACACACTCTTTACCTCCATTTACTCGCTTCGTCACATCCTGAGAGATATCACACATACTGCCTCACAGGAGACAAAATGACTTGCTGTTTGTAAAGAACTATTGAGTAATTAAGTCTATTGATGTAATGTACATGACAGATGAGACAGGGAAGAGAGAGAGGAATGGGATCAAGACTGTAGATTTAAATCAACACATATGAGAAGCAGGATTGTGTTGCAGCCTGCAGGCAATGGCCAAAACAAATAACATGATCCTGACAGTGTTACAAGCTTTGTCCAAGTGATTAAAAGCTCTGTGAAGCAACTTCCACACCTATATTGGTTTAGTAGGGTAGGCCAGCGACAGTGGGTCCAAGTGGCCTGTGCTCATGAGGTGAGGTAAACTAGCTTCTTGTGCTGAAAAGGTGTTTTTCACCAAAAGGCTTATCATCATTGTGGAATTGGTGTAATTTATTATATGAGGTCTGTTTGATTTTCTATTGGTCATTTGAACTCGCATATCAGTTTTTTGGTCCGCACTGTGGTACAATTCACTTAAAATTAAAAAAAAAAAACTCTAGGTTCACATTTTGGGGTTTTGTTTATTATTTTTTTTGCTTTTTGTTTGTTTTAGTTTTTTTTGCTTTTTGTCTTTTCTTTGTTTTGTTTTGTTTTGTTTTGCTTTGCTTTTCTTTGTTTTTTGTTCTTTTTTTGCTAACCAGTGTTGGTAGGTGGTTCCCATTATATGACATTTTTTTAAAGAAGAATTTTTTATTTTTATTTTAATTTTTCTTCCTTTTTTAAAGGAATAGTTCACTAAGAAATTAAAATTCTGTCAAACAATATTGACTTTAATCATATGGACAAAATTTACACTGACATTTTTCTAAATATCTTTTGTGTTCCAGCAAAAAAAATAAATGAATAGAGGTTTTGAAAGACATAAATCATAAGTCATAAATGATGACATAATTATTTTTTTATTAACTTTCTCCATAACAAAATATGTTTTTGTGCCATACATTAAAATACTGACAATTGCACGAAAGATGCTCAGTTTTAAAGGTTTCATGACATGACTTTCAAGATCAAAGAAAATGTGATTGCATGTCTGTCAGTCACATTTGACATTATGTTGAAAAGACTGACAAACGGGGTCTCACTTGGGAGCCCCAATCAACCCTCTGAGCCCCAATCAGAGAAGTGGGAGAAGAATAGAGTAAGTTTTATAGTTACCTAATACCTATACAATGTGTATCTTATAAGAATAAAACAAGTTGGCAATTTAAATAGTCTGTATGATGCACTGAACGTTCTAATCACACTGGTGTGATCGTACTCATCAAAGGGTTAAAGATGCCTTTCTGTCTACGTGTTTCTGGATGCAGTTGTTTCCTGTCTTCATCTGACAGCCACGATCACTGTGTCATACCTGGGGCAAGATACCCCTAGCAGTGAAGGCATGACCACATTGACAGTGCGTTCCCAACTGTCCTTCCTCGCGAAGGCTGGAGTCCCATCTGATGTTACCCAGCACACTGCCTCTGCACAATGCACGCTATGGGCATAGTTAACACTCTGTGAGATCTGAGGGTTACAGTGGAAGCGGTTCCAGAGGGCCAGTCCCCACGGACGTCCCGCTCCTCTGCTGTGTCTTGTGCCGTCAAGCTGCCGAGTGATGGCGCAGATTTTTTCACAGGGGTTAGAGGGCGTGGTCTGGCAGTGAGCGACGCTATGCTTCCTCATCCCCAGGCCCCCCTTACACATTTGCCACGAGCCAAGACATTGCGATTCAAGGATACATTGCCTCTGAGACCCTTGGAGCCAGGTAAGTGTCATACCACACTCGCAGTGGGATGCTGTGCTTCCCGGGTTCGGCCCCAGAACTCCCCCTCGCTGCCCCTCCGCCGATACATAGGTTGTCCCCTTGGCGCTGTTTGCACAGAGCCTGGTTAGTGTTTCCTAGCCTGTCCTTGGCTGGCTTTTGCGAACAATCAGACTCAGCTATGTGATTCAGTTCGCCAGGCGTCACCCCAGGTTCCATGGATCCCTGTCCTGTGTATGTTAATTCAGAAAGTTGCCTCCTCCTGGGCTTAGGCAAGTGGCACCTCTTTGCCAGAGCATCTGCAGAGCTATCTTTACGAGATTCTACAATCTCCAGGTAGAGCTGGTTTATTCCGGTTTGTTGGGTACAAACAGCTAATGTGTGGGAAGGCTGGCTTTGTGTCTCGCTTACAGCACCATTCCCCTCTAAGGGGGAATACGAGGGCTTTCTTGGCCCTCCAGGTGAGTTCCCCTCTTGGCGAACCCTGGATTGAGTTTCCTCCGTTCATCCTCCGGGAGTCAGACTCGATGGAGTTGTCCGACACCAGGCTCAGTACTCGAGTGCATGCCCGCTCAGTCAGCCCCTGTACAGGGCTGGATGCCCCATATGTTGTGCTTCCCCCTTGGTAATCCCATATGTGTATACCTCAATGGTACAGTTTCCCAGTTGGTAAACCCGTGTCTTTCCCTGGGCAGATTTTGCTAGTTGTATTAGTTCCATTCCTTTCTACGCAGGACCTACCTGGAGGTATTTCCACATTTTTCACTGCCCCACGAGTCAGTCTATATATGTTCCTCCCTACGGGTAGCAGTTGGCCTCCGTAGCGTCCCTCTCCATTGTACTAGGTACGCTTACCCAGCATTAATGAAACTCGTCATGGCTGAAAAAAAGCAAATGGGAATTAAAGACCAAAACACTCTTTCCGTGAAATAATATGTAAAAGGAACAGTCTCCATGGTAAGCCCTGTCTCTTCCATCCCATTGGCATTGATGACTAAAATTATAGGCTTACATGGGGCACTAGTAAGGTTACGACTTAATGGGATCAGTTGCCTAAAGGGCACAATACATCTTGCCAGCATCTGCATCTCCATCACTCATAACACAGTTCAGTGGTTGTGGGGCTTTCCATTTGGCCCCATTTGCCAATCTTTTCATCATAATGTTGAATGTGACTAAAAGATAGGGAACGTCTTATTCCCTGATGGAGGGAACAGAGACATTATGTTCCTCCTGCCACAACTCTGAATCACAGCTGAATGGCCGGGTTCCTCGTCTCAACTCCTCAGCATAAACCTGAATGAGTTGATGCGTGCCGCCATCTCATATACCCAAATGTACAGGGAGTGGCTCAGCATGCAAATACCATTCGCCATTTTCATTGGCCTTATTTCTAATACTCCCAAGTGAGACCTCATTTGTCAGTCTTTTTGACCTGACATGTGTCTATGTAACGAGAGTTGTATCAGTAACCAAGATGTTCCTCATGTCATAACCAATTTAAGATTCTTTTTACTAAATGACTGGTTACACCCACAGACTACCTACAAGAGAGTGAACTAATCCCAGAGCCCCTTGTGGTGAGGCTGGTGCACCTACAGGGAGCCGTTATCAGTGGCTGCAAGGTAAATTCGACGCTTTTGCCCTGTTTACATGATTTATCTTCTGAGGGGTTTCATAGGGACCTCTGATTTTGTGACCACATACCTTACTATATGAGTCTGTTACGTGCTGTGATTTGTGTGGTGTGTGTGTGTTTCAGAGGAACGGCCTTCTCTCCATCACCCCCCAGGCTGTGAAGGACCTCATGTCTGTGCTGCGTTCCTGGTGCCTCTGTCCTGCTTCATCCCCGCAAGAGCCCAGGGACCCTCGGCTGCTTAGAATGTCCCTGCGGTGCCTGACCACAATGATCCACCTTCTGCACTCCAGCAACCCATGCGATAGGCAGGTTGAGATCCGGACTGTACTGGAGAATTACTTCCAGCTGCTCAACTGGAACCGGCTACCAGAGAGCCAGCAGGGAGATATCCTGGCCTGGGAGGATAACCTCATTATCCTTCTCGAACATATGCTGAGTAAGAGAATATTTGCCATCACTCTTTTACTTTAAACATTTTTCATCATTTACTCACCCTAATGTCATTCCAAACCTGTGTGATTTTCTTCTGTGGAACACAAAGGAAGATAAAGATAAAGAATTGAACCCCATTGACTGCTTCTTTTGTGTTCTGCAGAATAGGGCTGTGCGATTAATCGTAATTGATTTTCAATTTTCGATTTTGGCTTCCAACGATTATGAAAACAAGATAATTGTGGTAAAATGATTATTGTGCTGCTGCCGCATTCCGTACAGCGCACCTTTCTTTCCATCACATGAGTGTGCTTTCGCTCCTCTCTTAAAGCCCTAAAACTTAAAGTCCCCGTGAAATCAAAATTGAACCTATTTACTTTGTTAGCGCATATTACTAGTCTTGTGGTGAACAATTAATCCGTGCAAGTAAAAATATATTAAAAAAATATTTTACCTTGGTAATCTTTAATCAAAATCTGAAAAGTTACTTCCGGTCTGGAACGGTTTCTCTTTCTGATGACGTAGGTTTCACAGCTTGGGTGGGGAAACGCTTAACCACTCCCCTCAAACCGTTAGTTTGCTATGAGCGAGAGATGGAGAGGAGGAGCGCTAGAGTAAAACCCTGCCCTCTGTTCAATATTCCGTTTCACTTGGAAATACGTCACAGCACTGGAGAAAAATCGTTTGCAACTTCCGGTTCACGGGGACTTTAACATACAAATTAGCACAATATGTGTAGTCTACTGTTGCTAAACTGCGAGACGTGCTTGATATTAAAAAGTGTAATTAAAAGTGCATTAAGCAACAAAAGAGACACTTTTCTGGGTGCTCACTCTGCTTATCTGCGTTTGACTCCGAATCAAAGTATAATTTGAGCTTTAGGTGTGGGCCTAAACGGTCAAATACACACAAAAATGCCATTTTTAGCAAGTTTTCTCGTAAACCCAGTTGTTAATGTCTTAATTGAATGTGAACAGTTGGAATAAAACAGGATGTGTATCAATATATTGATTCCATGCAGCTCTTAAAGTGACAGCAGCCTAATAAACCTGCTGCTGTTTGTGTCGTTAATGATAATCAACACAAGACATAGAAAATCACCAATGGATCTTGCTTGAATAACTTTAAGGGATACTCCACTTTTTTTTGGAAATATGCTCATTTTACAACTCCCCCAGAGTTAAACTGTTCAGTTTTAGCTTTTTTTGAATCCATTCAGCCGATCTCCGGTTCTGGCGGTACCACTTTTAGCATAGCTTAGCATACATCATTGAAGTGCACAAGACCATTAGCATTTCTCCCAAAAAAATTGCCAAAGTGTTTTTATATTTTTCCTATTTAAAACTTGACTCTTCTATAGTTACATCGTGCACTAAGACAGACAGAAAATGTAAAGTTGCAATTTTCTAGCCTGATATGACTAGGAACTATACTCTCATTCCTGCATAATAATCAGGAAACTTCACTGTCGTACCACGAGGGCCCCGTTTTAAAGGTATAATTCATCTATAAATGATTTCTGGCTTCTTTTACTCACCCTCATGAACGGCCTTCCAGGAAAAGATATTTTAAACACACCCCTTTCATTAAACAAATCTTTATATGTGATGCATTGGCTTGTTTGCTTTGTAAATGAGTTGTGTGTGTGTTTTATTTGCATTTATTAGGTTCTCAAGGTCTGTTTATGTTTTTAGTTTAGTTTATTCTGTGCAGCTTTCATGTTGCCTCTAGAACTTAATATCCTCTAGGTTTCTGTTGAAATTGTGGGTTAATTTATATTATTATTAATAAAATGTGAAAATAAAACTTTTCACTCTTTTTAAACACCTTCTCTTTCTTCACTAGTTCAATTATAATTAACATACATTTTTAAAACACAAATTAACAATTAATATAAGGTCATGAAACTGCATGCATTATAATTTAGAATAGTTTTATGTGGAGTATATGTAGTATGAATATATAGTGTTCAGCATGTAATGTGATATTACATCATGATGAAACATTTTGCATCGAGAAAAAAATCGTTGAGATTGTGTGTCAACTCAACAAAATTGTATCATACATGGCAAATTATATAGTGCTTCTGATTCTAAATATTTAACCCAGATCACAGATCTTTAACCCAGAACATTTATATTATGTTTGTGGTGAACTTCCCTCTCTTTTGGAGAAGTTCAGAGTAATTGTAGACAGTTCTCTGGAAACAATTTGAATAGAGAAGTTGAACCAATCAGAACAGCTGTTTGGCTACATTTAGTCTCTTCTCCACGAGTAATGCAGACGTCCGAGTGCTTGAACTGGCATAGTTTTATCTGTCTAGAGGGCACAGGTCAAGAAGTCTGAATGTTCTTGTGTTTTTGCCCTGCAGATGCTATCCCAGAGATCCTGCAGTGTTCAGACCGGCCGGTGTTGCAGGCCATCTTTCTAACTAACAACTGTTTTGAGCACATCCTCCGCCTCATCCAGAACAGCAAGGTCAGAACGCTACCTACTTAAACCCTCTGAGATATCTGCAGCAGTGTTTCACAATACCAGCCCTGAGGATTCAAACCATTCTCATGGCTGACAATGGAAATGTGCCAACCTGCTGGTGTTTTTTCTGAAAGATAACAAGCAGACACCTGTCCTCGAATAAACTAATCTGAACCACAGATTTGCCATGGTTCCATACAGAGGTTGCTTGAACTGAAAGGTTTTTATCATTTATCCATTTTTAGAAACGGTTTATATGATTTTTATATAAGGTATTTCTAAGGTATGTTTTCCCTGCTTTGGAAAGTTTCCCACCAAAGGATGTCAGTAGGGATTTGAAGCTGTTCTTTCACATTTTGTGAGCAGAATAAAAACTGCAACACAGTTCTTGATAAGACAAAAATGTCTCAGAAATACCATGATCAATGGCATTTCTTTTAGTCTAGATCTATTAATTGATTCAAAAATACAATAAAGGTTTCATTTATGCGTATATTAGTTTGTACATTTGAACATGTTTTAGTTTCTGAATTAAAATTCACGGTTACACTTTATTTTAAGGTGTCTGTGTTACAGTGTAATTATACATTTAAGAACTGTGTAATAATAATAAAAAAAATATATTGTTGGTTTAACTTAAAAAAACATAAGTAACTGGGTTGCCTTAATTTTAAGTTGATTCAAATGGAAATTCAAATGGAGTTAATACAATGATTTAATCATCAAAAACTCAAAATAATATGTTATCTGAACTAAATAAATTATTTAAGTTGATTTGACAAAAGAAAAAATGTTGTGATAACAAATCTCAAAAATATTTTTTTTTACAGTGTACATGTAAATGGTAAATGGTATTAGTTACTACATGGACACTGTAAAATAAAGTGTTACCAAATAATGTCAAACTGTCCCAATATTAAAAGCCTCACATTTTTTTTAAAATTATTTTAATAAATACATATTTGAAAAATATGTCTGCCAAATCAAAGTCAGTTGATGCAATCATTATGCAAACATAACATATAGAGGAAATTATATCATAGAGTGAATCCCTGCAAACCCTAATGACTGTGTCAAGGTCAGTAGTCAATAGCTGAGGTACAGCAGTTATAACAGTCATGTGGTACAACTCACGAAAATATAATGATATTTATAATATAAAAACACACACAAAATCATGATATTTGCACAAAAATACTTTTCACTGTAAACTTTATTTAAAAATGTTTTTGCAATAAGGATTAAGATCATTTTACCTCATTATCATTTTAAGTCATAAAATCGATATTTTTCTTAAATTGATATACGAAAATGGTATAGGTTTTTCAAACCAAAATTAATACAAATGTTGCAATTCTAGGAACTTGGAACAGGCATTTAAGCTAGATTTGTCATTGACCCATCAAGCTTTTCAAGCCATCACCACTATTTTACAGACAGATAAAAACTGACAGCATGACAAACCATTTTTATCCCAGTGCGTCAAAGTGACGAATACAAATTATTTGCAGTGCAGCCTCTGTTTCCGTCAGGTGATGAAATATAGGTGCTGGGTCACTGGTTTGAATGTGATCACAGTTGGTTTGGCTAAGCTGGGTGGTTTTTGAGTGTGTTGTAACTAGGCATTATATTGTGTAATGAGGATTGCAAAAAGCTTCTCTTTTTCATCTTTTTGAAAAATCTTTTTTCATAACCTTTTTTGGTTCTTTTTGCTTTATTTATCAGTAAGTTTCATTTCTGCTTGCTTATTGATCTCTGACTCACTTGTGTTCATGTGTTTGTTTGTGACGGTGCGTGTGTGAATGTGCGTCCGTCCTGCAGCTCTATCAGAGTAACAGGTTTATGGTGGAGTGTGAGGGCCAATGTGACCTCACTACACGTTTGCTCACAGAGTCTGAAGTGGAGCAGGTACTTTCCCTTCACCGCTGATCAGTGTGGCGTTCGTCAGCAGGAAACCCACCCTTCACTCGACTGACACAAACGCAGACAAACGCACAAATACACTGACAGAAAAACTGCTGATTGAGCAACCTTAGATTCTGCGTAACCTACCGTTCCACAAACAACGCAATACACATCTGTATGCATGCACACGTGTCTTTGCATTTGTCCGTTAGTTCACAGTTGACTTAAACGCAACAAAAGAAATGTGGAAAATTACATTATGCGGTTCTCATACATGGTACATTTGGTATTTGGATAAAATTACCAAACGAAATTTAAATTATTTAAATGTTTAGTTTAGATTTTAGTACTTTTGTCATTTTGATTAGCTTTTTTATATTTTTAAAAAGTTGTCATTTATTGATTAATTAGTTTTTGTATTTGAGTTTTAGTTTAGTTTATTTCAGTTAATTGTATTCAATTTAAACTCAATGCAGTTTTTTTCACCTTTTGCATAGTTTTTTTCCCCTAATATTTGTATTTTATTTTTAATAGTTTTAGTTTTAGTTAACAATAGTAACACTGTCGTATATAGATATGGTAATAATAGTAACATGAAATTGTAGCATTTGATACCATGGTACCATCTGAGTACTTTTTTAACGGTTAGTGGCATGTCAGTACACAGAGGGTGAGGATCCTGCTGATGGTGGTTTTGTGTGTGTGTGTGTGTGTGCGTGTGTGTGTGTGTGAGAGAGAATATGTGTGAAGTTCTTTGGATGTATTATTGCAAGGCTGTGTCATGTTGTTTTGCAGTTTGCAGAGTGTTTCTAGATTTTTAGCATGTCTAGTCTGGCTGTGGTGCTGTGGGTGTAACATTTGGTGTGTGTTTCATTTGGTGGTCTTTGGTGGGATATTTGTGGTTAAGTGGTGGTAAATATTTCAAGGTTAAAGTGAGAAATCTGTTGCATGTTTTCAGAATTTATGAATTTATCCACCTTGCATACTTCTCTCTTAAACTTAAAAGAAACACAAAATGTCATTATGCTCATCAAGGATGCTGTTAAAACAGTCAAATTGGGACATAGTTATTCATTTAAAATAACTGTTTTTTATTTTAATATATTTTAAAATGTAATTTATTCCTATGATTACTCCAGTCTTCAGTATCACATTATCCTTCAGAAATAATTATAATATGCTTAGGGATGCACCGATATGAAAATTTTGGCCGATACCGATAACCGATAATTCTTTATATTTGAAAGCCGATAACCGATATATCGGCCGATAAAGTTAAATCCAAATTTTTATCTAATTTTGAGAGCCTGATTACAAAAACAAAAGTCTCATAATTAAATCCACGTCCCAAGCGCACAATTATAATGATGTTTTCATTATAGTGTTGTTTAGCCGATATGACAGATTTGCGTTGCACATGTTGTCCCGAACCAGATTTTCATTTTTTGAAGAGATTTCAATCATATTTCAAGAAATTCAAAAACATAAACAGTTCTCAACAAGTGTCTCAGCTGAAAAAAAATAATACATTATTTATCGGTTTTAATATATCGGCCACATTTTCTTACCAGGCCGATACCGATATGCTGGCCGATATATCGTGCATCCCTATATGCTGATTTGGAGCTCAAGAAATATCTATTCTTATTGTTATCAATGTAAAAAACAGTTGTGCTGCTTCAATGTAATGCATCCTTGCTGAATAAAAGTATTAATTTCTTTTTTTATATAATCCTACTAATTCCATATTTGTCATTATTTACATTACTTAAATGTCATTCCAAACCCATATTCTGTTGTTTTTGTCCATGGAAACAAAAGGAGAAATTCTGAAGTATCTTTATGAAGTAAATCTGAAGTATCACGGCCTTGGTTTCTATAAATGGGGTTGGAAATACATTAGTATGCTTAAATAACGACAGAATATTTATTCTGAACTAATCATTTAACATAAGAGATTATAAGAAGATTGTGAACTAAATGGTGTGTGTATTTTGCGTGTGTGTTTGTGTAGGTCTGGGAAAAGGGCTCTGACTGCATCACAGTACACGCCATTCGAGTCCTTACCGCCATTATGAGCAACTCGCCCTCTGCCAAGGTATGACATGTCTCCGTAGACTCATTTCTCACACCTCCTCTCCTCTCGTTCCTTATGTATGTTTCTCCTAAAGTCTCTGAAAGGTCATTTTAGAGACGCCGCTCGTCTTATCAGCATGATAAGTCAAAGTGCTTGCGTGTGATAAATGTGCCCCTTATGCGCGTGGGTTTAATCTTATCAGCACATTTGATGTTGTGGTGCAGAACCAGGTCACCCGTGGTGACGTCATAACCTCCTATTTTTTTTTATGGTACTTCCAGGTCAAAAAGTGTCATAATCCCATGACCTATTTTTTGTTTATTTTTTCTCTTTAAATGTAATATATATATATATATATATATATATATATATGTGTGTGTGTGTGTGTGTGTGTGTGTGTGTGTGTGTGTGTGTGTGTGTGTGTGTGTGTGTGTGTGTGTGTGTGTGTGTGTGTGTGTGTGTGTGTGTGTGTGTGTGTGTGTATAACACCATCTTTGGAATACAAACATTATACTGCAGCACAATGAAGATGTATAACTTTTTGTTTTCTTAGTTTTTTCCGCATAGTTTAAATAAATAATCTTGGTGGCCTTGCATTGTGAAAGAAATTTACAGTGGACTGGACTTTTAAAGTAACATTCTATTGTTTTTATGATATTCTCACTTGGAAAACATTTTTACTTTATATAATACCTTTTGTGCTTTGGTTTATTTTGGGTAAATGGGTGAAAAAAACACCCATTGTATTCTGTGCGTGTTCAATTGTAATGCAACTGGTTTTGTTTGGTTTGTCTTCCCAGGAGGTATTTAAGGAACGAATTGGCTACTCACAGTTGTTCGATGTGTTGAAAAGTCAAGGACAGCCCACCAAAAGACTCCTGCAGGAGCTGATGAACATGGTAAGCGAGAAGAGACAATATGATACAATATGCAATATGTTCAAATGAAACACCCTAAGCCCTTGATCACTTGGAATCCGCAATTATTATTTACATTAAGATTCTCTTTTATGCTCCATTCTATAGGCCTGTGCGTATGCTTGGGCTGTATATATATTTGAAAATATAAAGATTTACACAAACGAAAATAACAGAACAATAAACTATAACAGTCATCTTAAGGTAGCTACAAGTGCTATTATGTGGTTTAAAAGTTCATATTAACTCCAATATGATGCACTTAAGTTGTGTAGGGTAGGGGTAAATTAAGTGTGATCTGCTGTGACGTCTCATTCGTGTTGCATTGTGATCTGTGGATCTGCCTGAAGTTTGCATATTGAGTAGACTCATAGACTGAGTAGACTACTATCAAAAAGGGTGTGACATCAATTTCCTTACCTTTTCTCATTTTTTTACACATAATGTAAGAAAAAGTGCTTTTGAACCATATAATCAAAATAATGTACACTCACATGATATGAAGACTCCTATTAAAAGCAGTTTTAGTTTATAGATAGGGTCACCTCATGGGGATCTTGAGATCATGTGACTTGCCAAATTCCTTAATATATGAATTGTCTAATTTTTTTGTAATAATTTATTAACTAATAATTATATTAAAAGCCTTCTGAAGAAATACAGTAGCAATTGTGTGAAGAACTGCACGGAAGTTGTCTCTGTAAAAGGTAATTTGATGTATGATGTGTGTTAGTGTTTAGGCTTCTTGTTATTTTACCTATATTTTACCTGTTAAGCGCATTGGTCAACTTCTGTTGTTATTAAATGTTCTATATTAGGGTTTCTCAATCCCGGTCCTAGAGGACTCCCAACACTGCACATTTTGGATGGCTTTGACTCACATTTCAAAGAATGTTTCATATTCAAATATAACTGCTTCCATGCTATATAGTATGCGAAAAGCAATGTCAAATGAGTAGCATGTCTGCATACAAAGTATTCAAAAAATAGTAGATGAAAAATCTCATGTTTCTAACAAGATTCTGAAGTGTGCATCCAATGGACACTTTACTATCCAACTAGGCGACAAGAGAAGAGTCTTAGTTAGTATTCGAAGTAATTGTGGAGAACATGACGGATATTGAAGGTCACCAATCGTTTTTATAAGTACTATAATACTCTGTAAAATAACACTGAATTCATACTACACACATGCATACTTATAAAACGTCAAAAAAGTTCTTCATCAGATGCGGTTTTTGAGATTATTTGGATTATTGGAGACACTGTGCTATAAAAAAAAAACCTTGTATCCTTACATAATGTTTTGCTTTCTCCTTCTTCTTTCTCTCAGGCTGTTGAAGGAGAGTATTCCCTGGCCATGCAGTTGGGCATCAGTAACGAACAGCCTTTGCTCCTGCTTTTACAGTGGTTGCCTGATCTGGGCTCTCGCTCTCTGCAGCTGCTGGTGTCCCAGTGGCTGGCGGCCGTGTGTCGAGGAACTCTGTCCTGCCGCACTGTAGCCGTCGAGGCAGGCTTAGTCGGCGCTCTGCTGGAGGTGCTTTCCGAACCCCCGGAGCGGCTTGACCGGCAGTGTGCGGACGCCCTCATGGGCTTGCTGCAAGACTTGGGATCTCTTTCTTTACGGCCCTGTGAACTGAAGAGTCTGCTGAAGCTCTTGCGGACTGAGCCCGGTGCACCTCCTCACCCGTACTGCGGGCGCGTTGTAAGAGTGCTCTCCGCCATGGCAGCCCGTGGAGAGGGTGGGTGCAGCGCCTTGCAGTATTTTGACCTTATGCCCCCTATGGCGGGTATTATGGTGCCAGCTATACAACGCTGGTCAGGGAGTGCGTTTGCTTTCCACGCCTGGCTGTGCCTCAACACAGACTTTCCTCCACCCCAGCACTACTACTCAGAATCCCACCTGACTAACCCGGATAATGCAGTTCGCATGGCCAAGGGACCGCGCAGGAAACAGCTTTACAGGTTTAAATTAAAATTATCTTTATAATGTTTTTTTTTTTTTGTCTTTTTGATATATATATATATATATATATATATATGTATATGTATATGTGTGTGTGTTTAAACACTTCTTTTAAATTGTAATAATATTTCACAATATTTACTTTTTTTTACTGTATTTTTGATCAGATACATATGTGAAAAAATTTGAAATATTATTTCAATTTAAAAAAAACTGTTTTCTATCTTAATAGATTTTAAAATGTTATTTATTACTGTGATGGAAAAGCTGAATTTGCAGTATTGCAATTCAGTCTTCAGTCCATCAGAAATCATTCTAATATGCTGATTTGCTGCTCAAGAAACATTTATTATTATCACAGTTGAAAATGGTTGGCTAATACAATTACGCAAATAGTTATTGAAATTGATTTAATTGCTAATTATGATAAATTATTTTAAAATAAATTCCGTTTTTAGGCATCACAACATTATTATGTACAACAACAATACATATTACTGTACCTTTGTCAATGTGTGTGTACACATGTATATCATGCATTTGCAGTATTTGATCATTTCAATTTGTCTGCATCAGTTATTTACAACTTAGGAATTTAACTATGACAACAATTTTACTTCTGAGGTTTGACATTGAAAAAGCACTCTTAGCACTCTCATGACCATAATTTGTTCACAATTATATGTTGCAAACAAAATCATAGCGAGTAAGCAGTGAATATTCAATATATTTCCCACAAAATGTTTTTACATATTGTGTTCCTGTATGAGTCTAGTACAATTGTACTAATCTATAGCAAGATTCTATACTAATCTGTGTATTTATACATTTTAAAGCTGCATTGTGTCCTGTGTGTAGTTTCTTCACAGCAAGTGGAACTGGCTTCGAAGCTTTTTTCACCACAGAAGAAGTTTTGGTGGTTGCAGTATGTACCAAAAAAGAATACATGGCCGTTTCCCTGCCAGAACACCCATTCAATGACTGTGCCTGGGTTAGTATTCTTGCAGATAACTCACACACAGATTTACAATATATATGAAGAGAACACTGAGAACTTGTATGAAACTATAAAAAATATTGCTCAAAATGGTTGCGGAAAGACAGTACCTTTGAGTTGTAAAAAAAATATCTGTCACCTAATTGATAGAGCCATCACATGTATTGATGCTGCAGTATTAGCTTATTAGCTTTAGCTAACTTTATGATACCAATATCAAATTTTATTACTGAATCAATTGTCATAATATTGTTGAAAAACTGTTTTTCCCCTTTTTAAGTAGATAGGAGATTTGACTTGTATCCTACATAGGTAACGTATCGCTTACCTAACGTAACCTCGGTTCTCTCTAGAAGAGGAAACGAGTATTGCGTAAATTAGCTTACGCTATGGGAAAGATGAATCTTTTCGAGATATTGAAGCCCAAAAATTATCCTTAATTTTTGTATTCATTGTCAACGCAGTGCAGCAGCTAGCAGACCTAGAGCAGGCTGTCTAGTGAGCTCATAGGCTGCTCTGCGGCAACTGCAGCAGCCTACCACTGAGCCCGGCGTGACGTCACGTCCAATGAAGGGACCTCCCCTTATCCAACAGCTATTGAAGGAAACTAAGCAACCGCGAGACCCCACACGTTCGTGGGTCCAGATTTTTGACGGTGCAGATTTTTGGCGGTGAAAACAGACCATTTAGACGTGTAAAGCTTTCTTGTAGAGGGAGCTCTAGACTGCGTAATCGTGTTCATCACTCCTTCTGTCAGGACAATGGCTATCCGCTGATCAACCATGTGTCCAGAGACCAGCACTCTGGATGGGGATGCCAGATCGAGCCGCGAGCTTGAGAGAGGAGATCTGTCCTCACCAGAACCAGAATCGGCCACGAGGAATCTCCCATCGCAGGGCTATAAGGGCTACCGAGTGGTGCATTTCCCAAATTCGGGGCAGCGTGTCCTTATTCTTTGAAAAGAAAATTTGGCAGTGAGCGTTGTCTTTTGACGCAAAGAGGTCGACTTCTGCTTTGCCGAAAAGGCGCCATAGTGACTGGACTGTGGAGCAGACTAGAACATGGTGGTCCTGTATGAACGGGAGGAAGCACTTCAGCGCATTCTCGACCGCTATCATTTCCAGATAGTTTATGTGAAGGAGCTTCTCTTTGTCTGACCACAGGTCAAGGACCGGTCTCCCCTCGAAGAGCCCCAACGCATCTGTCGAGATGACCTTTCGATACGAGACAGTCCCATCATCACGCCCGGGTGATACCTGTCGGCCGCTAACCAGAGCCGTAATGGAGCTCTGAGTCACTCTGATTCGTTCGCAGCCGGGGGCCCAAGCTCGGCAAGACGCTCGAGCGTTCAGCCAGCTTTGTAGTGGGCGCATGCGCAGTAAGCCCAGCTGGAGCACTGCAGCAGCTGAGGTCATACAGCCCAGCATCCTGTCTTCAGAGGAGCGATGCTGCCCTTCTGGAAAGACGCGGCCAGGCGTAGAACACGGGGCGCACGCTGTGTCGATTATCGAGCCGTCTTAGCCACAGAGTCCAGTTCTATTCCTAGAAAGGAAATTGACTGGCTGGACAGTAATGAGCTCTTGGTTCAGTTGACCGTGAGACCCAGGCTTTCCAGATGATTGCACTTCGTGAATGTACGGGGTGCTAAAGACAGACCGAACGGCAGGACGGTGTATTGATATACCTGGCCATCGAATGCAAATCTCAAGAATGGCCTGTGACTTATCTGAATGAAGTATTATCAGAATCTGAAAACATTCAGATATTTTCAGGCATCTTTAAGATCGAGAGAGATAAACCAGGATTTTTCTGGTCATACGCATTTGAACGGTCTTTTCACAAGAACTTTGTTCAAATGTCTCCGATCTAAAATAGGTCTGAGTGCCCCGTCCTTCTTGAGTACGAGAAAATAACGTCTGTAAAAGCCTGACTCATTCAGAGAAGGAGGTACAGCACACCCATTTGCACAGCAGCTTCGCTATTTCTGCACGGAGTAGATATGCTACTTCTACATTCACTTTCGTCGTGGTCCGTGCTCGAAAGCGCGGAGGACCGCAATCCAACTGTAGCGAATAGTCCTCCCTTTTTGTGCTTAGCACCCATTCTGATACCCCTGGGATCGCTTCCCACGCCTTTATACGTGTAGCTAAGGGCAGAATGGCCTCTGGGTTCTGATCGCTGCACTGTGTGGGCTTGAGAAACTGAACAGGAGGTATGGGTGTGGCGCACACTGACAGCGGTGGCAGGCTGTTTCATATGTGACGTCCCAATTGCTATGAATGGGGAGCGTTTTGTCATCACTTTGTGATGCGCGAGCAGCGCCTTGGGCTGAGTGTTTATTAGTAAGCGTGAACGCTCGTGAGCGGACATGGGACTTACATTGACGCCACCTATTGCTTAGGATGGGGAACGTTTTGTAACAACTCCGAGATGCGTGAGCGGCGCCTGGGGTGAGGTGTTTTTTAGTAAGTGTGAGCGTTCATCAGCAGGTACGCGATTTACACTCATGTGACGCCCCTACCGCTTTGGATGGGGAGCGTTTTGTGACAACTCTGAGATGCGCGAGCAGCACCCGAGGCGAGGTGTGTCAGTAAGCGTGAGCGTTCATGAGCAGGCACATGATTTACATTCAAATGTGACGTCCTGGTCGCTTTGGATTGGGAACGTTTTGTGATAACTCGTGTGACGCGCGAGTGGCGTGTGTTAGTAAGCGTGAGCGCTTGTGAGCGGGCACGTACAGTAACTTACATTCATAACCAGACCGATATGAGGCTGTTATGGCCGTGTGACAGAGTGGGCAGAGAGTAGGCGTGAGCACAGAATTGTAGGCACATTTCCTACATTGAATACTCGAGCGGAATTTGCCCGCTTTATGAGAGTGGGCTCCGTGAGTGTGAGAGACACAGGGGGTATCATGCTTGTCTGTAGGGGTGAACACTGAGATGTGGGCACATTCTCTACACTTAGGACACCAGCGGCGTGAGCCAGATAACCAGACGTTATACCCTTTAGATTTCTCTGAGTCGCCGTAGAAGCGGCGGTTGTGTGCAGGCGAGCAGGTAGCATTACCGGCTCGCTGGCTGCCGAATATACCGCTGCAGTAACCTATTTCTAAGGGGACTGACAGGGCGAAACATTTCGACGGTTGAGTCCTGCCGTGGCTGAGCTGGATGCTGGGTAGCGCTTTGCGCAAGAGGCTGATTAGAGGGCGGAGTGACAGCTTTGTCGTTAAACACCTTGAGTCGAGCCTGCAGGGTCGACATCGGGAGTTCTTCGCAATGGACGCAGCTTCCCGACGAAGACTGAGGGCTGCGTGGTCTGGGCCCAGGCAGAGAACGCAGATCACATGGCGGTCTCCGGCGCTAGGCGGGGCTCGGCACGAGCCACAGGAAGTGCGAGACATTTTTAGAAAAACGTCTCGTGCTCTTTTAGAAAGGGTGGTGTCGCAGCGGCGAACACGCATAGAATAAAGCTCAGTAAAAAGGATACGTCGCCGGATAGCGTATCAGCGGATGGCTGAAGGCGGTGCAGACGGCCGGCTTCTTCAGGCACTGTCCTACGCCGGCTGTTCGCTCCTCAGACGGGGGCAGCGGCTTCTCTCAGAATCCAACGATGTGGAGAGCTTCGCTGAAGAGAGGAAAATCATGGAGATAGCCTTCGAGCGCCGCTTATATACGCTAAGCCACACCCATTCTGGCGGGCTAAGACGTGATGAGGGCACGAGCGCCCTTCATTGGACACGACGTCAGGCCGGGCTCAGTGGTAGGAGTGCTGCAGTTGCCGCAGGGCAGCCAATGATCACCCTGCTCTAGGTCTGCTAGCTGCTGCACTGCGTTGACAATGAATACAAATATTATAATATTATTTTTACTTCAATATCTCAAAGCTGAATCTCTCCCGTAGTGTAAGCTAACTTACGCAATACGAGAGAACCTCTCGTAAGAGAATAGCAGTTTTAGTTATTTTAGTATTTAAACTTAGAAAATATATTTTCAGTCATTTGCTAAGGCAACATTTATTTCAATTACAGAAAATTATTTTTCATAGTTTTAGTTAACAATAACAACACTGTAAAGTTCTCATTCTCAACCTTCTTTTCTCACCCTAGCACTCAGTCGCCATAGTTCACGTTCCTGGCCGTCGACCTTTTGGACAGAATGTGGTCACTGTTTATGTGGATGGAGAGCTCTGTAAAACAGCACCCTTGCGCTTTCCTTCTCTTAATGAGGTAAGTTTTATTGTTTGCGGTAGTTTTTTTTGTTTTTAATCACCAAGTTTTATTTTATTGGTCTTTTTGACTTTCAACGTTTTAGCCTTTCACTTCCTGCTGCATTGGGTCAGCTGGACACCGGACTACTACCACTATGACTACCTCTCCAACCTTGACCAACCCTTCCCACTCGCCCTCCGAGATGGCATTTGCAGCTCACACTGGGCCGCCTACCCTTGCACGCTCCCAGTCCTTCCCAGCATCCTTTGCAGCAGCCACAGGGGGGAGGCCAGGTTTGAGTCGTGACAGTTCCGTCCACACCATCCCTGCAGGGCTTCAGGACACGGCATGGGGTTCTCCTACATCACTGGGTGGTCTTTTAGCCACGGCGTTCATCTGCCATGAAGCTCTGCAGCCTGCTCAGGCACGAGCCTTGTTCACTGCAGGTATGAATGAGACATTCCTACCTATAAAGCGTTAATTCACAGCTCCAACCACAAAGAAACGAGTGTCAAATATCTCTGTCTCTGTTTCTCTCATTCTACTTTTCAGGACCCAATAACGTATCTCTTTTCAAAGCTGATGGTGAGCCGTCAGAAGTCAACAGTAAACTAGTGCTATACTATACCCCACAGGTAATTATCTTCTCATTGATACATACACCTGATTTGTATATTTATAATGATAGTAATATAAAATAAATATAATATAAAGTTAGGTTCAAAAGTCTTAATTTATAAGATATATAACTGAAGAGTTCAGATGCAAAAGCCTCTAAGTGCCATTTGAAATTTTCTTCTAGAATGATCATTTTTATCAAGCTTGTATATTTAAGTTCAGTGATTTCACTTAAATGGCAATGATAATTACCTATTAATTGTTATTTAAGTGAAATTACTGAACTTAAATATACAAGTTTGACAAAAATCATCATTAAAGAAGAAAATTTCAAATGGCATTTAGAGGCTTTTGCATCTGAACTCTTCAACTAGCCTTATGTCTAAGAATTTCCCACATTCTTTTATCTTGTAGGCCTTTAAGAGTCAGATCTGCTTGGATCTGTCCCCGAATCATCTGTACGATGGCAGGTTGACTGGTCACAGAGTGGTCAACTGGGATGTCAAAGTATGTGTCTGTCAATGAGCTTTATTGTCTTTTAAGATCAGAACGATTTATCTTTTCCCAACACCAGTACGGCCTTTTGTGTGTACCAGAGTTTATGTGTATTCAACACCTTATGCTCACAGATCCCTGCAGGACAAGGAATTGCTAATTAAGTTGTATTATCTTGTATAATGTGTAGGATGTGCTGAGCTCAGTAGGTGGGATGGGGGCTCTTTTGCCCCTGTTGGAGCAAGTATGTTTACTGGATCAGGGCGAGACTGGTGGTCAGGAGACTTCAGATCTTATCGGGCCAGAGCTCACGTCCTCCAGGGGTCCTGCCGGCATGCTGCTGCCACTGGGGAAGTCATCTGGTCAGTTCTATCTATCTATCTATCTATCTATCTATCTATCTATCTATCTATCTATCTATCTATCTATCTATCTATCTATCTATCTATCTATCTATCTGTCTGTCTGTCTGTCTGTCTGTCTGTCTGTCTGTCTGTCTGTCTGTCTGTCTGTCTGTCTGTCTGTGAAAACACACTTACACATAAATACAGGTGAAACTCTTAGAATTTAGAATATCATTGCAAAATTTCATTCAACTTACAGTTTTTCTCTGTCGCTTTGGTGCATTTCTCACATCACTATTTACATTTGCACAACGGTTAATGCAGTTCTCAAAACAATTAGTACAAACTGCAAAACTTAGTTGATAACCTGCAAAAGTGTGTCACTTGCTCAAAATGGATAACTCATTCATCAAAAGCAAGTATTCATGTCATTGAAAGTGTCAGTGTCATCAAGATGAAAAGTCCTAACACCAGTGTTTATGAACAAGATAGTCAAATGGCTTTGTCATGTTTTCATTATGACAGTTTACTCTGTAAGTGTTTGACAATGCAAAAAAAGTCAGATCTTGGTGTCACTATACCTGAAAATGCTCAAGACAGTCCTATAAACTATTTGCACAGCCATTTGAAAACTGCAGTAAAGTTTCACATTACTGTATTTAGGGAGGTACAGTAATTGAGTACAAGACACTGAATATGTATGTTTCACATTTTTACTGCATGGTCTTTGCAATTCTAATTTGTTCAGAGCATTGTGCAAAAGAAAAAAATACACCCTTATTTACAACAAACATACTGTAAACTCCCTTTGGGTAGATCGGTGCACAACTGTAAACAATATCACAGTACATATTGGAACGGAACATACAACATACATGTAAATCATTCATGCACATCTCTTCTCATCAGTGAAAGCTAAGGTTCACCTGAGAAATTGTTCAATTTAGGATAAAAAAGGGTTTTTTTTTTAAGATAAAAAAAATTTGCTTGACGGATTTTGACAACTAGTTCAACATTTTTGTATGATGACTCAAGCAATGAAATGAGGACTATTAGTTTTATATGGAATGACTATTCAGCATTCACAAGTATATAATTAATTTGGACTGATATGACATAAGCAAATGATAATGTTATAAAACAGCAGTGAGTTGTATGAAAGCAATTGATGCATACCAAAAGCATTTGCAATTTGTTGGAAGGAATGAGAAACTGCTACTAGGATGTGCACAAATGACAAAAAGTTGTGGAGGTTGAACTAACTGTTGTGCAAATGTATATAGTGATGTGAGAAATGCACCAAAGCGACTGAGAAAAACTGTAATTCTCATTTAAATAATGTCACAATGAAAAAATATATTAAGGGTCCTTGAATAATCGAACTTATTTTAATGGAAGTCTGCAGCATGTCAGAATGAACCATTAACAGCTTGTTATGTTGCTCTTTGAGGTACATTGATGATGTAAATTGTCTGTATTTGCAGTATGAGTCACCATTGATATTTTCTGAGCATGCTGTTTTTGATCTGCGTTAGTGATTCCTGTAGTTGTGTTTTCCGTGTGTATATGCCTGCGTAAGAGGCTGAAGGCAACATTGTTCTGTTATTAAACTTTATATTTCCTTTGGCTGTTAATTTCTCATGTAATGCGGCTGTTGCAGTTATTTGTCAATGTTGCACTTCACTGATATAAAATCAATTGCTGATGTTTTTTGTGTGTGTGTGTGTGTGTGTGTTAGAGGGCCGTTTAGAGAAGAACAGTGTGGCAGCGTTTTTGCTGATGATTAAGAACATGCTGCGCAACCACCCGGCCAATCAGGAGAGTCTGCTCCAGTGCCACGGGCCGCCCATCATCGGAGCCATGCTCGGCAAGGTACACACACACATACACGCTGGTCAATAGAGAGGGTGTCTGGAGGTCTAAGAGTGTCTTCAAGGCGTAGCATCCTGTTAGGAAACACTTGTGCTAACAATCTCATGATATTGCACAATACACACACAACCACAGTTTCACACGCTTTAAGGTTTTATCTGATGCCAGGAATCTTTCAAGAAATTACCAAGCAGTGTTTGAACGTCTGGCGTAAATGCATTCAAATCAAGAGTTCATGTGTGTAGCAAAACAGCACAATAAAACTACTGTGTGACATTTAACATAATCATTATAAAGAAAAGCAGCATAGTTGATATTAGTATGTTAGTTTGATTAGAAGTTGATACTGTAAGTGAAAATGATACAGCATGTAATTAAACAGCAGCTGAAGTTGATAGAAACAGATGCTGATCTGCTGCAGAACATTAGGCTCAGCTGTGGCTTATATTGTTCCACAGAATTAAAAGTCGTATCTAATCGACATCGGATGTACTGTGACTTGACAGGCCTGTGAAGTCCTTTGAAGAGAGTTTCTTGAGTTTTCACTATCATTCAAAAGTTTGTGGTTTTAAATGTTTTTAACCAAGGTTGCATTTATTTGATCAAATACACAGTAAACGATTTAATATTGTAAAATATCATTACAATATTATTACCAAAAAAAAAAAACTATTTTTTATATTTAATATATTTAAAATGCTAATTTATCCCTGTGATACTGTAGCTATGCTACATTTTCAACATCATTATTCTAGTCTTCAGTATCACGTGATTCTTAAGTAATCATTTCTAACATGCTGATTTTGTATTTAAGGAAAATGTATTATCATTATCAATAGCTATGTTTCCATCCAAAGTTCCGAATTTAACTTGGAATATCGCATAAAATATTTGTGAATAAAGCACTGTTTCCTTCCCATGGGTTTAAGAGGAAAAAAAAAAGTTTAATTCCTGGGAAATTGGTTCAAAATATCTGTAATAAAAGTGGAAGTTGCTGCAATCAGGGATAAATGACTTCGAGAGCACAGGCAAAATCCAATAAAGGCTGTCATGTTACGTATCTTGCATTCGGATGCTTGGTGTTTGGGAACACAATCATGTGAGGCAGTTTTGGGAGGCCGTTATGCCATTCTGACACTTTTTTGTCATTTGAGCGTATATGGTTTTTTTTTTTATAAACATTTTTAGAATTTGTGAGCATCTTGGTGTTTCCATTCAGCATTTTTTCATGCTATATACCAAAATTATATAAAAAAGTATAATGCAAAAAAAAAAAACATCTTAGCAAGCCTCCTCATACATATGTTAAGTAGTTAAAAAATAGTTTTCCTACCATCAGAGCACTCAATCAGCATATTAGAAATGATTTCTTAAGGATCATGTGACACTGAAGACTAATGATGTTGAAAATACAGCATAGCTATCACAGGAATAAATTAGCATTTTAAATATATTAAAATAATTTTTTTTTTTTTCAAGATTGAATTGAGACTCTATGCAACATATGTGTCTCATGTTTCATTGAACCATAAACCAGATATTTTTAAATATTTGGATGCTTTTCTCTGCAAATATTGATATATGTAATGTGATACAGTAAATCATTATATCATTTAAAAGTGCCGCAAGCGATTTCTGAGAAACAATGTTGATATTTGAAATTGACGCCAAGACAAACGCACCCCTCCCTTCATTGCTCAGCCCTAAAGCTCTTGCCTGATTGTTACCATTCTTCTTCCAGTTTTATTCCTCTGACCTCCTCTTTTGTAATGTCTCTCAGCCATCTCTCTTTCTACAGTCTTTCTACAAATCTCCCCCTTGCTCACTCTTTCTCCTCCCCCATCATAAGAGTACACGCCCCCTATTGATGATTGGCTATAAGAATGTTTTGGTGTTCTGCAGATCGGTCCAATCTACATTGGGGTTTTTTTCCCTCCCATTTAGGGGCTGTTTACACCTGGCGTTTTCTGTGATCGGATAGCTATCCGATCATGAAAAGACCAGGTGTAAATGCCCCCCGAAACGCATTCGAGACGGATTTCAATCCGATCTCTCAAACCACTTCAGGAGGTGGTCTGGGCCGCATTCCAGACGAAACTTGACAAGTGTAAATGCATCTGGTTCTTGAAACCACATATGTAAATGTTACTACTTCCAAAAATGCTAAAAATAAACGCGTGAGAGCGTGTTACAGGCTATATGTCATGTTATAGTCAGATATGACGACGCTACTGCGATGCGCATCACCTCAGATGAGCAAGTGAAAGCCTATCAAGCCAACGCGCCGCATTCTATCGCAAATCAAAGTGAAAGTAAGTCGCAGACGATTAACACTACCATCTTCATTAAAAGTGACCTTACCAGTTCTGTTGCCGCTCTCTCCGTCTTTGCTGATTTTGAAATTAGTGAAGCTCATATCTGTTGCTTTCGGTGACGTGCACTTCATTAAATCCGCATATAGCGCGGGAATCGAAGATCGGATTTATATCCGTTTTGCAAAAACACATTTATGTGACCAGGTGTAAATGGAATCGTTTTGATAAATTAGATAGCTGTCCGATCTGAGAAAACGCATGAAGTGGCCAGGTGTAAACAGATATAGAAACACACCAAACACACATCTAGCAAATATTCACAAAATTGTTTGTTAAGGTGTTGATTTCAATTTCTCAGAAATCACTTTAGTTCATTTGAATACAAATTGATGGATGGCTACAAACACTTTCTAATCGTATTTGTCTTTTCCAGGTCCCCAGCAGTATGATGGACATGAGTGTTCTGATGGCCTGTCAGTTCCTGCTCAAGCAGGTGTCCAACGAGGGCAACAACGCCCTCCTATCACAACTGTACCAGTACCTGCTCTTTGACTTCAGGATCTGGAGCCACAGCCACTTTGCTGTCTGTCTGGGTAAAAAAAAACACATCAACAAACCACGACACATCACAATAGCATAAACCATTGTTTTTTAACTGTTTGGCATTAAATGCAAATAACAATCAGGTCCTAAAGGTATAGTTTACTTCTGTTATTATTTACCCGATTATGTCATTCCAAACCCCTTTCTCTGAATTTATGTTGCTTTGTAGGTCATGTGCAGTACCTAACCACTGTCATCAATGAAGGCAAGCTAAAAACGCGCAAGAGGTACGGTGTTCAATACATCCTGGACTCGATTCGGTCACACTACAGGTGCGTTCATATTTAAATTGTACTATTATGATTTTGGTGATAGATCCAAGTAAAAATGAAACATGTGATGCTAATGTAAGATGTTTATACTTTTTGGGGGGTCGACAGTGCGGAGAAGGACGGCAGTCCTCTGTCTGAAGAGAGGCGGACGGTGCAGATCTCTCTTTTCTCTCTGCTGAAGGACCTTCTGAAATCTCCCACTGCTGAGGAGCTGCACAGTGTACTAGCCTACGCTGCTATAGTGCAGGACGAACAACAGGTGAACCACACTAGCTCTGTTTTAAAGTGTACTGATCTGTTGCTGCCTTCAAAAGCAGTATATTAACTCCCATGGAAACTCATAAGAGACAGAAAAATAGCTGTTAGTAGTCAGACACTGGTAGGTTGACTCCCTGAAAAGAGTAAATGGTGTCTGTTTGTGTCAGATCATTGTTTATTTGAGTATCTCAACCAGCCTGACACATTAAATCGACCAATGGTGCTATTTTTGGGGCGGGACTATATTTGCTCAACCAATGGAATATATTTAACCCTAGAATGCATAATAATAATATATTGTTTGTAGATTTATTCAATAAAAAATAATAATAATTCTGTATTATTCAAGTATAAAAGTATTTCTCAGAAATGTCAATTTCATAGGATCAGGAAAATATAAAAATTTTGAACGACCACCACAGGTTTTTATAAAGAGGATCAAACTGACCCATAAATAATTGCTTGGCATGCCATGGATTGCACATTTATCATTAATTAAAACTAAAACCATTGAAAACATTTCCACTATTTGAAATAAGTTAATATTAAATTAAATATGGAATATTTCAGCTAGTTGCCAAGGCAACATTTCTTATTTAAAGTTAAAGTACTAAAATTAATAACTAAAACTAAATAAAATAAAAAAAATAAAATAAACGAACAAAAAATATACATACCTATTTTAAAAACAATGTTAAAAATTATTATTAAAAACTTTAATTAAAAATACAATAGAAAAAATCGAATTGAATATATTAAGAAAAACTGTCATTGTTACTAAAATAACTCTGACACAACATTTAGCTTTGTCACTGTGAGTTTAATATTTTACTTTGGAAAAATACATTACTGAACTTTACTGAACATTATAAGACAAATTCTTAAACTGTTATTACAGTGAAAAGTAAAAATAAAGATTTTTTTCTTCATTTAGTATTATAAAAATATTCAGGTAGGAATAGAGCTCATAGAGTCTTGACTGAATATTCTTTCTCTCTCTGTCTGTCTGTAGTTGATCAGTATTCTGGATGTGTTATACACTGTGTTGAGGAGTTCTCCTCATCCACGTGAGCAGACTGTGACGGTTCTTCTGGATCGAGGGGTGGAGCAGCTCTACTGTCAGATGCTCAAACACAACTATGGCGACGAGGCTCGTGAGAGATTATTCCGGGTGAAAACAAAATCATTTAAATCATTAAGATGAGATCAGTTTCTTTCATTGTGATATTAACACATCTCCTCTGCTATTCTGCAGGTCATGTATAAAGTCCTGAAGAGTGAGCGTGTACCTGAGCGCAATAAACTGCGCATCAAACTTAAGGACTCCAGTTACCTTGGGCTGGTCTGCTCCTTTGGAGACGTCCCCATCACCATGGCAACTGTGCGCTGTCTGTATGAGCAAGTGCTCGCCACAGGTAAACTGAAGAAAAGGTGGGCAGTAGTTTTCATCTTATGCTTCAGATGTTGATTGGTCTGTTTTGTTGTCTGTTTTGTGCAGATCCCAATCCTAATTTTAGAGACCTGTTGGCAGTGGTGTATCTGTCCCATCGCGCCGACCTTAGTGTCCGACTAGATATTTGTCGCAAGGTGAGTGAATGCTGAAAATGAAAATTTAACTTTGGTTTTATTTGTAGTATCCATTGTTTACCACAAATTAACCATGGTTTTGCTACACAAACCATGGTTTAACCATACTGTAGAAGTATTTGTTGTAAAACTGTGGTTATACAAATATTAATCAATCCACCAAAAAAAAAAACATGGTTTTGAATTGCTACACAAACCATGGTTTAACCATACTGTAGGAGTATTTGTTGTAAAACTGTGCTTATACAAATATTAATCAATCCACCAAAAAAAAAAAAACATGGTTTTGAATTGCTACACAAACCATGGTTTAACCATACTGTAGGAGTATTTGTTGTAAAACTGTGCTTATACAAATATTAATCAATCCACCAAAAAAAAAAAAAATATGGTTTTGCTACACAAACCATGGTTTAACCATACTGTAGGAGTATTTGTTGTAAAACCATTGTTAATTTTTTTAAGGGTATTCTAAGAGGTGTTGTAGCTTTTTTTTTTCTTTGTGTTTGTCAGTTAACCTTTGGTTAGCAAACTTGCTAGCCCTACCACCTTAGCATAGCGATAACTGGTTAAGAAAAGCTATTTTGATCATTTAGAACAATATATCATAATTAAGACTGTGCTTTCAGTTAGCCTTTGTGGTTAACAAGCTTTCTAGCAGTTTTGCTTGTTTCCTGACCTTAATTGTTTAAGAA
Source organism: Pimephales promelas (assembly GCF_016745375.1). The sequence goes on along the minus strand of NW_024121199.1, from coordinate 3,031,876 downwards.
AGGTTATTTTGTTTAGCTAGAACAAAAAATCACAATAAAAAGAAAAAAAAAGCATAGTTACCATTTCAACATTTGACTCACTCGGCAATTCATCTCATCAAGTTCACGCCGCCGAAGTAACTCAGGTATTTCACACGTTTTAATGGAAGATACATTCCATCTAACAATATAGATTCCCTTGCAAAATATAACACTGTGACAGGCTTAGTTTTGCAGTTTTAAATATGCACTATTTCTAAACATACTCATCTAAATGCCTAATTACTATATGAATGAATGAACATTTCTGTCTTCATCTTTCATTCCCGTAGCTCTTCCACTTGATCTACTCTAATGAAGAGTATGTGAAGCAGCTCGCTCGTCAATCAGGCTGGCAGGATGTTCTCACCAAACTCTACGTCAAAGAATCGTACGAGTCTCGCGTTCGCAGTCAATCCAATCCTTTATCCAGCCCCACCACCTCGCTGGACCCTGTTCTTTCCAGACCCGTCTTCCATCGCGAGGACAGCGTAACGGAGGACAATCGGCAGAACGTCTACATCTCCCTCAATGCCCACCATGAAGAGGAGTATGAGGAGGAAGAAGGAGAAACTCAGGATGTGTCCGAGGGCTACTCTGACCTCTCCCAGTCTCCCCCGTCAACCAAACAACTCAGGAACGGTTCCCTCCACTTCAAGCCATTTGACTCTGGAGAACAAAGCAGTCGCTCGTCCTCCCTTTCCAACACCGTGGACATTCCATCATCGTCCCGCCTGCTAGAGGAAGAGGAAAGTGTGTATCAGCCTCTCTCGCCCTTCAGCTCGCCCTTTGAGTTGGAAATCCAAAAGGGACCTCAGACCCCTGTGGGTAGCCAGCCAGAGACCCCTTCTCCTCTGGAGCACAATAAGACCTTCCCAGGCATGAGACCACGCAAGAGCTCCAGTCTGTCCAACATTCTGGATGACACAAGCTATAGCACTGATCCACCTACAGACACCATCTCCAACACATCCAACCCACAGGTACATGCTGAACACCCTGGCGGTGTCCGAAATCACCCCCATACACTATTTAAAGGGATAGTTCACTTTGACATTAATATGTTTAGATATGTTTTAGCTTACCTCAAGGGCATCCAAGATGAAGGTGTCTTTGTTTCCACAGTATTTTCAGTTTTGATATTTTTAGGTCAAACCGTTGTTGTCTGTAAGTCATATAATGCAGGTATATAAGGTCCACCTCAAAGAGCATGCACAGAGAAGTCCAAATTAAACATGATTTAATGACTCGTAAATGTATGTACACATTGACGGCCTAAGACACGAAACGAGCGGTTTGTGTGAGAAAATGAAGAGTATTTTTATTGTTTTTAGCTCATGAAACCACAGCCATGTCCAAGTGATCTGAGGGCGTGGACGCTTCGGTCTGTGCAAGTGCCGGAAGTGAAATCTTGCACGTGTACGGCACTTATTGTTTACACAGAGATTTCGGAAGCGTGACCTTTCACTGTGAAGATCTAAACATATTTAGATATAAAGGAAATCGCTATGGTAGACGATATTGATAGATCAACAGACAACGTTGAATTTTTTTTTTCAAACGTTGAGATCATGGCGCTTATGCAGACCGAAGTGCCCGCGGCCACGGTTGGTCGTGACTGTGGTTACAAGAGGTAAAAACGATATAAATACTGTTCGTTTTCTCACACAAACCGCTCGTTTCGTGTCTTAGGCCATCAGTGTGTACTTACATTTACGAGTCATTAAATCATGTTTAATTTGGACTTCGCTGTGCATGCTCTTCGAGGTGGACCCCATATACCTGCATTACTGTATATGACTGACAGACAAGAACGGTTTGACCCAAAAAATAACAAAATTGAAAATACTGTGGAAACAAAGACACCCACATCTCGGATGCCCTTGAGGTAAGCTAAAACATATCAAAAATTAATTTCAAAGTGAACTATCCCTTTAAGGGGAAAGCCATTTGTGCTGAAGTCCAAAATCATAGCGGACATTATCGAGGACACACATTCAATCCCACAGCTTAACACTGAATGAATATGGTATCTACAGCACATCCACTACACAAGTTGTCTTATTTGTCTTTTCAGTGGACTATATTAGTAAAATAATGTAAGAAATACAGGTTAACGGGGTAAATTTGGGATTTACACGCTGAAACAGGATAATAAAGCAGGGCATAATTATAGACCAGATAAAAAGCAAAGTAAAAAGCATGATATAAGTAAACCTAGTTACTTTTTCAGTGTTTAAAATTTGCAAATAATAAAATAAAATACTTGGACTGAAACCCAATAATTAAAGGATGTACCAGAGTGTAGGGAGCAGGATATCATGGACACTTGACCATGCTGGAAAAAACAGACTAGCTAGACAAGACTGGCCAGGCTTCAAGACCAGCACACAACCTAGGCTGGTGTAACCTGTTTTTTTAAGCCCTTTTGAAATGGGCAAATTGGTAACCATCTTGCATCCACCCAGAACTCCTCCAGCAACCTCATAATAATGTGCTAATATCCATTCAGAACACACATGAGTCAAACTATGTGATAATTTGATTACTCTGATAGCTAAAAACGTGCCTCTTTATCCCCCCATTAGGCTCCAGAGGAGGAGTTGTGTAATTTGCTGACAAACATCGTATTCTCTGTGCTGTGGAGTGGCACTGAGGGATCTGAGGATGTGATGTGGAGAGAAAGGGGTCAGGTGTTCTCGGTCCTTACCAAACTTGGCTCGTCCTGCCAACTGGTGCGGCCACCTGACGACATCAAACGCAGGTCAGAAACGTAGAACTTAAATGTTGCATTAACTGTAATGTCCCAGACTGATTGATGTTCAGACTGATTGCATTTTGAAGATTTAACCTTTTGAAACTGAATGAACTTTGAACAAAAAAACAAAGTATTTAAATTTTGCATCTGATACCTCAAGTTGTGTAGCTTGATGAGAGATGCGCCAAAGACGTTAAAGTTGCGATAAAACAGAAATAGATGTACATCACAATACAGATGAAATGATCTGTCACTAGTACAGATTAACAGAAATATAGAAGACAGACTTTTACAGTCCTGTTACCCATGTACATACTATGTACTTGTTGTAGTAATTACAATTACTGGGTAATAACTAGGTACTAACCGTGAACCTACCCCTAACCCTAACCCATGTACTTACCTTATATTAGCCACTGCTTTCTAGGTAACTTCTGTACTGTAAAAGGAAGCGGCACTCAAAATTCTGTCAGTATTTACTCACCCTCATGTTGTTCCAACCCCATAAGACTTTTGTTCACCTTCGGAACACAAATTAAGATATTTTTGATGAAATCTGATAATAAAATACTATGTATACTACTGGTTGCACAGAGATGGGTGTTTTTTCGTTTTATACATTGTAAATCTTGTTTTAAAGAGGACCTGTTGTGCTTTTTTTACATTTTCACCTTTCTTTAGTGTGTAATGATGCTGTTTGAGCATCCAAAGCAAGTTGTTTTCTTTAGCAGTTAGCTCGATTGTAGTTTTTTTAGGAACGAATGTCACAATATTCCTCTTTATAATTATTACACAAAGAAGGGGATGAGGTTGCGTTAGTAGTGTGATAAAACTCATTGGCATTTCTGAAACAAGCTCGAAGCGGTTGACCAATCACAACACAATGGTCTACCCAGCCAATCAGAGCATATTGCTCTTTTTATGAGGAGTTTCATAGACACAAGAACTAAACTGGGAAGAGACACAATACTGACCGAAGAAAGAGAAGAGAGAGAAGATTGGTGCTTGAAAAAACATGTTTTCAAGCATGAAAACCTGTTCTAGCTGACCTCAGAAACAAAATCAAGGCATATTATTGCCTCTTGCAAATGGCCCCTATTATAAGAATTGAAATCCAGGAGAGTTCAGAAGCTGAAGGGAGGTACCGTACATTAAAGCGTTTTCTAGATTCCTTTGGTTCATGTGAGGGCAGGGCGGGGATCTCTGGAGGGCAGAAGTTCTTTGCGCTACTGGGCTGTTGCTTTTTGTGGTGTGGCTTCAGCATTGCATCAGCATAGAGCTTGTTTTTACTTTAAGTCTTAGGGCGTGCCTGTCTGATGACTTATTCGAGAGAAATGATATTGTCTTTGTTTTGTGGCTGTGAATAACAAACATTATAAGCTGGTGGGGGTGGTACAGATGCCTCATGTGTCTTATGTGTGTTGTAGTCTGTTGGAGATGATGCTGGAGTCGTCTCTGTCAGATTTGAGGGACTCTCAGGGCGTGTCTCTGCACCATGTGCCTTCTTTGCTCCGCCTCCTCAGACTGCTCCAGGACTTCCTATTCGCCGAGGGCACTGACAATCAAACACTATGGAGTGAGAAGGTTAGAATTGATTTTATAACTCACAGACTCTCATACTCACAGTATGTTCACACTACACACATCCAATTTGGAAAATACAATAAAAACAATAATATAGTGAAATATTATTACAATGTATTATAACTTTTTATATGTTAAAATTTATTCATTTGGCAAAGCTGAATTTTCAGCATCATTACTCCACTTTTCAGTGTCACATGATCCACAATTTTGAAAATAGTTGGGCTGTTTAATATTTTTATGGAAACTGTGATTTTTTTATTTTCTTTTTGATGAATAGAAAGTTCAAAAGAACAGCATTTATTTGAAATATAAATAACATTGTAAATATAATTAAAAAAAACAATGTCACTTTCAATCAATTTACTGCATCATCAGTGCTGATTAAAAGTATGAATTGCTTATATATATATATATATATATTAAACATTTGATCCTAAACCTTTGAACGTATAACACACAACTTGTAAGGATCTGGGTAGTGAGACAATATGAGCACATCATGCCACTCACATATAATCTCATACTGTATAATCATATATATGATATAAATAATTCATTTTAAGGAAACTTTCTTCTGGTGTTGCTTTTTTACTGTAAAGAATATGTTAATTTTTGAATGACCATAAGAGTGTGTCTGTATTCGTGGCAGATCTTTGAAGGGGTGGTAAATCTGCTGGACAGGCTGCAGGCGTGGCACACGACCCCAGGGTCAGCCGGGTCTGCTGAGCTCAAAGAGATGTCTCTGATTGGCCTGCGTATCATCACTGGATACATTCAGCAGCAGCAGAACCCACAGGTACACACATCTTACTAGATAAACCAGGGATTCCAGGGTTGTTTTATAAAATTCTTGTTCTTTGACATTTACATATGTGTTTTTATTAGCTGATTATGTGGGACGAACTGAATGATTATTATGACAGTGTCAAACAAAACTAAATAAAATAAATGATGGTGTTGAAATTTGTTATACTCCCTTTCTCAGGTGGAGTGTTAAAACTTACACACATTTTCCATGGTTATGTTCAGAATTATTAGAAATGCTTTTGTACTTTAGAGCTTTTTTTTTCTTTTTTTTTTTTTTTTTTTTTGTAAGTAGCTTTAGTTCATTCCAATGGAGAGCAGATGTCCGTATATGGAGATGTGCGGGGGTTTTTTATCGTTTTTCTCCAGACTTACTCAAACCCATCCCACACTCAAATTAGATCATATCAACTGACTGAGGATCTGAATTGCTGTTGGGCAGTTCAGGAAAACATGTGCTTCTTTCAGTCTGCTGTTCATGAACATGTTTGTTCCTTTCAGGTTGTCTGTTTATACAGCACTAAGCTTGTAAATATTTCCTTTAGTATAATGTTTCTTAATTTCAAAAAATTGGTTGTTTGTGAAAAGGTAAAAGGTATGATTTAAAAAAAAAGCATAATAGGGACACTTTATTTTTGACCAAAAGGCATTCATAGAATCAATCAATAATTGCATCGAAAAAAATAAATGAACAAGCATAGATGCATCCTTAAAATGGCTCAGCATATGAGCTCAGAGCTGCTGTGCTCACAGGAACTCTATAATAAGTATAGTCAACCAAGTGCCACTCACCGTGAAAGCTGTATTTCAGAAATAAACCTTTAGACAAACATAAGAGGCAAACATGAGTAGATAAACAAGACTGACACAGGTGTGCACATTCATTTGGAGATTCATGCAGTTAAAATGTGATTTTAGATGCTGTGCATGTTCAGAAAGGAGTAATAGCTTATTGTGAACGGCATCTTGTGTACTATATACTCCCTGTTGTTGTTTTAATATAAGATGGGATGCATTTTGCAGTGATAAGCACTTCAACTCGTAGTATGCTACATTGTCACTTTACTTTTTCGCATCGCTTGTTTTGTTTAAAGTGAATGGCATCCATGTCTTGGAAATAAAACCATAGTTGTGTCATCAATAATCAATTTGTATGAGTTTCTAAATTGCTGGAAGCCGATCAAATGATCAAGGCTGGCATTCTCTTGTTAACTCGTCAAACTTGACAAGTCAAATGCAAGGCATTGTGGGAAACAGTACCCTGCGCAGTAATACCTGTTAACAAAGGTCATCTCAGTATTTTATAAAAGTGCATTGTCACAACTTAGCTGTATACAAACGCACAAAGCTGACGGAATCAGGTTCAAAATGCTTTAATAATCCACACTGAAGATAATAAAAATGCAAACGAAACAACCGTAACAAAGACAAGACCGGACAACAAAAAAGAACAGAAACGCATAAACTTAGGGGCAATTTACATTACACTGTTTTCAACTAAAAATTGAAGATTTTGTATGCGTTTTGGTCATTCGTTTGGATGCCTGAAAACGCAAACTTTTGAAAACGGTCTCCATAAACAAAACCTGTGAAAACGATGACGCCATGCACATGTGTATTACATGTTTTCATGGCCACAGGTTAAAATAGTATAAAAAAAATCAGTTGCCATAAAAAAACACTATTTCAGTAAAAAATGATTTCAGTCCAAATGATCTTTGGTATACTTCCCTTATGTAGGCCAGCTTTGCAGGTCATGCGTTCACACGGATCTCAACGAGACGAAATGGAGATTTTCTCTGTAAATCATCTATGAATTTACATCTGGGCTTTTTTTTTATGCTGTGTAGGAGCCATGTGCCACTGTTAACAAGCAAGCACTGCTCTGTCTCTTGGCTGTTTTCATGGGGCTGAGGCCAATGATTGAAATGCAGTTTGACCAATGTCTGCATTACGTAAATGACTGACACACCAGTGGTGGCGTGCAAAAATGCACACAATGAATGGAGACTGTAGAAAGCACTGAAACCCGGACATTTTTGGCAAAAAAGAGGACATGTTTGGGAAAAGAGGACGTATGGTCACCCTATGTATATAGCAAAATATATTGTAGTATAGAATAGTATACAGAGCATAACATTAACAAATTATATTCTGTTGCAGTATGTAATAAGTTATTATTCCGGTTCTCGGTGGGAAGAATCCCGGAAGTACAGATAGACAACAATGTCTTGGACTACCAACCTGAAGCTGCTGCCGCGATTTAAACTATTAGATGTTAATATCCAATATAGGATATGCATATAGTTCGTTCCTGCTTCTTTTTTATGTTCTGAATATATATTTAAAAAATGTATTTATAAATGTATAAATTTCACTGTATATAGTCTAAAGTATGAAAAAAATGTATGTACATTTTTAGAATAACAAATTTCTACATTAAACACAACAATTCGCCATCACATTCGCGACTCTCCTATGATTTAAAGCGACACTTCCGGTTTTCTTCCCACCGCAGCCATTTCAAAATGACGGCTGCATGAAATCAGCGTGTAGTGTAGTGTAGAATATAGTGCAGGAATAATGCGTAATATGATTGTATGCCATTCTGATCATATTCAAAATACTTTCACAATACACATGTCAAAATAAAAGCCTAATGTTGACAGGAAAAAGGCAATTAACACAGACAACCCCAAAATCATGACAGTAACATGTAACATCTACAATTTTGTCTCCTTAGGTGTGTGAGATGGCACGTTTAAAGCTTCATAGCCTGCTGCAAACTGTGCTATGTCTGTCCTGGGAGGAGGTGTGTTTTCTGCTGGGTCGTCTTGGTGCACCACTTTGGCCAGCAAACACTGGTTCAGACCCAGGCACCGAGATTTTGCTGAGCCCGCTGGTGCCCATCGTCCGAACGCTTTTGGACCAGCATGCGGAACGCACCACCCTTCAGAATCTGCTCCCCAACCTCCCCGCCACCAACGGCAGCCCCTCCTTCGCCCAGGACCTCCAGAACTACTGCAGCACTGCTGAGTGGCAGCAATTCTTCCAGAACCACGTCAGTACAGCCACATCTTCCTCACACACACACACACACAGCCTAGCAGACACCCAGTTAGACTGTTTACCTTATGATAAGCTGGCAGCTTCTCTGTGTCAGTATATGTTACCACAAAACCTTTTTGTTTGACCTTTTTTGGATGCAGAACGACAAGAATAAGTCTCTCAGCCCTCATTCTCAGTCAAACACGAGATAAGCTCAGTTGTGAAGGATTAAAGCACTTTTTTAGGTTGATATAACCCATACCCTCTTTCACATTTATTACATATTATATAATCACCTTTGATTCACCTAAAGCTGTTCGAGCTGTAGACTCCTCTCTCTAAAACAGTGAATAACTTACTCAGTGGACGTGTGTTTGTTTTAGCATGAGGGCACTTTGACGGTTAATCCGCTTCCATTGTAGTGATGAACTCTTTATTTAGACCCTTTTGTTCATCCAGTGCCAAAACAAGATAGAAAAATTCAGATTTATTCGCCTCATCTCAGAAATCCAAAACAAACCATGCGTTTAAATGAAACAGACATCACGGCAGAGTGACCTAAAGGAGATTTATGAAGGCTGGAGTGTGACTGTGTGGTTATAAATCTACCCTGTTTGGACTGTTCATTTATACAAATCACACGGTATATTACCATGCCTTAAATCGGGACTTAAAGCAAGAGAGTGAAATGTTTGTTTTGATTGTCCAGCATAAAAATGTGTTGTGTTCATTAACTTTGTTTTTTGAAGGTTGATACAGTACAATACATTTTCAGTATGAATGAAGGAATCAAAATATCAACAACAGTAATATGATTGAAGATGATCAGTAGTCCTTATTATTATAATTATATTATTAATGTTTACAATTTATTTTAAATATTTAGGTATTTTAATATTTGTAAATAAATTGTCTACATTTATAATAAATTAAATAAATAATAAATTAAATAAAATTTTATTCATTTTATTGTGTGTATTATTTATGTAATTATATGTAAAATATATATATATATATATATATATATTACAAATGTCTATTATTATTTAAAGTTATTTTATGCATTTATTTATTAAATTAAATTAATTAATTTATTAAATCATTTTAAATAAATTATAAGCATTTATAATAAAATGAATTTTTATTTGAAGGATTAATTTGTACTATTATTATATTATGTTATATTATATTTTTACCAAGCAATTCTACAAAAATGAGATTTACACATTAATATATATTTCTGACATGTGGTCACAGATGTGCCAGTATTACGTAGCTGCTTAACAGTAACTTCAAACATGGCTCATTCGATCAAATTTTAGTGCAGAAAATATCCATTTCAACTATGTGACATGTTTTTCAAAATGTGTGCCTGTAGGTGGAGCCCACAATGCAGCAGTATGAGCTCGACACTTTTGGAAAGAGTCACGACCTGATGTCCAACTTTTGGAATTCCTGCTTTGATGACCTCATGAGCACTGCGCAGAAAAGAGACAAGGACCGTTCTGACTGCAAAGCCAAGTTTCAGGTGTCTGCTAACTCCAGTTATTCCAATACAGAGGGAATATGTTAGGCTGGTAAAGAGAGGATTGCTGGTTTGATCCATACATGGAGCAACCCTTCAGTGCTACTGCTTGGGATTGTTTATTACACATCCCAAAACACAAGTGGTTATCATAGATGCGTTAATAACATGGAGTGTTTGTGCTCTTCTCTTTCCAGGAGCTCATCGTTGACCCGTACCTAAAACGAGTGCGCACCGAGAACAGCCGCTACCACGTTGTGCAGAAGATGATTAACGGCCAGCAGGGGATGGTGTGGAGGCACTGGAAATCACTGCGTAGATTACTGAGCAGTGAGAGAGGAGCATGGGCCCTCAGGTCTGCATGCGTCAAGCCTTTCTGATGCTTAGTGAATATGATGCATTGAAGTATTTTGTTATTTTATTTGTCATTTATCGATATTTATGTATATATGTAGTATACACAGCAGTTCAGTCACTGCGCAGGCTGATCGGTCGATATCTTGTCCTTGTAACTGTTTTGGGGGTTTCCCGTGCCGTCAGTCTTTCTTCTCCGTGTTCATAACAAGTTTAAGTCCTTTTGATTTAAAACTCTTCTCTACTGACTGACTCACTCACTGCTTCATGAAAGTTGCAGCGACTTTTTAAAATTTTGGTCGGGAAGTGTATACATTATACTTGGCTACTTTTTATATATATATATATGTGTGTGTGTGAAAGTAAAAGTGACATGCGAAGGGCAAGTATGGTTAACGTTACTCGGAATTTGTCCTCTGCATTTAACCCATCCAAGTTAGGAGCCGTTAGTAGTGAACACACACACACGGGCAGCCATTTTTACTGTGGCGCCCAGGGAGCGATTGTGGGTTAGGTGTCTTGCATAAAGGCACCTCAGTTATTTCCTGCCGGCATTGAAAATCGAACCCACAACCTTCGGGTTACCAGTCCCCACCGTACCGTAAACTGAGTTGAAGTGAGGTTCAGTTGTATAGACTGATGCTGTATATCTAAGTATTATATTGTGGTGCGCGTGATGGACTGAGTGGAAGTGTTTGTGTTTCAGGGTTCAGCCAGAGGTGAGATGGAAACTGTCGAGTGCAGAGACGTACTCTAAAATGCGTCTGAAGCTGGTGCCAAACTACAACTTTGATTCTCACAGTGATGCCAGTGCACTGAGAGATAACATGGGTTAGTATCCCCGTAATCTGCTAAATGAGTTTTAATAAATGAATAAATGATACTGAATAAAACAGTAGGGAGTAATAGATCTCACAATGACTTTGATGTCATTGTACATGGCTATTGTGATTATTCTGTTGTTGTTGTTTTTTTGCCTTACTTACAAATACTTTAAAATCATCTTGAACTCTTTGTTATTTCAGTGTTCATGTTTATATGTTGAATTTCTGGGTTACACTTTATTTCGATCGCCACTTTAGACATTCTACTAATTATAAGTAACTTTTCAACTACATGTCAACTAACTCTCATTAGAGTATTAGTATATTGTAGTAAACTGTCAGTAGACTGTTAGGTGTTAGGGTTCGGTTTAGTAGAATATGTTTACTTGTAGTCACCAAGTTACTTATACTCAGTTGAATGTCTGTTGGGGGACCAACAAAATAAAGTGTTAGCAGATATTAAGCAGACAGTCTACTTATACTCTAATGACAGTTAGTTGACATGTAGTTGAAAAGTTACTTATAGTTAGTAGAATGTCTAAAGTGGACTGTGTTACCAATTTCTGGGCTGTTTTTCTTCTGCAGGAGCCGACAGCCCTCGCAGCTCGACCGAACCCCTCCCTCTTGCTGTTGCCAAGGAAGCCAAAGTTAGTGACATGGAGGACGACAAACTAGAAGATGAGGATTTTGTCTTCCTTGAAGAGTGAGTCTCCTAGAGTGTCCACTCTTTTGCTTTAAGGAAGTTATCTAAACCAAGAGATCTCAATTAAACTGGTTGATGCCAAAGAACCACCAAATATGATGAACCCCTTGTAAGGAATTATCTTATAATATTTGAGGAACATATTTTTATCTATTAAAAAATTGGTATGTGAATAGCTTGTTTTCACGTGACGTCACGCAACTGCGTTGCCATGGCGCGAAACGCAGATGGAGGGCAGGAAGTGATTTCTATATTTAGGAAGCACTATAACACACTCAAAATGCCTATGTTTTGCGTCGTTTACGGTCGCTCAAATCGATCAAACCACGAGGAGTTTTTATCGTGTGCCAAAAGTTGTTGTTCATAAGGGGGGAAAATACAAGAAATTGACAGAAAACCACCGGGAAAAATGCCTTGCAAACCTACGTCTGCGGTCGGGAGGAGCCGAATGGGAAATGCCTGTGTGTGTGTGTGTGTGTGTGTGTGTGTGTGTGTGCAGTGATCACTTCGTCAAATGTGAGTTAATACATTATTTATGTGGCTTATAATTACATTATTCAGGTGTTTAAATACACTTATGTGGCTATTTGTGTAAACGTACCAGTTTCCGAACTTTGTAAAGTCAAAGTATGTCTGTAAGACGAGTTAGTTGCTGATATCTGCCTCGATGGCAGGCAAATCTCTCAATTCAGTTGAAAATCGGTCCTCTTCATAACGTAAGGATCACGTCCAACATATGTTTCGATTTTCTGTTCATATATTTCTCTTGTAATAGCGTCTAAAGTAGTACAGTACGGATTTTCCTCCATCTCGTCCATTGCGCTCTTCACTCCTTGCCCTCCATCTGCGTTCCACGCGTCAACACAATCACGTGACTGCAAACCACCTATAGAATATAATAATAGCAATTGAATGAAAATAGTATTTTAATAATTGACTATAATATCTTTTAGCATGTTACTTAACATTTTTAAAAATCAAATATTCCTTGAGTGGCTTAGAAACATCAGCAGCAATATGACACCCAGTTTTCCAAATATAGTTTATTCATGATGATAATGAGAATAAATATCGTCTTCCACCGAGTTATAGTGTTATGCAGGGTGAACTCAAAAACAAGGGAGAGCTGGAACCAAATGCATTGAGTTTAATAATAGAATAAGCATAACAAATCCAACATGGAGAACAGAGTACCCAGAAACAGAGTTAGTCCAGCAAACATAACATCCATGTAGGACAAGACTCGACAAGGAACAATGGGGTTTTAAATGCACAAGAGGTAATTGGCAAACAAAACACTCCTGGGAACAATAAAAAAACAAACAAATAAAGTCCACACAACAGCAGTGGGAAATACAGGCTGGGATCACGATAAAGACGTTCCATCCATATTATGTGTACTTATCTGCGAATTATAATGTCTTCAGATGTGGCTCATCAAATCATGTTCCAGAACTAGTGCTTTTTTAGTATTTATAATCTTATAGGATTTATTAATATATACTTTATTTTTATGTATTTTCAGACTTTTTTTTTTTTTTTTTTTACATTTTTCTATTTCCTTATGTTCTTTTGTAATGTTTATTAGGTTTTTTTGTGTGTGTCTTTTTTTTTGTACATCATATTTACTACTACTGGTTATTTTAGTTTCAAATTTTCGTTGTCCAAAACAAAGCAGAATCAACTGTTGCACGTCTTGGTGTAGTTGTGTTTAGTTCCTGAACGAATCGGTGTCTTTGAATGAATCAATTGAGTAACGATTCAGCCTTTCTGGTACCTGGAAACAGCTTGGGGTTTTGTGACGGAGCGCATGTTAAGCAGGGTGTGTGTCATCATTCCTCAGGGCGGAGGAGGGTGAGGAGGAGAGCCAGAAGGAAAAGCTGGTGCTCTCAGAGGAGTGTGAGCTCATCACTATTGTTGCCGTGGTACCAGGTCGCCTGGAGGTCACAACACACCACCTGTACTTCTACGATGGCAGCAGTGAGAAAGAGGAGACAGAGGAAGGTGAGTTGCAGCTTGTGTCGGACCAGTTGATCAGTTTAATAGACGATTGCTGAATATAAGAAATCATTTATTTATTTTTATTACAATTCAAAAGTTTGGGGTATCACGGTTTCCGCAAGAATATTAAGCAGCATAAACTGAAATATAAATATCTTGAGCACCAAATCAACTATTGGAATAATTTCCGAATTAATCATGTGACACTGAAGACTGGAGTATTGATGTTAAAAAAAAACTATTTGCAGTATTTCTATTTTTACTGTATTTTAGATTAAATAAATGCAGTCTTGGTGAACATAAGAGACATCATTCAAAAAAAAAAAATAATATTTATTATTTTAAACATTTGACCAGTAGTGTATTGGATAAGATATGATTCATGATTATAAATGCGTATGCTTTTGACGGTCCATCCAGGTATTGGGTTTGATTTCAAGAGGTCATTGTCACAGCTAAGGGAGGTTCACCTGAGGCGATACAACCTGCGGAGATCAGCACTAGAGCTGTTCTTCATTGACCAGGCACACTACTTCATCAACTTCAGGAAGGGGGTGAGGACACCTAGTAGATGGCAGCAAGCATTGGTGGCATTTGAGGTCTCTGTGTTTTTATATTTGTTTGGGTTTTCCCACAGGTGCGGAACAAAGTCTACTCCAGGATCCTGGGTCTCAGGCCGCCCAATCTGTTCTACTTTGGTTCTCGCTCTCCTCAGGAGCTCTTGAAAGCCTCCAACCTGACTCACGTACGCCTATATGAATGAATGCTCGTAGCACAATTTTTTTTTCCATTTATGTAGGGAATCAAAAACTTGACACAAAGTTTAACACATTTTATTCTGATTAACACAAACTCCAGACACAATTGAGCCTTGGTGCTTATATGGGAGATAATGATTGGAAACGGTTCTGCATTGCGTTATAATCCCAACCCTCATAATCAACTGCCAATAAAAACCTGTTAAAAGGACCACACAAAAAAAAAAAGCTTCTAAATCAAACTGTTTATTTTCATTTTTGTTCCTTCTGCAGAGATGGATTTACAGAGAGATCTCCAATTTTGAATATCTGATGCAGCTCAACACCATTGCTGGTCGCACATACAATGATCTGTCCCAGTATCCAGTGGTGAGTTCTTACAGAGCCTAGCCTTTGTTTTGCTGTTTTCGTTTAGTCAAAATATTTGTTTTTGTTTCTTTTCATTTTGTTTCAATTTATTTTTTTGTTTTGTTGGTTTCGTTTAGTTTCATTTCAATTTGTTTTGTTTCTTTTCAATTGCTGTTGTTTTGTTTTTGTTTTTGTTTCATTTCAATTTGTTTTGTTTTATTTTGTCATTTTTGTTTAGTTTTTATTTGTATAGTTTTATTTGTTTAGTTTTCATTAATTTCTGCGTTGTTTTGTTATTTTCATTTAGTTTTGTTAAATTTTCTATTTGATTTGTTCTATTTCTATTTTCTATTTATTTTCTTTTTCTTTTTTTTAGTTGTTTTTGTTAAATTTTTTGTTTTTGTTTTGTTTTCCAAACCGCTTGTCCTATGTTGTGTCGTGGATAAGTTGGAGCTTACCTACTTCTCAAGCTTAATTTTATTTATGCATTTTATTTATTTTTTTAAATATTTTATTTATTTTTTTCAATGTTTATATAACTTTAAATTTTACAAAATTTTAAATTAATTTTATTAACCCTAGATTTAATTTAAAACATTTAAATGGGTGGTAAATATGCATTTAAAATAATTTTGCGGAAAAATCTAAATGCTCAGGATTCTCGTGTTGTTGCTGGATATTGTACTGGTTACGAGAGTCATCACTTTTCTTCATGTGCATGTGTGTATTCTCAGTTCCCCTGGGTGTTGTGTGACTACACATCTGCTGAATTGGATCTGGAAGACCAAGCGGTTTTCAGAGATCTGTCCAAACCCATTGGTGTTGTCAACTCTCGCCATGCACAGAACGTCAGGGAGAAGTGAGACAGTCTTGCAGTCCTTTTTGCATTATCAAACAATATGTGTATCACAAAACCAGTAGGATGGATAACAATACTTCTATAGCTACTATAACTATAGCTATAACATGGTTTATAAATAGATTTCAATAAGGAAATAATTTGATCTTTCATGAGGCAAAGCAATGTAATGTAGACTATTTTGTCTGTCAGCTGATTGCTAAATGTCTTGTTGTTGTTTGAATAGGTATGAGAGTTTTGAGGACCCAACAGGCACTATCGATAAGTTCCATTATGGCACACACTACTCTAATGCTGCCGGCGTCATGCACTACATGATCCGCACAGAGCCCTTCACCTCATTACATATACAGCTCCAGAGCGGCAAGTAAGACACACACTCTCACACCCACACACACACACACAAGTGCAGTCATACTACTGGGCAAAAGCTGCAAGCTAAGGGCAGAGGAGTCCAATCCTTTACCTGGACGACCAACATCCTGCAGAGTTTAACTCAAACACACCTGAACCAGCTAATCAAGGTCTTCAGGATTATTAGAAACTTCCAGGAAGGCCTGTTGGGGCAGGGTGGAGCTAAACTCTTCAGGACGTTGGCCCTTCAAGCAGTATTGGACACCCCTGCTCAAGGTTGTGCTTAATTTTGCTTCGGGCCGCATTTTAATTATTATTGTTTTATAGCTAAAGACATGTTCTCGAATGTATGCATTTAATCATTCTAAGTATTGTTACCTGAGGTACAAATTGAACTAAAATCTTAATAATATCATTAAAGAGGCCATATAATGACCTTGATTTTGTTTTTGGGTTATGATAGAATTCATCCTTGAATGTAAAAATATATATATATATATTCACATATGCTGCATTTTTTGCAGCATGTCTCTTATAGGTATGTCTGAAACGCTCCGTTTAGTTCAGATCTCTATGAAGCCCCTCCTTCCGGAAAAGTGCAATGAGCTCAGATTGGTCGGCTGGACCCAGAGGGATTGGTCAATGCCACAATGTCACGCCCTTACCATAACCACGCATTTCAACACAGTACTAATGCCTAACTAATTAAACCAGGCCTCGCACCTTGTTAGTACATGTACCAGGAGGAGATCATTTAAAGGCACACTATGCAGGAATTGTGTTTTTGTCAAACAGCGGCCCCTAGAGTACTTGTATTTAACGTTACTGTCATAAATACCACTCACGTAGAGTTTGACTTGGCGTGACATGTTACATAGTATACAATTTGTACAAATTCAATACAATTTTGTCGTTTAATGAGATTTAATATATGCTGTTAGTGGTGAGAATTTTCACTTGAATAAATACAAAGATCCATTCAACCCGAAAAAAGTCATATAGCCATTCAAAGAACTCCGAAGCTGTTCAGTTAAGTTAAAAAAAAAAACTGTATAGTTCCCCTTTAAATGAGGAATATTGTGACATGTATGTTCCCGGAAGAAAACTCAAGACATTTGTGGCATTTCAGGGATTTCAGAAAAAGTGCTTACATATATAGAGAGAGCAACTCCTTTTGGAGTGGACTTTGTAACTTTGCAGGGCTAAAGAAAGTTGAAAATGTGAAAAAAATAAAAAAATAAAATAAAATAAAATAAAAAAAAAGCATAATATCTTCTCTTTAAATGTTATTGATTATTTAAATTAGTTTGATGGTTTTGACACTCCAAAAATTATAAAACTATATATACATACAGGAATGTAGATCACCAACATCAAATTGTAAATGTTATAAATATTTACAATAAATATTGTAAAAAAAAAATCCTGTTTGTTTGCACATCCTTGTACAACCACCACTAGGTTGCAGTATTGTTTACCTGATGGTTTTTAAATAATCATGCACATTGTCATTTGTTTGGGCTGCTCTTATTTAAGTGATTCCGTGTGTGTGTGTGTGTGTGTGTTTAGGTTTGATTGTGCCGATAGGCAGTTTCATTCAGTAGCAGCAGCATGGCAGGCGCGAATGGAGAGTCCAGCGGATGTGAAGGAGCTCATCCCAGAGTTCTTCTACTTCCCAGAGTTCCTGCAGAACTTGAACAGTAAGTGAGTCAATGATGAAAAGCACACTGCCACAGATATATGTTAAATGGACTTTAAATTGTATTATGTCTTGTGTGCAGATTTTGATCTGGGATGCTTGCAAATGAATCAGGAAATGGTCAATGATGTGTTGCTTCCCCCGTGGGCATCTTCACGTGAAGACTTCATCAGGAAACACAGAAAAGCCTTGGTGTGGGAACTGACACAATGCACAACACACTCATTTCAAAGCACACACATATACTGTATATATGTATGTGTGTGTTTATATTGTGTGTTTTTGAATATAATAAACATGTATTTTTATGTAATCACATCCAATTTAGACTGGAATTAACAATGGCAAAAATATATTTCTGCCGTGACGCTGCAGGATCAATGTCTCATTGGCTTTTAAAACATTTGTTCTTGATCTGACACACACTCTCCTTGTGTATATCTGTGTGTTTAAAGGAGTGTGAGTATGTGTCTGCTCACCTACATGAGTGGATAGATCTCATATTCGGGTTTAAACAGCGAGGACCTGAAGCAGTGGAGGCTCTTAATGTCTTCTACTACTGCACTTATGAGGGTAAGAGGCCTCTTATGAGTTTGTATTAGTTTGAACATGTTCCTGCATGGAAAATATGACCGATCGTTGTGTGTGTTTTGGCTGTCAGGTGCAGTAGATCTGGACGCCATAGCTAATGAGACCGAGCGCAAGGCCCTGGAAGGCATCATCAGCAACTTTGGTCAAACACCCTGTCAGCTTCTCAAGGTTGGATATATATATTACTATTTAATGCATTGAATTCACTTTAATTTCAATTTTAGATGTTGTGTATTTCCATTTAGTATGTTCAGAGCTTTGACTTATTTCAGTTAGTTTTTCATCCAATATTGGTAACGCTTTACATTAAGGTTTCATTTATTAACTTTAGTTAATTGCATTAGTTAACATGAACTAACAATGAAAAATACTTCTAAACATTTATTAACCTCAATGTTCACATATTGTTTAACATTGACTAATACATTATTAAACTCAAAAGTTGTATCTGTTAATACCTTGGGTCTAAAGGCATTTGTGTAATGTATTGTGGGTAAAAGTGAACCCTCTCTGTGTCATTCAGGAGCCTCATCCTCCCCGTTTGTCAGCAGAGAACGCATTCAGGCGGCAGGCCCGTCTGGACTTACTTCCCCCCAACCTTTTTGATCAGCTCAGTAAACTCCGATCTTTCAAGGAGGTAAGTCCAAATTTATCAGTGTTTTATTTCAACTGAATAATGTGCTGAAATGTCACATTTGAGTTTGATTTAAGGAGATTCTTTTGTGAAACTGATGTGATTGTTTTTGATGTTGTTTTCGTGGAGGTGGTGAGTGATGGGCTGCCATTAGTGCAAGCTTTGGTGCCCCGAAATCAAACCCGCTCCATTATCATCCCAGGTTCTGACATACTGGTAAGATTAGTTCACAGTTACTGTATGTTCACTTGTTGTACACTAATATTCAATTAGGAGGAACCAATTACTTAAAACAGGAATTTTTGGGTGCAAGTGGGTAGTGGTTCTCAAGCAAAGGGCCTGGGTCCATTAGGGGGCCTCGACAGACTTTCAGACGACTGAAAATGATGTAAAATAAGACAAAACAAGTGTGAATAGAAATGTATAATTCTCTGTAAAACCGCTTTGGAATGATTTGTACAAACAATTTGGAAATCAATTAGAAATGTTACAATAGAAACATTGCTCAATGACTTAACACAAAATACGTACTTTACAGATCATTTTGAAAACAATTTGTCTTTCTCACTCTTTATATTGTGTACATGGATTTTTATCACTTATCGATATATAACATATGTATTTATAGATCAGTGGTCTATATACACTACCGTTTAAAATTTGGGGTTGGTACGATTTTTTGAAAAATCGTTTTTTGAGAGATTAAAAATACCATAAAAAATACCATCATTTTGAGAAATATTATTACTATTTAAAATAACGGTTTTCTATTTAAATGTAGGTTAAAAACGTAATTTATTCCTGTGATGGCAAATCTGACTTCAGTCTTCACTGTCACATGATCCTTCAGAAATCATTCTAATATGCTGCTCAAGAAATATTTACTATTATCATCTGTTGAAAATTATTTGATTAATAGAAATGTATTTGAATATATTTGTCAGATTATTAAAGTGTTCATTTCTTTCAATCTTAATAACACCAAATATCTGAACGGTAGTATATTCTGCCTTTATATTTTAGTAAATTGGTTCATCGAGTTTGGGGGTCCCTGACATCAGTAAGTTTGTTACAAAGCAGACACCCTTTTGAATGGCTTTTGTCCTGTTTTTTAAGGTGACGGTGAGTGCTAACGGAATGATAGGCACTCATAGCTGGCTTCCCTACGACAAGAGCATAGCCAATTACTTCACCTTCACCAGAGACCCCTCTGTGAGCAACTCAAAGTAAGTTAACTATTCACTATAAACACATTATATAATCAAGTGCAGAGGCTTTTGATCAGTGATGTCATACGGTTTTAAAGGGATACTCCACTTTTTTTTGGAAATAGGCTAGTTTTACCACTCCCCCAGAGTTAAACAGTTGAGTTTTACCGTTTTCTAATCCATTCAGCCGATTTTTTGATATTTAGAAGAATATCAGTTGCAATATCAGTGGTAAAATTAGCCTATTTCCAAAAAATGTGGAGTATCCCTTTAAACACTAGGTTTTGTTTAGCTAGAAAGTAATATGTTTGGTGACAACGCTGGTCCTTGGACAAATAATCAAAAGCTTTATAGAAGCATATAAACAGCAGCTATTTGACTTCAAACTCTGGTGGTTTGGCTGCTTTCATCTCTATAATGTTCTTTAGACAAATTGAGTCGTTTGTAGTAAAATCTCATTTGCTTTGCCAAGCCTTTCTTGTTATTTATGAGTGGTTTGCTAACATGTGTCGAATCTGATACTTAAACACAACATTGATCTATTTGAAAATGTTCTCCCACTGTTCCTGCTGACAAGTTTAGTCCCGTTTGTTGGTACTGACCTTTTGTTTGATCTGTTTTTAGGACCCAGCGGTTCCTCAGTGGGCCGCTCTCCCCAGGGGTGGAAATGGGCTCCCAGGTGCTGGTGGTGTCCAGTGACGGGCGTCTGCTGTTCAGCGGGGGGCACTGGGACTGCAGCCTGCGGGTCACTATGTTAGGCAAGGCCAAACTGGTGGGCAGGATCTGCCGTCACATAGGTGAGAGCCGTCTGCCCGAAATAGTACTCGGCCAAGACGCAGCTGTAGTCATTGGATGGAGTTGTTCATATAAAACCTAAATGAAATGAGCTGCTGTCAGATACGGCAGAGTTGTTCATTGAATCTTTTGTTGCTGAAACTGAACTATTAATGATTAAAGCATTCATAATTTGGATGGTACAAACTGCTGATTTCATTATGCAGTTGATTATGCGCATGTCATGATGACTAATTAACATGCATTTCTGTGGGATTTAGATGTAGTCACATGCCTGGCTTTGGATCTCTGTGGTATCTACCTCATCTCTGGCTCACGGGACACCACATGCATGGTGTGGCAGGTCCTACAGCAGGTTTGATAACACAAAATACTTGTACTTTAGTACCAAGTTAATACAAAAATATCAGAAGTACGCATTACGTAGTAACATGTACCGATTCAATTCGATACACATTTCTCTGTCTCATTGACAGACAGCTGCTTTTGAACACTTGTGCTCCCATGTAAAGGGCGTCCGTGCTTCTCTTTTTTTTACTTCTTGGTCAAAATGTCCATCGGTTAATTTTAATCTAAAATACACTACTGTTTAAAAGTCAAGATATTAATATTTTTATTTAACAAGGACACATTAAATTGATCATAAGTTACAGTAAAGACATTTATAATGTAACCTAAAAAAAATCAAGCTCTGTTTACATTATGTTTGTTTGTTTGTTTGTTTTTTTCTATTGCTCGTAATTTATCATTTTGTTACAAATTATTTACTTCAATAATTGAAGCAGTATTTGCTTAATTGATATAATTTAAGACTATATTCTTTTGTTTTATTTTATTTTGTTAATGTTTATTTTAATTTAACTTATTAAATAAAACAGTATGTTTAGTAGCATATTTATTTTGCTGTTATCGAGATTTACTGATTTTCTTCAGTTTATGTCCCTGAGATACAGTACTGTTCAGAAGTTTGGGGTCAGTCAGACTTTTTTTAATTATTAAATACATTATTAATGTATTTAATAAAATAATACAGCAAGGATGCATTAAAATGATCAAAAGGGACCGTATAGACATTTAAATGAATAATATCACAAAAGATTTCTATTCCAAATAAATGCTGTTTTTTTTTTTTTTACTCTCTATTCATCAAAAAATCCTGAAAACATTGCATCATGGTTACCACAAAAATATTAAGCACCACAAGTGATAATAATAAGAAAAAGTTCTCGAGCACCAAATCAGCATATTGGAAGTATTTATGAAAGCATCATATGACACTGAAGACATGAGTCATGAATGCTGAAATTCACAGAAAAAAATGTAATTTCAAAAATATTAGAATAGAAACAGGTCATTCAAATGATCATAATATTTCACAATATTGCTTTTTACTGTATTTATACAGTATTTTTGATCAAATGCAGCGTAAAACACTCAAAAACACCTAAAAATGTAAATGACCTCAAACCTTTGAACTGTAGTGTTAATAATAATATTCCGAACTACAGCATGATTATATAATATAACTAGTGATGATATTCGTTGATAGGGTGGTTTCTCTAGCGGTCTGTCTCCACGGCCCGTGCAGGTCCTCTGTGGACATGATCAAGAGGTCACATGTGTCGCCCTCAGCACTGAGTTGGATATGGCGCTCTCAGGGTCAAAGGTCAGTTTAAATCAAGCCATTTCTAAAATGTATTGCATTGCCATCAGGGTTGATGAGTTTCCTCTCACTTGTCTCACGTTCAGGATGGCACAGTAATCATGCACAGTGTGCGTCGTGGACAGTACCTGCGGACACTGAGACCACCGTGTGAGAGCTGCGTTCCTGCCCCTGTGGCACACTTAGAGGTCGGCATGGAGGGGCACATAGTGGCACAGACTGTTATGGAGGGCCGCACGGCTGGAAAGGTACTGATTGACTGCAGACCACTAAAAACTGTTTCAAAAGAAGCAAGTCGTTGCTGTCGGGCGGAAACCTTGTATCTTCATTTTGCGTCATTTTTATTTCCCCCCCATAAATCACTACTCTTTACGTCTGTCTGTGAGTGTTGCGAATCTAACCAATAAAAGGTATTAAAAAGAGCTTGTGACCAAAGCGTGTAACTCCATTGGTTTTGTCAAACTGTTAGTCTAACCTCATATTATGATTGAATGCCCCACACAGTTTGGAACGTCTCTACTTGTTTGCAATGCAAGGGTTAATTAAGAACTGGTTCTTTCAATAAGTACAGCTTTCTCTTTACTCAAGAAACACTATATATATATATATATATATATGCAGTATATCTTCTTCAGTCCTTTTAGGCTAATGTTTTATGAATTCGAGGAGTGCAGAAGAGCATAATTAATAGCATTAATACATAGTGAAGGCATAGTAAATTTGATTATTAGGAAATTGAATGAGGGAAAAAAAATGAAAATGGCTGGCAACAACTTCATATCACAGTTAAATTGATATTGATTCATTTTAATACTTTTGTTTTATAAGAACTAATTTAAGTAGTCTACATAAATTATATAAAGTAAAATAATTACTCCGGCATTAACCAATTCAATTTATAGTTTTGGGAGAAAAGGTCTAGTAATTTTAAAAAGTTCAAATGGTAAATCTGATAAAATAATTAATGATGACTTTTTATATTAACACACTTCATGTATTTAATTGGTCTACTTTAATGTCAACTCATTTTAATAACATTTTTACAATGGCTTGTCTACAAAAAGTCCAAGGTTAAAGGCTAGTATTTTAGCTATCAAAATATTTTCGGGGGAAAAGGCAAACAAACATACATTAATCGCTCAAATTTTGTTACAAAGTATCTTTACAAATATTAACTGGACCATTCATATGTTTATGTCCTGATGAGCTATAAAGTAGTTTGATTAAAAAAAGAAATCGAATGAGTATGATTCGCTAAATAAAATTGACGATACGTTTCGCTTAAGTTCTTCACATGTTTATCCGATCCAATTTGATTGGAGGCGCTGTCTCGAAAAACGAGGGGTCTGAGAATGTGGGACTCTAGGTGGGGGACGGTAGATGCAGGCTTTGAGACTCACAACAAGTGCAGCTTACATCACTTCAGAGTTCCTACTAGCGGTGCGAATGCAACCAGGAAACCATGCCAAGGGGAACCATTAGTTCTCGGGGAACCACCCTGGTGGCTAGTTCCCAGAACTAAGTTTCTAGAACTACCCGGTGCGAATAGTTATTGTAAGAGTGGAAATTAACACGTTATAAAAAAAAGCAGATAAATAATGATAAAAAACATATATTGTTTTTATATGTAGGTCCATTAGTGCAGTGCATCCCCTTGACTGTTACATTGATGGATTTTTTTTGCCTTTTGTGCCTGTAGGAGAAGTATGCACTGCATGTGTATTCTGTAAATGGCTCTCTCTTAGCATCTGAGACCTTGGATGAGAAGATTTCAGCTTTGCACCTGGTGCCTGACTACCTCATCGTGGGCACACAACAGGGGAACCTTCACATTCGAGACTTGTACAGGTAAACACACCTCTAACATTTATCGTTCAAAAGTTTGGGGTCTGTGTGGGGTCTGACACATTCAATTGACCAAAGGTGATTGTAAAGACTTTTACATTGTTACAAATCAATTTGTTTCAAATAAATAGTGTTCTTTTGAACTTTTTATTCATCACAGAATCCTGAAAGTCACTGTTTCCACGTGATATTAAGAGGTTTTCAACAATAAATGTTTCTTGAGCAGTTCAGAGGTGCCATCACAGGACTACATTTATGTCTAACAACCCTAGTGTTACGATTTTTCCACCTCTGCCTCATTTTGAGCCACGAAAAACCCTGACATTGGTCCATAGTGTAGCAAGGTAGTTTTCAGAATTTTTTTTTTTTTTAAGCATTTAATAATTAGGCCTACATACATTTTAGGGGACCCCCCAAGAGTCCTAAGTCATTTCGAACCGTGAAAAAAATCCTACTGAGCCCATACTTTTGACGGTAGTGTAGGCGTACAGCTGCCCAGCTTAGCACAACATGTTTGATCAAACATGTATTTATCTTTATTGTTGAAGAATTCTTAAATCCTTTGTGTCATCACATTAAATCTTCAGCAGCTGGGTCCATGTTTACTTCTCATTCCCAAGTCTCTCTTTCTGTGTGTAGCTTAAATCTGGCTGTGGCGCCCTTGGCCCTGAAGGTCCCTGTGCGCTGTGTGTCTGTCACGAAAGAGAGCAGTCATATCCTGGTGGGCCTAGAGGATGGCAAACTCATAGTGGTTGGAGCAGGAAAGCCAGAAGAGGTGAGTGAGTTTGAGAGGGTCTGTGTGTGGAAAGGTTTTTAGGCCATTAAGTTTTTACTGTCTGAAATAGAATGCATGCTACTCATTAAAGGAGTGACCAATGAAACTGTCACCTATATTCTGTCAGATTATAGTGTTAGTACATCAGCATAATGTACAGTTTGCTATTACACTACAATTCAAATGTTTGCAGCTGGTATTATTTTTTTTTAAATGTTTCGTGCTCTTATGTGCAAAAAGCCTGCGTTGATTTGATTAAAACAGTAATACTGTGACATTGTTATCATTTAAACGAACTGGTTTCTATTTAAATGTATTTTAAAATGTATTCCTGTAATGGCAAAGTTGAATTTTCAGCATCATTACTTCAGTGCTCAGTGTCACATGATCCTTTCTGAAATCATTCTAATATGCTGATTTGCTGCTCAAGAAACATTTCCTGTTATTATCAATGGTTGTATTATTATGGATAATATTTATTTATATATT
The DNA here is from genome assembly GCF_016745375.1 of Pimephales promelas. Next base: position 3,006,236 of record NW_024121199.1, on the reverse strand, counting down.
TAATTATATTTATATTATATATAATTATATATAATTATATTATATATTTAATTTATTTATATTTAATATTCAGTGTTTGCTAAAATGAATATTTTAAAAATATTTGTGTGGAAACAGAAATACATTTTTTCAGCATTATTTCATGAATAGAAAGGTCAAAAGAACGGCTTTTTTAAATTTATTTTAAATAACTAATTTTTTTATCCATTTAATATGTTCTTGCTAAATAAAAGTATTCATTTCTTAAAAGAAAAAGAGTCTTATGGACCCAAAGCGGTAGTGAACATTTTAAGTGTAAAAGTTTGTAAACTTTTGTAAATATAAAGTAAAAATTGTGTAAACCGTGTAAAACAAATAATATTTTGATTACAATTAGTTTTTATGGTGTACAAGAAAAAATTATTCGAAATGACGTCCCTAAAATGTAATATTATAAATTATTAGCTCATGTTAGTTCATAATATATGCACTGGTAAAATGAATCAGCAGAAGAATATTTCAACCTAATTGTCTTAATTCAGGTGCGATCAGGACAGTTTTCCCGGCGACTGTGGGGCTCCACACGCAGAATCTCCCAGGTGTCCTCAGGAGAGACCGAATACAACCCTGTTGAACCTCCTGGTAAATGAGCTCCTCGTGCCTTCGGCGAACCCTTTGCCTCCACCGTTCTCGCAGCACTCCAATCTGAGATTGGGAAGAAGAGAGCATAATGGGAACATCCAAAACATGCACTTTTTTTATGAAAAGGGAACATTCTTGTTGACAATGCAATGATTTATACTGCTTTTAACATTCCAAAGATTTTTGATCAGGCGAATCAGGCGGTGAACTTTTTGAGCATTGGCGGCTGAGACTGAACTTTAACTTTTTAAAAAGCAGTATGTTCTGTCCTGTGAATCACAGACTGGTCTGGAGACCGAGGCACTGTGGCTCAGCGTCTCTGTCACTGAGTGACAAACCGTAATCACCTGAGCTGTATCTTCCTATGCTGATTTTTGCTTCTGCTTTGCTGATCACGGTCAGCACAGCAGCACTGGTACTCTATCTGACACTTGAAAAGCTTCGTATATTGAGCAATGTGTAATCTATGAATCAATCCAGATTTTTCCATGGGACAGGCACCAACAGAGATATTTTAGCTCTGTGTTTATATGTGTTTATAGGTGTGGGTGTTTGTATTACTTGCAGATACTTTGTATAATGCAATAATTATGTGACGCCTAAATTGGAACAAGATCATTTCACTCTTGTCCGACGATGTGTGACGATTTGAGCCCTATTGACACTTGATTCAGTACCACCAGTGCCTTAAAACAGGTAAACAATATAAATCTTCATAATTATGATTGATTGTGAAATTATATGTATTTAAAGGGATAGCTCACTCGAAAATTTAAATTTGTCATCACTGAGTCTCCCTCATGTCATTCCAGCCCTGTATGACTTTATTTCTCCTGCAGAACACAAAAGATATATAAATATATATATATATATTAGTGCTGTCAGTTGTTTAAAAAAAATAATCAAAGTAATTAATCTAAAATTCAAACATTTTTCTGTAAGTTATCATGATTAATCGATTTTTTTTTTGTTTTGGGGGGCGGGGGGGGGGGTAAAATTAGTAATTATAGCGATTCAACATCACAGTATAATTCAAAGCTATCTTTTAATCATTTAATAGGCTTAAAAAACGTACTTTTAATATTTTCATAAACACATTTTAATAAATGTCACATGTCGCCACACACAGAAACAAGTTTTTAGTTATTTATTAAAATACGAGGTTACATAATCCAAAAACAAGTTTGGCACCAGCATTTTACATACCAGTCATAATTCTTGATTACAATTTCTAACACAAACCGTTTTCCTGACGACTAAAAAGTCACACAAAAAAAAATAAAAGACAAGTAAAGAGTCAGTAGAGAAATTAGAACAAATAAACAAATTACATATATTGAAGAATCGTCTTTTGTACCAATTAAAGTCAATGGGGTCCAAAACAACATTGTATGGTCAAAAAAAGATTTACGAACAACATGATGGTGAGTAAATGATCACATGGTTTTAATTTAGGGGTGAACTATCACTTTATTTCTTTGGGTCCTGCTGATAAAAATGATGATATTCTCCATAATCACACTGGGTAAAATATTTCATATGTTATGTGTTATAAAAAAAGAAAGTGCCTTCCTGTCAGCGCACTGAGGGATTCACACAGCCATCACAAATATCCTCTTAAATGTCAGAGTGCACTTGTTTGTTCTTTCACTGTAGGGTAGCGTTTTCTAAAAATGGCCATAAATTGCACTTGATATGAAAAGCTTTTGGTTTCTTTTCATATTTACGATATGGTTTCAGAGCATCCTTGGATGCCGCTTAAATTCAAATGTTATCCACTTTTGAACTTCGCAAAGTGCCTCAACTGTGTTCTTTACTGTAATTATTAAACTATTTGTAATATGTGAAACATATGCCAGCTAGTCTTAATTGGCCTGTGAATGTGTCTGTTGGCTGGGGCCACAATTCTGTCTATGTTACCATTGGAATTCTTTTGCCTAGATGTTTTGGGGTTGTTTTTTCTCTTGACGCACTGAATACTTTGAAGGCTGTGCTGTATGAGTGGTGTCTGCGAGACACATGGGTATTCGGACACATCTTGCTGGCTTCTCTGGGATGGTTGCGTTCAGTCTTTTGCTCTGTACTGTATAGCAAAGTCAGCAGAGACAAAGGGACGCACCAAGCACAACGGCTAGCAGTTATACACACTGTTTAAAGGGTTTTTTTTCTGATATTTACTCACATTTGTATTGTTCTAAACTCATATGAATTTCTTTCTTCAGTGGAATAAAATGTACTGATTGCTCTTTTAGAACGACTGAGTTTTTCAAGCTTTAAATAGAACATAAAAGCACCATAAAAGTTGTCCATACAACTTGCACACTATACAATATGTGTTGGGTTAACAACAAACTAATATGTGAGGTGTTAATAGCTTAAAATCTTTGCCTCTGGTGAGCTGTTAACTGCTGTGAGCCGTTAACACATGAGTGAGTTTGATTTACGTACCAGTCTTTCAGGCTTTGTAAACTGGATATCGTTCACTGAAAAGTTTAAAGGGGTGGTAAAATGCCATTTTCAAGATGTGTGTGTGTGTGAAGTTTTAGCAAAAAATACCCCACAGATATTCTTATATAGCATGTTACAGTTGTCACTGTTTGAGGGTTTGCAAAAACGCACCGTTTTGTGCCTGGCCCTTTAAATGCAAATGAGCTGCTGCAGAGGGCGGGGTTTCAAGAGCTTGTGTGAGCAGAGAATGTCTAATTGAAGAGAATTGGCACTGGCTGGTTACTTCCGGGTTCTGGACTGGCTGCAGTAACGCGTCTCTGTCCATGCGGGGGCGCTCGCGGTCGAGTGCAGAATGAATGGGAGTCAATGGGGTTTCACCCCCATAAATCCACTTTTCTCAGGATGTAATTTTTTGTCGAGTAATTTGAAAGTTGCATTCAAAAGGGAGGGCTAAGATAATACACTCAGCTGAAAATGGCATTTTTAAGTTCACTTATCTGTTCTAAAAATCCGTTCAAAAATGTGATGACGTCACACAATAGCAGAATGCTACACTCTAAAAAATGCTGGGTTGTTTTAACCCAACTTTGGGTCAAATATGGACTAACCCAGCCATTGGGTTAAATTTTTACATTACATTTTTAACCCAACATTTCGGGTTTGTCCATATTTGACCCAAAATTGGGTTAAAACAACCCAGCATTTTTTAGAGTGTAGCGTGTTCCGGCCAACAACGGCCTTACCTGTAAGAAATCAAAAGGACATAAGTACTCGTTCATTCGACTTTTGGCCTATAATCTATATTGAACTAGCGGAATCAACAATAAAATCTATGTTAATTTAACGACAAGCAGGTGAAAGAGACACTTTTAGCCGTTTAGCCCCATAGACTCCCATTCATTCTGCTCTCGCCCATGATCACCTCCAGTGGAATTCTACTGGAACTGCAACCAGGATGATACACAATGGGGCTAATAGGAAGTGCCAAGGCTCTCCGTTAGACGGGCTTTGGTGTGAGTTAGCAGCAAGGGGGTAATCCATCGACCGGAAGTTGAAGCCTCGCGGGAGCTGCCATCTCGTAGCAGAACTTCACTTGTGTTAGCATTCCCATTGACTCCCATTCATTTTGGCGTCACTTTGACAGCGAATAACTTTACATCTGAGGCGTTTGAAGACCCCATTTGTCCTTTATTTATTTCTAAAGAAACACGACAATGTATAAAATTCTCCATTACCTTGTAGCGTATGTTATGGCCCCGTAGAAGCAGTTTTTTGTAAAAGTAGGCTAACGATTGCGTCCCAAGCGACTCTCTGTCGCACAGAGAGATTACCATATGGACAGGTGAAGAAGCTCGCGGGCAATCAGGGAAACGTGGAGACAAAATGACAAAATAATTAATCAGAATATCTAGCAAAAGTTTCTCCTGCTCCTAGCTCATGGACAGCTACTATTCACAATCTCCGCCTCTGCAAGTTTCGGAAGGGAATGATTCAGATTTCTCATGCCACAGCCACTAGAAGACAAACGGTTTGCTCACGTCACATCTACGTCGTCAAGTTCTGTATGAGTCTGCGCGTCAGGGACGGAAGTGCTAAAAAATTGCCAAAAAACGGGCTTCACTTGTCTCAATGGAGTTCCAATGAGATGACTCTGTCCACTTCTTATACTGTCTATGGTTAGCAGATGTGACTTCCTCACACGCAGAAAATAACAGAAACTGTTCTCCCTGTAATGTTAAAACGGAGTCAGTCAAAGATGGAGAGGCTCAAGAAGAAGTGGCAACATGTAGAATGCAACAGAACGTCTCTGAATGGATAGTTGATGGATTTATGTTGCTGATGTGGAGTTAACTATCTTCAATTAGGATATTCTGTCATGTAATCTATAAATCGCTCATATAGGAACTGTTGAGTGACTTTCTATTGCATGTGAAAAGCTATACAACAACTTTTCCTCTTCTCTACATGGACTGCGTGTTCCCGGGGGCGGGGTTAATGTACATTTAGGGTTGGTGATGTTACTAACCCGAGAGGAAGCTCGTGTAGTCACTACCAGCTGTTTGTTGTAGTCCTTTTCTTTAGAAGCAAATATCTTCCTTTGCTTTGTAACTTTGATAATGTTGTTTATGCTCAAACAGCAACATTTCACACTAACTTCATCTTCACACTAACTGAAATCATACTTTACCACCCCTTTAAACTCAAAAGAACAATTTGTTCATGTTACACTCAAAAGCATTGATGGTTTCATGAAGAATCTTTAACATCCATGGACCTTTCAATTCCAAGTAGGTTCTTGATGTTTAAAATGTTCTTTGCTAGAAAAAAAAAATGTTAGTTTGACACTCAAATTAAACGGTTCTTTGGGAAACAAAAATTATTTCTCAATGGCATTGCTGTGAAAATCCCCTTTTGCAGCTTTTAACATGAAGAGTGTAATTAGGATGAATTAAAATTCCACATTCAAAGCGACTATAATTTTTTATATGGCTTTTTTATGCTTCAGCCAACATTCATTATAACTGCATGAACGACTAGTAGTGAGTGACTAGAGCGACTTTTCAAAATCCTCTTTTTGTGTTTGACTAAAGAAAGAAAGTCATACAGGTTTGGAACTTCATAATAGTGAATAAATGATTGCAACATAAATGAAACAGATTTTCAGTTTCTTTCAGTGAATTGTTCCTTAAATACAATATATCACTATCATTCAGTTTAAACACTGCCACTGAAACGTTTACTATAAGATTGTGTAACTTAAGGGAGTTTTTTTAAGGGACGTGCATTATTTTTCTCTGTATGTCCCAGCTAAACACACATTACGAGTCTTGAGAGTCTGTCTTGTTTAGTCTTAAAGATCGAAAGATGATGATTTGTGATGAGAAACTGAAGCCATAAGAGTTTAAGTCCCATTTTTATGAAACGCTTACGACTAAATCACTCCATGATTCTTTTTATGTATAGACTGTGATGTTGTCAAACTGGTTGAATTACATTCAAGCTTCATGTCTGTTCGAACAAATGATGGCTTCAAAAGAGACCATTCTCTGTTGAACACATGCCCATTTCTTCTTGAGTGAGTGATGTGTATTAGGGTTAGGGAATTCGTTTTTATGGTTATATTTTCTGTTTTCATTTTAATTTCCATTTAGTCTTTTGTCTTTTTAATAATTATTACTGTTTTTATTTTCATTTCAATTCAAATTAATGTTTATTTCGAGTATTTTTAATGCTTTTAGTTTTAGTTAACTATAAGAATGCAAACAATCTAATGTGATTTATTTTAATTTACTTCATAATAATAAAAAACATTTTACTTCATAAAAAGGAAATATAACTATTTTTTTCTCCTCAGTTTGACTCCTTTAAGATCTTAAAAAAGGTTATTTTCTTTTCTCAAATCAAGTTTCAGTTTGTCCTTTTACCTTTTAATCCCTCCTCCTGTCCTGACGTGTTAAACCCTATTAGAGTTGAAGAGGTCACAGTTACACCACATTTATCTGAGCCGGGAATCCTTTGATCTCTCAATGGGCCGAGCATCCTGTTGGCTGACCCATAAACACCCCAAGGGGTACGTTTGAGTGGATGGCAGGGGAGGAGGGGGGGTAGGACTCTGGCATGGAGGGATGGAATGCGCCTCTTCCAGTCACTACATGCAGCGGGACAGAGGAGATGGGATGTGCTGGTTATGGTGGCAATTCTGCTCTGATGTGGGTGGAAAACAATGGGAGGAGGGCTTGACACCTTGCTCATAGTAGAACCAGGCATCTCCCCTCCACCCCCAGAACAAGAGGTGGGGGAAGGGGTGTAGGTTAAAACGTCTTGACAATCACTTGTTGTCTGGGTAGTTCCTGAACCACAACAACCTGCAAACAACCACAAAGCCTCCCACCCCCTTATACTGTCTCTGCGTTGTCAGGCCATGATCATCTTCCATCTTTTTGAAGTATTATTATTTCTTTGCTCTGATCTGCAAATTGACACTCTGGTAACAGGCTGCCAAAGTCTTTGCATCTTTGGAGAATTTATAGTCTTGGAATTTACAGTTCTCTGCTTCTCCGCGTCTGTTGACCATTATCCAGAGTCTAAAAACAAGTTAATGACTCAGGACTAACTGACATGGGTGTTGGCCCGATAGCTCTAAATATAACTATAATAATAACTATTAGCGCCCACACTGAGGACCATAACATTGTGTTTATTTTAAGCATGCTCTGCAGTTATGATGCCACATGTTTTTATCATTCATCAGCCAAAACAAATCGTTCTGAAAGCGATTGATTCCAACAATAGCATTCCTCTGTACCGTTATCTTACTCTTAAAGGGTCAGAGGTCACTCTTCTACCAAAACTAGACTCATGGATGACTGTTACCGGTCTGGAAGCCAGTGATTATAGTATAAAGTTATAAATATGGACATTTTCTTACAAAAACGCATCGCTTTGCTTCAGAAGGCCTTTATTAACACCCTGGAGCTGTATGGAGTACTTTTTTGGGCTTCAAAATAAGGTACCATTCACTCCCATTATAAAGCTTGGACTGGATGAGCCAGGATATTTTTAATATAATTTCCGATTGTGATTGGCTGAAAGAAGAAAGTCATATCCATCTGGCTTGAGGGTGAGTACATTTTGGAATCATTTTGGGGTGAACTAACCCTTTAAGTATTCAATTTTTGGGTTGTTTTTTTTGTGACAAATTTGAACATCTGAACTGTTTACGTTTTGTCAGTCAATCATTGAACGATTTCTAGGCATATTACCATGGTAGCCTAACCATATTTAATAATCTGATTTCTTCCTTATTTTTCAGAAGCTGGATCCAAAATTGCATACTAAGTAGCTACTAGGGATGGGAATTGATAAGATTTTATCGATATCGATGCCACTAACGATTCTGCTTATCGATCCGATTCTTTAACGATTCTCTTATCGATTCCTGATAGCACTGTGTGGGAAAAAGTAGTCATATGCTTTTTTTGGGGAAAGAAACAATTGGTTTTTTTTTGTTTTAAACCTTACACTTGACTAAGTAAACTGTACTTTTGAAGTAATTTATATAATAAATGAAACCTTATGAGTTCAGTTCAGTGTTGAGTTCAGTTCAGTGTTGGAAGATCAGTTCAGTTGTTTTAACGATTCATTAAAACGAATCGGTTCAAATGAGTCATTAGTTCGCGAATTGAACGTGTCATTATCAGACGTGTGCGCGTTCCGACACAAGATGTGTGTCATCACAGAAAACATTTCATCTTTTGGTCGTTTTTTCCGTTTATTTGAAGTGTGGTTTATGTCAGCTAAATGTGCGGACCGCTTTTTAGAGAAGATAAGGCAACGTAGACCTATTTTAGCACAGTTCACACCCAGCGGTAATTCAGGAAAAACAAATCTCCGAATGCTGCATATGAAACTTTAGTCTCCCGACCTTACCATTGTGTCGATTATTTTGATTAATATGTGCGAGGGAGAAAGAGAGCAAGACAGCGCTTAGTTTTGAGCAGTGAAGCCATAGAGAAGCGCGCGCGCACGACCGGGGCTCTCTCTCTCCCTGCTCGTTCAGTTTAACACGAGCCCTGTCACGAGCGCAGCGGTTCATAACTACAGAGAGAGACAATTTTACCGGTACTCACCGATCAAATAAGGCTTTGGTGGTACAAAAAATCGCTTTGGACGCCGTGCTGGTGCTTAATAAAGGACAAAGGGACAGTTGTTAGTTCACTGTCTGAAGCCTACATACTGGTTGACTCAGAGCAGGAGCATCGATAAGAGGAATCGTTAACGTCGAGCGCATACAATATCGATGGATCGTAAAATTTAGAACCGGTTCTCGAGTGGAACCGGTTTTCGATTCCCATCCCTAGTAGCTACTACATTTGATGAGGAGCATACTCAAAACATGTTGTATAGTGTGATTGTGTGTAGTCTAAATGCAATCCCGACGTACTATATTCTCCATGTTGCCATTGACACATGACTTGCTTCACTGACATGGGATATAGTTTCCATGGGTGCATCTCAATCAGCTCCCTAGTTCAATAGTAAGGGCACTGATCAGACAATCTGTCATTTTAAGAGCTGTCTCAATCGCAAAATCGTTCCAGTGCACTGAAACCTTTGCTCCCTATAAAAAGTCCCACAATGCACCGTGAAAACCAGCGAGCATCAATGGTCGGATGTTCTCTAACTGGAAATTCTGAAGAGTGAAACATAAATCGTGTGAGCCAACACTACACATAACTTTATTTCGCCATAATACATCGCTAGACAGTTAGCCTAGTGAATATAGTTAACATTTATAGCTGAAATGTTGTATGTGGAAATGTAACAATCAACGTATCATAATGTACTTTTAAATAAACAATTGATGTCAGCAAGATTTCTGTGCGGCTATTGTTCATAAATACCAGTAAAAAGTTGTAGATTGAAGACGTTGAGCCCTCACTGTCCCAATGTGAAGTGAATGAGTCAGGGTCCTTACCACCAGTGCCCAAAATCGTGTAGCCTACACAATATACTGATTAACAACCTAGGGAGCTGATTGAGACGCAGCCTATCAGAATCTCTCTGGAAGCAGTAGGTCCTCCGAGTAGGTACTGTGTAGGCCTATACTGTCATATTCTGACAATGGGATAATCTTTTATTTAAGACACCAAGTAATTGTAAAATGGGACCTCTGCAATGAAGCTGTGACTTTGTTGGGCAAAATCACCCTTTTATGTTAAAACATATGAATATATGACAAAGAATATTCCAGTTAGCCTAGTAATTTATTTATTTTTTTAATGGGAAGTGACATGGTAATTTTGTATAGGCCTATTTGAGGGTTAATATCTAAATCTTAAAATTGACGCTTGTGACCAATTGTCGGCATAGAAAAAAAAACAAGAATGATAATTCTCTGCAAACTGACAGGGCATCTTCAAAAAATATTTCGGACGTTAGTTCCCCAGTTCAGTCATTACCAGGAACGAAAGGAAAAGGCGAAACGAATAGGTGAAGAAATAACTGAACAGTGAACACCATTTCTTCTTTAGGCTACTTTACCCCCGCTTCAACTCGGTCATTCTTTGAAGCGCTATGATCATTGAATGCGAGGGAAGTCTCCATTTGTTGCTCTCTGAAGTCTCGAGACCCCATACTGAGTTTTACGGCGTTACTTAAAACCCCCTCAGACCTGAAAAGTCTGTTCTGTTGTTGTGTCTCTTTTTATCTCAAAGTCTTAACTGAAGCCTTCTTCTACTGAATAAAATGGGGGTTATCTGTGCACTGTGCAGGTACTTGTCCGTTCAGAATTTCAAAGTTAACAGTTAAGACAGAAAATATCAACACATTTTTTTTAAAATACAAAAACAATATTTCAAAATATTTGTGCAACATCTCTGTGACCATATAAATGAGCACTATATGAGACAGAAGAAGAGTTTGAACCTGATCAACTTTTCTCCATCACGCGCCAGTCTGTCCAATCACAGAGAGCGCGTGCGTGTGAGGCTCTCTGTGCGCGCGCGTATATGGGGGTTTTATGTTCACCCCTTCAGTAAAAGAGCTATTTAGTCAACAGCTGACCGCGACCATAGCAGCAGTCGCGTGAAGGATCGGCGCTAACAAGCAGATTTGACTGCGGAGACAAAAGAAAGATGATGTTGTGAACTTTTAAAGCTTCCTACGAGGATTATCCGTATACTGTTACAGCGCTGTTCATCGGAAGTCTCGAAGAAAAAAAGACGGTTCATATGGAAGAGAGTACCAGATACTTTCAACAGCTGCTCTATATGTCTTATGTTTATACTTTGTCGTTATGAACATTAGTGTGTTTTGAGCACAAGAGACTCGTTGCATTATTTATTTCCAAAACACTGAGGGAAAGTCCTGAAGATGATGAAGGAAGCGATGGCAGCACTTCAACTCTGTGTGTTTATTTTGGCCGTAAAGGTGAGTTATTCTGCACTATTTAAGACTTGAAAACTTGTAACTTTTTATTTAATTTCTGATGCATGGCTCTAAATAGTTTTTACTTTTCATATTTTCTTTTCTTTCTTTTTTTTTTTAATTATGGGAGCCCGGGGAGGGTTTGTAGGCTAACACTGTTTGCTATTATGTCTGTATTTAACGTTAACTGTGAACATGTTGTTGCGCGCCATCTAAAACTTGTTTTAGTATGCCCTTGTTTTTAAGCTACACGTTAAAGTAGTTTATAAATCTTATGGGCTAAAAATCGTATCCCTAAACTGTGTCAATTAATGTGAAGTACAAAAAGTGCCTGTTGTTACAACCTCTAAGTAACCCGGTTACGTTGTAACATCAAATTTAGGCTACTTGTTCAAACTAGCTCATTTCTTTGTTAACTTTCTAGTTTAAACAGAGGGAAAAAAAATCTAATTTAAAATAAATTCTATAACAAATAGGAATAAAACTTTTTTTAATTGGAGCTAACAACAATTCAAAACATATATTGACTGACTTTTCTAAACTTCAGAAAGTGTTACACATTAAACAAGAGAAACTGATTTAGATGACACTTTATTTAGCATTCTTTAACATTTTCACAAGTCAGGCATCCAATTTTACTTTTTTATATCAAACTAGCAGTTTAAGAAAGCAAAAGACAGGAAAGCAACACCCTGTGTCTCTCTGGGACCTGAATACCATAACTTTATTGTTTTTCTTTCACACAGTGCAATATCCTGCATTTGTTCTCAGTGGGTAGAAAATGTTGAATATTTACCATCCAACTGGTAAGTTTTCCAAATGATAAATTATGTTCAAAGAAATACGCCGTGCAGATGTCAAAGCAGAGACAAATGGCCCTGTGATTTATCCCCTTTATCCGAACACCAAAATAAAAAACTGCTGTTTCACTCTAAATTAAAACCGTTATCACATTACGCCTGATTCACTTGGGCTGACGTATTCAAAACCCAAACGATGAACGTTTTTTTTGCTTGATGATTTTGCATCCTTTTCAGGTCAGTGGTAGTTAATGCATTAAATGCTTCTGGCCTGATCCAGATCCATGTCGTCTCCTGGTGTGTTCAAACAGTCTGTGGAGGAGCCAGGGACAGGATCCCCCCATTGGTTGATAGGCAACCACAGCTTAAGATCTGCAGGGGCCCGGGATATCCGGAGCATTGTAATTATCATCATTTTCTCTCGGTCTGTGGAGAACGAGGGGGTATAAATCGCAGCTCAGTAATTTGACTTTCCATTTAGCCACATCACTTTACTTATTTCGGTGGGGGCCAGAACTGAGGTTTCCTCTTGAACTCACAAACTTTTTTTTTTCTCTTGTTCCCTGCTCGTTTTGATAGAGAAATCTTTGTCAACTTCTTTACTTTTTGTCAAACTGACACTTTTGTAAATGATGTTGAAGTTGTGCAGACCCGAGGCTGTGTTTAGCCTATTGTGAAATGGATCTTCTGCTACTGTTGGCTGCGGGAGATAAGATAGCGGTCAGTCTCAGTGGATGTATGTGGTTGTATGTTTGGCCGGAAGGAGTGAGGGGTCAATCCCTGTTGCCTTTGGGGGCTCATAGCTCCTTTCATGTTCTCATAATTCAGACGGCTCTTTCCAAACTCGCTCATGGCAGCACAATGTGCTTATATATTATATCATAACAGCACTGGATTTAAAGGCATAGTCAACCCAAACAGATATTACTTACTTCACCTTCAAGTCATTCCAAATCAGTATGACTTTCTTTGTTCTGGAAAGAAGATATTTTAGAAAAACGTTGGTGTGGTTTTTGTACATACAATGAAAGTTAATGGGGTACGATGTTGTGTTTTTGACTCCACTGACTTTCATTGAATGGACAAGAATAGTTCTTTAAAACATCTTCTTTTTGTGTCCCACAGGTCATACAGGTTTAGAAGGACTATTAAATGTAATTGAATTAAAATGTTTGGGTGGACTACTATCCCTTTACAAAATACCCCATCATTCAGTGTGTGTGTGGCATTATGAAGTGTGGCATCCAGACTGACATTGACTCTTAGAAGAGGGAATGAAATGTTTGGGTAGATCAAAGATGTTTTGTGTGAAGTTGTTTCATTCGTATGCATTATCTCTCTGCATTGTGGAATCAGCACTGACGTGTCTGTATTCATGCCCACCCCCGTTCCCGATCCTCAGAGCACTACATTCCTGCTCTGCCCAAATGTTTATAGGTGTAGTGATATATCATTAGTCCCCACTTTGTACATTCTATTTAGTTAGACTTAAGCACAAATTATATGGTGAGATATTGTCATCATTGAGGATCGTAAGTTCCCCTCAGATTACTTTGTTTGGTTAGTATTAAACACCACATTAGGAAAACTGTACATTCCAATGGTACTGCAAAGAAATCTCTAACCAACTTTCCAAAAATAATGTATAGCCTAGGACCCCTCCCCCAAACGATTTTTCCAATTAGTTTTAATTCAAACAGAACCTGTCAAAGTTTAGGAAACGTGTATATATATACAGTATATATATATATATGTGTGTGTGTGTGTGTGTGTGTGTGTGTGTGTATAGACCATTTCACAAGAAACAACACTGGTCCAGAAGCACTTCCTGTTTCAGTTTTTTAACACTACATAAAAGCTGGGATAAAATACAACCAACAGAACATTTAAAACTAAATCAAAAAGTTAAACAAACATCTTTAAGATGTTTTCTTTACATGTGAAATAAAGAAAACAGTTACAAACTGAAACAGGAAGTGCTTCTGGACTAGTGTTGTTTACATCTTGTGAAATGGTCTATGTGTGTGTGTGTGTGTGTTTTTGAAAGAAGTCTCTTAGTCTTAGTTTCATAATGCCAAGGCTTCATTTGTTCATTCAAAAATACAGTAAAAACATCAATAATATTGTGAAATATTATTACAAATTAAAATAACTGTTTTCTTGTTGAATATATTTTAAAAGTAATTTATTCCTGTGACACGTTTAACAATACTGTATTTTTAAAGACATAAATGTTGCCTTGGTGAGCATAAGAGACATCTTTTAAAAACAACAGTTTCCCAACTTTGGACAGGTACTATAGTAACTGTTCAAAAGTTTTGGGTTTGTAAGATTTTTCAATAATTCAGTCTCTTATGATTGTCAAGACTTTTTTGTTTGATATTTTAAAATTATGAAATATTATTACAATTCAAATTAAATCTTTTAATTGAATATACACTACCATTCAAAATGTTTTTAAAAGAAGTCTCTTATGCTTACCATGGCTGGATTTGATTAAAAAAAAAACAGTAATATTATTAAATATTACGACAAATATGAATGTATTTTAAAACTGAGATGCAAAGCTTCAAAAAATACAGATTGTTTTTTTACATAACTATTTTCAACATTATAATTAGAGCCTGACCGATAAAGGATTTTGAAGGCCGATACCGATACAAATATTTTGGGGTTTTAAAATCCGATATTCCGATATATCGGCCGATATTTTATTTATTTATTTGAAACTGGACATGATAGTCACAAATTTTGTCAAGCTTATTTGAGTTAAGAGAACTGATGGGGATGTTCTTTTAATAGTTATTCAAGCAATGTATGTCTCGTGACCAACTCAACGAGTGTTGCCAACAGGAATGGTGTAGAGTGCCCTCTGGTGGAAGAACTATACAACTCCAACACTCATGAGTCATGACATGGTTCAAGCGTGTTTCGTCCCTTTTTATTTTATTTTTGAAATATTCATTTATCGGCCATTATAACTGCCGATACCGATAGTTTGGAAAATGCCTAATATCGGCCGATAATATCGGTCTGCCGATATATCGGTCTGGCTCTAATTATAATAATAAAAAATGTTTTTCGAGCAACAAAGCAGCGTATTTGAATGATTTCTGAAGGATCCTGTGACACTGAAGTTTGAAGTAATGATACTGAAAATGTATCAGGATTAAATTAGGTTTTATATATTCAAATTGAAAACAGTTCTTTTAAATTGTAATAGTTAACAATATTACTGGGGTGTTCGGTATTTTTAATCAAATAAATGCAGCCTTGGTGAGCATAAGAGTCAACTTTTAAAAAGATTAAAAATCGTACTGATCCCACACTTTTGAATGACAATATACAGTATATATATATATATATATATATATATATATATTAACATGTCATTTATTCCTGAGACGGCAAAGCTGAATTTTTTAGCATCATTACTCCAGTCCTCAGTGCCACATGATCCTTCATAAATCATCCTAATACACTGATTTGCTGCTCAAGAAACATTTCTGATTATTATCAATGTTGTTTGGCGGCGTAATATTGTTGTGGAAACTGATTCTTTCATGAATAGGATCAAAATGGCTGAATAAAAGTAATAATTTCTTTTAAAAAAAACCCCACTAGAATCTTACTGACCCCAAACCTTTGAACGGAATATATATTTTATTTATTGACTTTATTTATTTATTACTTCAAATACCATGGACATCGAGAAGGCATTTCCGTAATATCAAAATGTGTGGTTCGACAATATGGGGTTTTGGTTAATCGCTACTCAGCTTTACATCTTTTTAAACTCTGCAAAGATCCTGGAGTTTCAGCAATAGTCAAGTGTGACTGAAATGCGGAATAAAGGTGCTCTTTTTACTCCCAAAGTGAAGGTTGTTGCCCTGTGGGTTGCTGTGGACAAATGTGTCTTAGTGTTTGAATGAGATTATGAGCTTGTGCGCTCGTTCAACAGGTTTACACACGCTCTCTTGTCCCAACAGAGATCAGAGAGAAGAAGAGCGAGACATCAGAGAGGCTGTGTGGGTTTTTGCTTTCCCTCTTTGGAGGCGCTTTACATGTTAGGCATCTGTTGGCTCTTGCCAGAACCCCAGGGGGCAGTTGGGAAGCAGAGGGGGTGTGTGAGGGTAATTTCCTAAACATATGCATGTTTAAGATGCCGCAGAACTGACCTCCGCTATCACACCTGCAGAGGTGCGGGAAACATCAAAGTGTTTTCTCTTACCCAAACAGACGCACTCACACACATCACACCCTCCCCTGAGGTCTCGAGCTGCACCGCTGTCCTCGCCGCTGATGCCTCTGTTTGAACTGGGTGCAAACACACAATGCTCCATTCCCATGAACGAGGAGTCTTTTTAAACATCCCCTATTCGCGCTTCTTCCTGCCTCATTCTTAATAACATATTTTATAGCCTAGTTGTTTGATAGGGTGTGTTGTTATACTCAGTCACTAGTATTTACACCCAAATTGGAGTGGTAAAGTCACACAGACTCCTTGAAGGATTAGTTCACTTCAGAATTAAAATTTCCTGATACTTCGTCTGATTTCTGATACTTCGTCTTCCAAACTGATGGAAATGGATAAGTACTCTGAATGTTCCGATCCAATCTGACTTGTTATGCTGAATCATACACTGTTCCTTTGTTGGGCAGAGGAGAACTGAGTCTGTTTTTTCCCAAGGTTTTTTTTTCTCCATTCTGTCACCTGATGGAGTTTTGGTTCCTTCACTGTTGCCTTGGCTTTTGGCTTGCTTAGTTGGTGGACATTTAATATTCAACAACATTATTGATCTGCCTTAGTCAAGGTGGACAGTGACTCTGTTTTCTTCTAGAAACAAACTTGTTGTATTATTTTCATGCTATGACTGTGAAGCTGCTTTGATACAGTCTGTATTGTAAAAAGTGCTATATAAATAAAGGTGACTTGATCATTTAGTCACCCCCACGTCATCCAAGATGTTCATGTCTTTCTTTCTTCAGTCGAAATGAAATTTTTTTGAGGAAAACATTCCAGGATTTTTCTCCATATAGTGGACTTTAATGGTTATCAATGGTTAGAAGGTCCAAATTGCAGTTTCATTGCAGCTCTAAAGGACTCTACACGATCCCAGCCGGGGAATAAGGGTCTTATCTAGCGAAACGATCAGTCGTTGACAATTAGCCGGGGACTACAGCTGGAAATTAGCCGTAGAGGCTAAAGCTGCTCTTGTTATCAAAAGGGACAATCCACGTCATTATAAACTAAACTACTGTTCTAATATCTAAAATGCCAAAATTGTGTGTGTATATGTTTGTATTAGAAAACATAGCGCACCTTTCACATGTTCACATGAACTTCACTTTATAATCTTTTTTTTACCTATAATCTTTATAATCACCATTTATATTGTTTTTACAGTTTTGTATTTATTCCACACATTCTTTAAACATAATTGTCTGGTTGAAGATCAGTATATCTTCTTGTTTCTGCTCTGGAGACCTCCTCTGTAGAGAGACTGAGATAGTTCCAAAAAATAACTGTGTCCTAGGGTTGTCTAATGTCACTAAAAGCAAAATAATGCTATTATTCTTGCTAATTTGAATTTGACATGTACTTGTGTGTTTTGCAGGTGGCTTTTGCCAAGGTCTGTATCAGTGAGCAGTTCACAAAAACAGGCGAATGTTGCAGTATGTGTCCTGCGGGCTCTGGCTTGGCAACCAACTGCGGCCAGGAAGACACCAAGTGTAAGCCGTGTAAAGATGGTGAGTGTTTTTAAAACACACTTTGAATAAATGCCTAAATGTGAGTATTGTTTTTTTTTTTTTTGCTTCATCTTGGGTCTGACAGAGAGTAACAATAGCATGTATCACAGTGTAAGTAATATAGATACCTATAACCTTGTGATGTAACAGTATTGTTGTTTTTTTCATATTCTTGATAAAAATCACTTAAAATCTCTCCCAGGTGTGTCGTTCTCAGACTCTGAGAGTCTTTCAGCCTGTCGACTGTGCGCCCGCTGCCCTTCTGGCATTCCTGAACTGGCCCGCTGCACGCCCACTCAGGATACCCAGTGTGACTGCGGTGAGGGTTTCTTCCTGTGGCGGGATGGTAACAGCACAAACTCGCTGTGCGCTCCCTGCAGCATGTGTGTGCATGGAAGTGGAGTGGCTCGGAAATGTGGTCCGCTGGGAAATACCGTTTGTGAGCGGTGTAAACCAGGGACTTACTCAAAGGAGAGGAGCGCCTGGAAACCCTGCGTGCCATGTTCTCGCTGTAGTGACGAAGAGGTGGAGATCAGATCCTGCCAGCCGGATTCTGACACTGTCTGTATGGGTGAGTGTTTTGTTCATTAAATTCTAGTTTTCCCCAAATCGTGCAGCCCTTAAAACAGGGTGATTCAACCGTCCTGATATAATAATGAAGCCTTATTAAAAGGATGAAAACATAACCTTAAGTAATTTCCCTTTTTATATTTTATCATTTCTTAGGTAAAAAACTGTGAAACTGTCGTTAAAATATTATAAATATTTAAAAAAACATTTTTTGTAAACTGAGTCATGTCATATGATCAAAATACATAAAAGAAAATATATACTGTATATATCATAGAGCCTGCCCCTACAGACAATATCATATTAGCAAAAATGTAGATTATTTGACATTTTTATAACATGGCAAGGTAAGTTTATATATATATATATATATGGTATAAACCCATAATAACATGATGATATTTATAAATATAGAATTTATGATATTTTAATCAAAATATACAGTTTAGTTTGAAACAAATATAATATTGTATAAAAAAAAAAATTTTTACATTTTTTTTTAAAATAATGATTAATGTGTGCACTCCCATGTATTCATTGTGTAAAAATACAACTTAGTATTTGACCCACCTGTTAGTAAACATGATTGTCAATCCAAAATACTGACTGTGTAAACGTAACCCGATATGCATGTGTGTCTTGGATGAAGTTTGTGCCAAGCTATATATAAAAACATTTATGCATGTGTGTGTGAGAGAGAGTGTATGGTTAGATTGTTAACATGTGGCTGACACCTGTGTTCAGTCAGAGACAAGCTTTTGAGAAAATTCAGCTTTCACTTTGACTTCAGATGTTCTGCTCATTCTTCAATGAGCTAAGCAACAATCCAGTCATGATCAGATTAAGAAGATAAACACGTCACATAGATTTTGTTTGATCAAATATTAAATTGTTTCGCATTTATTTATTTTTTTATAAACTGTTATTTAAAAAGTGGCATGTCCGCATTGGATTGCGTGTTAAACTGTGGCCTGAGGTGTGTTAAATCGGTTTGGTGGTTAACCAGCTGGCTATTGGGTCGCATCCCACGCTGCTCTCTGTTCTCTGCAGGGTGGAGTGACCAGTTAGACCACTTGACCTGCTGAGGTCAGGGCAGCCACACAGAGCGTTTGATCCGCACAGGCAGCCTGTGGGGTGTGTGTGTGTGTGAGAGTGAGTGGACAGAAGAATGCATGCATCTGTGTGATAGTGTGTGGGGTGGCCTCGCCTGCACGATCTATTTCAGGATGCAGGACGGGAGGCATGAATCCTCCTGACCATTCCACACTTTTCAACATTTCGATCTGGCATTTAGTCTGTCAGCTGTGCCTGCACACACTGATGATGTGTTAATCACTCACAGCAGATGTGTGTCAGATGTGAGTTTCACGTGAAGGCTAAAATGAGCATCTGCATTTTTTTTACCATCTAGGCGATTGAATGCTCTAGGCCAGGGTGTAGGCCTAATTGAGAGCTTCAAATCTAACTATTGTGAGTCTGTGTTTCACTTGATTTATAAAGACCGCACAACTACTCATTTAGTTCAACTACCAGAGGAGTATGTATGAATTCATTTTTCAGATTATATCTATTCAGTATAGAATTTTATCGAGGATTTCTTAAAAGCCTCGTCTCTTTCTCGTGAAGCCAATCTCGTGTCTCGTCTTGTGAGATAAGTGTCTCGTCACACCTAATATATAGCCTGTATACACTGTATATATCACACTACTGTTTAAAAGTTTGGGGAAAAAGTAAGCTGTTTTGGAAAAAAGTCTCTTAGCTGATCAAGGATGCTTTTTTAAATACAGTAATATAGTTAAACAGTGACATAATAATGCGATTTAAAATAATATTTATTTATTTATATATATTTTAAATGTAATTTATTTACCTAATGGCTGGATTTTCATTACTTCAGTCTTCAGTGTCATGATCCTTCAAAAATCGTTCTAATATGTTGATTTGCGGCTCAAGAAACATTTCTTATTATTAAAGGTGCTATATGTATTTTTTAGCGGCCTCTATCGGTGATGTTTCAGATTGCAACCAATTTTTACAAGAGCGCTCGTGCTCAGTCTTGTTTAGTGAACTAGACTGAACAATTTCAGTGTAACAGTAAGATCGTAGGAAGTAACATTAGTGAAACTGAACGCGTCTGGAAATGTGTATTATAAACAATATGATAGTAGTGGGATGAGTGACGTGTTATAAGACTCCATGTTGTTAGCTGCAGTGCCGTCGCATAGACTGTATATAAAAAGAGGCTCGGGAGCGCGCATGCACGTCACACACGTCACAACACAGATTTCGCAGAACATCCGACCCGGAGACTTCACATAGAAATAGGACTATTGGCCTTCAGAGGTAATAGCAAAACCCAAAAAGTGGATCATTGTAATGTGTGATTACAACCCCTTCACACACATGCAATAAAAAAAGGAATCATTTTAGAAGAAAAGTTACATTTAGGACTTTTAATGTTGAAAACAGTTGTGCTGCTTAATATATATTTTTTTGGAAACTGTGAAACATTTTTTTTTTCCAGATTTTATTTTAAATTTGATCAATTTATGCATCCTTATAGAATAAAATAGTTTATTTCATTTTTTTTTTTTATCTTTTGAACGGTAGTATATATAAAAGTTACCGGTATTTCAATATCTCATTTGTATATATGAAGCCAGTTCAAAATGATTTATTCTGTTACATTTCTTTTTGCAGTAAAAGACCTCAGCATCCTGTCCCGGCCATCTGGTTCTGATGTGCCGCGGGAATTCCCCCGATGGCCGACTCTGAGTGATGAAACCGAGAACAGGAGCAGCCCAGCACCAGGGTCCGGATCCCCTCGACTCACACCACAGGATCAAGGGGGCAACAACAACATCCTGGTCTACGTGTCTGTACTGGCCGCAGTGGTGCTCGGCCTCCTGCTCTACGTTGCCTACAAATGGTGAGGTCATACAGCGGTTTCAAGAAGAAAAACTATGCTTTACCAGATGATTTACTTACAAATTCATTCTACTTGTATATGTAAGATATAGAATACCATAATGTGTCTGTTGAGTGAAATATTATTCTTGTAGGTTTTACTGTATATAATAAGTGTGTGATTTGGGGTGTGTGTTCAGCTGGAAGTCATGTCAGCAGAAGCAGGCTCTGGTGAAAGCACGGGTTGGCGAGTTGAATAATGCCGGCGAAGGAGAGAAATTACACAGCGACAGTGGCGTGTTCCTGGACTGTCAAAGCCTTCAGGAAAGCCAGCCCAGCAAAGGTATGAGAGAACCGCTTAAACACAGAGACATTGTCTAGGGCTGAGAATCCATACAGGTCTCCTGATTTGACTTGATTCTAGAAATAAAGACCGCAAACTCAAAACTATTTATTTTTAAGAACTGACTCGTCATTCGTTCTATTCTTTTGCTGTTTTGAACGTCTAATAAGAATTATTTGTACTATTTATTCGTCTCTTTTTACTATTCATTAAAACAAGCAGCTTATACGAGTCCTTTGTACTATTCATTTATCTTTTTGAACTGTTCATTAAAGGAACCATCTCATAAGATGAATTTGTTCTATTCATTCATCTTTTGAACTGTTCATTGAAGGAACAAGCTCCTAAGAGTCATTTGTTATATTCTTTTGTCTTTGTGAGCCGTTTATTAAAGTAACTGGCTCGTAAGAGTTATTTTTTGTTCTAATTATTTGTCTATTTGAACTGTTCATTAAAATAACTTTCATTTCTTCTATTTATTCATTTTGTTATTAAAATATCCAACTTTATAAGACTCATTTCTTTTTGGGAATCATAAGACTTCAATGGTTGTGCGGTACGTTTTTTTTCTTTTTCTTTTAATAACCAGTTCATAAGACTTGTTCATATAAAATAATCACAAACATTGCACAATTTGTTTTTGATTCACTAAAAACAATTGGTTCAAAAGAGTCGTTTGTTGGACAGTCGATTACACTGGTCATGGTGAATGTTTGTTTTAACATTTATTTGCATGTATTGTTACTCTTAGGCCCCGTTTACCACTGGTATTAAGATGTGTTTTGGTCAAACGGATCACAAGTAGACAAAGGAGACACATACACGTTTATACCTGGTATTTTAATCCGTCTTTTTTGTCCTACGTGTTGGTTTTTCAGATCTTTTGATCTAGTGGACAAAATAAGTTTGCGCAAATTACATATAAGTGTGTCCGGAGACGACTGAAAAACACACGGCGAGCAGCAGCTTTCGTTTCTGCTCTGACAGCTGCAAGACCACACCGAACGCTGTGAGTGCGTTTTAGAAATCAGGGATGGTGAGAGAACATTGTGCTTGGTGCATTTTCGTCTTCAAACAAAACTTGGGTCTCCAGCCAACAAGCTTTAAATCCTGTCTGGCTGGCGTGCTTCTCATAACATTTACGTGTTAGGTCAGCAAGTCATCCGATGAACCAAAACACATCTCAATACCAGGTGTAAACAGGTCCTTAGTAAGTTGCTTTAACTAATAGTATCTGCTAAATGGCTGATTAGTAATTATCTGATGGCTTTCTCATGCTCTCGGCAGGCAGCAAACGGGACAGCAAACAAGACACGCGGCTTTATGTAAACCTGCCTCCCCACAGGCAGGAGGAGGTAGAGGGGCTTCTCGCAGAGGGGGGCAGTCGGAGCTGGAGGCAGCTGGCCGCCACGCTCGGTTACGAACAGGACCGCGTGGACGTCTTTGGACGGGGCCAGGACCCCATCCACACCCTCTTAACTGATTGGGCCCAACAGGAAGGGTCAACGTTGGGCCTGCTCTGCTCCGCTCTGGCTCGCATCGAGCGGCCGGACATCATCACCGCCCTCACCGCCACCTCTCAAGGAGTGTCAGTAGTCTGAATACTTGAATATGTTGCTTACGCCTTCGTGAAAGTGAAAGAGACACTAAAATAATAGAGGAAGAGCATCAACCGACTCATTTTCGAAGGCGAATGCCTTGCAGCGTGCACTAAGACTTTGAAGAGCAGGATTGGACATAATAAACATAACGTTTCACTTATGAATTTTGTTTCAACAGCTTGAGATGTTCCGCCACCTCAAAAGATTTTCTGCTCGAGACAGATGTTTCCTCCAGGATTCGTGGGCAGTTTTAAGCTTAATAAGATCTTCTTTGTAGTGTCAAAACAAACTCTGTTTTCTCCGAGACATATTCGTGCTGAACAATTTCATTGTCAGTGTTTTTGGGTGGTTTTGGTATCAAAGAACACGGACATTTCTGAACATTTCTGCGGCCTCATGAATGGCAGTTTTCCATTTTTGTGGAATGGCATCATAGTAACAAAGAGAGCCTCATGCTTGCGATTCAATCGTGCTTTTATATTTCAGTGCTTCTGTCATTCGAACAACGATCAACACCGAAGTATTCAGCTTGTATACTGTGGTTTGTCAAGGCCAATGTTACACTGTTTAGGTGTTTAATGGTTTCCAAAGAGGAAAACCACTAAATGGGCTGCACAAGGGAGTTTTATATTCGAAAATGTGTATATATACAGTAGGGTTGGGTATCGAGAATCGAGTATCGATTGGAACCGGGACTAACTTTTCGTTTTTCCCGGAGTCGTTCAAAAGTTAAAATTTCAATTCCTAGTTTCGATATTCATAGTCCACCGAGCGGAAGAAGAAACTGCTGAACAACACCAGCGAAAAAGCATCTACCGGAAGTGTTGGCATAACCGCGCGAGTCAAACATAAGTAGCTTACGTCGGCGGTCCAAAGTGTGGCTTCACTTTTCTAAAAATTAACGAAATCTCGGCAAAATGCAAAATTTGTGACAAGTATTTGTGACAGAAGGAGTATTTCCTTCAGAAAGACCGTTGGTTAGCAAGGTTAGCTAAACTTTTTTGACCCTGCCTCTTAAAAGAATCGAAATCGAGAATCGTTAGGAACCGGAATCGAAACAAGGAATCGGAATCAGAATCGTTCAAATTCAAACGATACCCAACCCTAATATACAGTCAAGTTGCCTTAGCGAATGATCCTCTTTGATTTAGACAAAAGATGTCTCATTCACAATGTGCTTGGTTTGCACTTTAATCAACAATGCAACCTAAAAGCAAAGTTATGTTTTGTGTTTTATGTGAGAGAAAAACTCTGGTGCCTTTGACTTTTAACGCTCAGGTTTGTGCTTTGTTGGTTTTCTCTACCATGTATGTATTTTACGGTCATTTCTGTGTGTTAGTGCTGAGACTTGATGGTTTCCGCGCTGAGAGGCTTTTTCATATTAATAACATGTTATATGTTATGTATCTATCTCGTATGTTTGTCCTTTTTTAATAATGAAATATTGATGTTTAGAGGTATCTTTGTATTTTTAAAGAAAATAAATAATACATTGTGTGAGCAAAGAAGTAGTATTGTATGACACTAATGATGTATATTGGTGTAGTGTTGCAGTGAAAACATGAACCTGGAATTATAGAAAATATATTTTTCTGCACCATTAACCCAAACAGTCAAATCTGGAGCCGCCAGGTCTGATTATCCTCTTGTTGATTTAATCGTAATACTACACACATCTCTTTGCCCTTCCTGTACATTTAAGCAACATGCTCTGAATAATAGTATTTCACTTTAAAACCATAGCAGAAGGTGAAGCTGTTTAGTTTTCTTTTTTTTTTTTTTTTTTTTTTTTTTTTTAGTTAATTGCTCAAATTGGCAAAAGAGAGAGCTGCGTGTAATGTAAATCTTTTTGACACCCAAAAGTTTGTTGTTTTAATGCCAACTCGACACCCAATCAAAAGCAGCAGTTTCTTGGCAGTCAGAATATCTGATGTAGTGACAAGCGTTCACAATAGACTGCTTTGTTTACATAATACGTGTTGTTGCCTGTACATCTTCCTGTGATTTATAACAAATGTCAGGATTGTAAGAGTGATTTAAACAGTGGGAACTCAAGTCACCGACCAATCATACAGATTGTTTCAAAGCAAAAAAATTGCAGTTTTGACAGAACCGGGCTAATTATTGTCATACTTTCTGGTTCTGGTAAGAACTCGAGCTGCTGCGTTTTGGACCAGCTGGAATATTTTTTTTTATTAAGTATACAGGGCAACCAGCCAGTAGAGCATTACAATAATCTAGCCTTGAGGTCATGAACGCATGAACTAACTGTTCCGAATTTTTCATTGAGAGCACATGTCGTAGTTTAGATATACTTTTAAGATGGAAGAATGTGGTTTTACAGATGCTAGAAACATGGTATCAAAGAGCACACCCAGGTTTCTAACTGACGACTGTACGCCATATACTGAACTTTTGATCGACATGACACCTCTTCGTTTACTGCAACAAACTGATAACAGTCAGATAAGTATGATTTGAATCATGCCACTGCAATTTCATAAATGCCAACATAATTTTCGAGTCTATTCAAAAGAATGTTGTGGTCAATCGAGTAACACTAATAGAGAGATACAGCCACGATTGGTTGATAACAGCAAATCATTTGTAACTCTAACGAGAAGCACACACTTGATGGGGCACAGTTTATTTCCACAGTATGGAGAACAAAAAAGTATGGATTGTGAGTCAATGGGGCCCATCAACTGTTTGGTTACAAAGATTCCTCAAAATATCTTCTTTTGTGTTCTGCAGGAGAAAGACATTCATACAGGTTTGGACTTCAGGGTGAGTAAATGACAGATTTTGTTCAGAACATTTTTGGGTGAACTCTCCCTTTAAGGCAACAACTGCATGAAGTAAGCCTCCACAGAACTTAATTTGCCTATATGCTGATTTCACGCACCCGACATTTTGAAATCGAAAGCGAGGCTTCGGTGGGAAGAACCCCGGAAGAACAGATAGACAACAACACTGCCTTGGACTACCAACCTGAAGCTGCTGCCACAATTTACACTATTGTATGTTAATATCCAATATAGGATATGTATAGTTCCTTCCTGCTTCTTTTTTTTAAGTTCTGAATTATATATATATATATATATATATATATATATATATATATATAAATTTAATTTATAAATGAATTTCACTGTATATAGTCTAAAGTATGAAAGAAATGTATGTACATTTTTAGAATAACTAATTTCTACATTAAAGGGATAGTTCACTTTGAAATTAATTTTTGATATGTTTTAGCTTACCTCAAGGGCATCCAAGACGTAGGTGTCTTTGTTTCCACAGCATTTTCAATTTTGGCATTTTTTGAAGATTTTGGAAGTTTTACCTTTCACTAAACATATTTTGATATATCGAAATCGTCTTCCATTGCGATTTCCCGTATATCTAACAATGCGTGACGTAGACGCGCGAGAGATCACTTCCGGCGTAACGTCTGGAGACGGTTCAGTTCGGTTCAGTTGGACATCTGATTCAGATTAGTCAAAATTTCAAAATTTTGACCCGAAAAAAAAACGACAGTGTTACCCCTTACGTTTTTTTCAGTTTTCGGGCGAAAAATCAAGTTTCTCCAATCTTCTCAAAACTCTGGATTATGATAGAGGGCCGCGAGACTTTGACCTGAGCGCAAAAATGGAGGCTCTAGACCCTTCCAGAGCTGAGATATCGAAACTAAAAATTTCGACCCGAAAAAAAACGACAGTGTTACCCCTTACGTTTTTTTCAGTTTTCGGGCGAAAAATCAAGTTTCTCCAATCTTCTCAAAACTCTGGATTATGATAGAGGGCCGCAAGACTTTGACCTGAGCGCAAAAAATGGAGGCTCTAGACCCTTCCAGAGCTGAGATATCGAAACTCAAAATTTCAACCCGAAAAAAAAAACGACAGTGTTACCCCTTACGTTTTTTTCAGTTTTCGGGCGAAAAATCAAGTTTCTCCAATCTTCTCAAAACTCTGGATTATGATAGAGGGCCGCGAGACTTTGACCTGAGCGCAAAAAATGGAGGCTCTAGACCCTTCCAGAGCTGAGATATCGAAACTCAAAATTTCGACCCGAAAAAAAAACGACAGTGTTACCCCTTACGTTTTTTTCAGTTTTCGGGCGAAAAATCAAGTTTCTCCAATCTTCACAAAACTCTGGATTATGATAGAGGGCCGCGAGACTTTGACCTGAGCGCAAAAATGGAGGCTCTAGACCCTTCCAGAGCTGAGATATCGAAACTCAAAATTTCGACCCGAAAAAAAACCGACAGTGTTACCCCTTACGTTTTTTTCAGTTTTCGGGCGAAAAATCAAGTTTCTCCAATCTTCTCAAAACTCTGGATTATGATAGAGGGCCGCGAGACTTTGACCTGAACGCAAAAATGGAGGCTCTAGACCCTTCCAGAGCTGAGATATCGAAACTCAAAATTTCGACCCGGAAAAAAAACGACAGTGTTACCCCTTACGTTTTTTTTTCAGTTTTCGGACGAAAAATCAAGTTTCTCCAATCTTCTCAAAACTCTGGATTATGATAGAGGGCCGCGAGACTTTGACCTGAGCGCAAAAATGGAGGCTCTAGACCCTTCCAGAGCTGAGATATCGAAACTCAAAATTTCAACCCGAAAAAAAAACGACAGTGTTACCCCTTACGTTTTTTTCAGTTTTCGGGCGAAAAATCAAGTTTCTCCAATCTTCTCAAAACTCTATATTATGATAGAGGGCCATGAGACTTAAACCTGAGTGCAAAAATGGAGGCTCTAGACCCTTCCAGAGCTGAGATATCAAAACTCAAAATTTCGACCCGAAAAAAAAAAATGACAGTGGTACCCCTTTCGTTTTTTTTTTTAGACGAAAAATGAAGTTTCTCCAATCCTCTCAAAACTCTGGATTCTGATAGAGGGCCATGAGACTTAAACCTGAGTGCAAAAATGGAGGCTCTAGACCCTTCCAGAGCTGAGATATCGAAACTCAAAATTTCGACCCGAAAAAAAAAACGACAGTGGTACGCCTTTCGTTTTTTTTTTTCGGGCGAAAAATAAAGTTTCTCCAATCTTCTTAAAACTCTGGATTCTAATAGAGGGCCATGAGACTTAAACCTGAGTGCAAAAATGGAGGCTCTAGACCCTTCCAGAGCTGAGATATCGAAACTCAAAATTTCGACCCGAAAAAAAAACGACAGTGTTACCCCTAACGTTTTTTTCAGTTTTCGGGCGAAAAATCAAGTTTCTCCAATCTTCTCAAAACTCTGGATTATGATAGAGGGCCATGAGACTTAAACCTGAGTGCAAAAATGGAGGCTCTAGACCCTTCCAGAGCTGAGATATCGAAACTCAAAATTTCGACCCGAAAAAAAAAACGACAGTGTTACCCCTTACGTTTTTTTCAGTTTTTGGGCGAAAAATCAAGTTTCTCCAATCTTCTCAAAACTCTGGATTATGATAGAGGGCCGCGAGACTTTGACCTGAGCGCAAAAATGGAGGCTCTAGACCCTTCCAGAGCTGAGATATCGAAACTCAAAATTTCGACCCGAAAAAAAAACGACAGTGTTACCCCTTACGTTTTTTTCAGTTTTTGGGCGAAAAATCAAGTTTCTCCAATCTTCTCAAAACTCTGGATTATGATAGAGGGCCGCAAGACTTTGACCTGAGCGCAAAAATGGAGGCTCTAGACCCTTCCAGAGCTGAGATATCGAAACTCAAAATTTCGACCCGAAAAAAAAACGACAGTGTTACCCCTTACGTTTTTTTCAGTTTTCGGGCGAAAAATCAAGTTTCTCCAATCTTCTCAAAACTCTGGATTATGATAGAGGGCCGCGAGACTTTGACCTGAGCGCAAAAATGGAGGCTCTAGACCCTTCCAGAGCTGAGATATCGAAACTCAAAATTTCGACCCGAAAAAAAAACGACAGTGTTACCCCTTACGTTTTTTCAGTTTTCGGGCGAAAAATCAAGTTTCTCCAATCTTCTCAAAACTCTGGATTATGATAGAGGGCCATGAGACTTTGACCTGAGTGCAAAAATGGAGGCTCTAGACCCTTCCAGAGCTGAGATATCGAAACTCAAAATTTCGACCCGAAAAAAAAAACGACAGTGTTACCCCTTACGTTTTTTTCAGTTTTTGGGCGAAAAATCAAGTTTCTCCAATCTTCTCAAAACTCTGGATTATGATAGAGGGCCGCGAGACTTTGACCTGAGCGCAAAAATGGAGGCTCTAGACCCTTCCAGAGCTGAGATATCGAAACTCAAAATTTCGACCCGAAAAAAAACCGACAGTGTTACCCCTTACGTTTTTTTCAGTTTTCGGGCGAAAAATCAAGTTTCTCCAATCTTCTCAAAACTCTGGATTATGATAGAGGGCCGCGAGACTTTGACCTGAGCGCAAAAATGGAGGCTCTAGACCCTTCCAGAGCTGAGATATCGAAACTCAAAATTTCGACCCGAAAAAAAAAACGACAGTGTTACCCCTTACGTTTTTTTCAGTTTTCGGGCGAAAAATCAAGTTTCTCCAATCTTCTCAAAACTCTGGATTATGATAGAGGGCCGCGAGACTTTGACCTGAGCGCAAAAATGGAGGCTCTAGACCCTTCCAGAGCTGAGATATCGAAACTCAAAATTTCGACCCGAAAAAAAAACGACAGTGTTACCCCTTACGTTTTTTTTCAGTTTTCGGGCGAAAAATCAAGTTTCTCCAATCTTCTCAAAACTCTGGATTATGATAGAGGGCCGCGAGACTTTGACCTGAGCGCAAAAATGGAGGCTCTAGACCCTTCCAGAGCTGAGATATCGAAACTCAAAATTTCGACCCGAAAAAAAAACGACAGTGTTACCCCTTACGTTTTTTTCAGTTTTCGGGCGAAAAATCAAGTTTCTCCAATCTTCTCAAAACTCTGGATTATGATAGAGGGCCGCGAGACTTTGACCTGAGCGCAAAAATGGAGGCTCTAGACCCTTCCAGAGCTGAGATATCGAAACTCAAAATTTCGACCCGAAAAAAAAAACGACAGTGTTACCCCTTACGTTTTTTTCAGTTTTCGGGCGAAAAATCAAGTTTCTCCAATCTTCTCAAAACTCTGGATTATGATAGAGGGCCGCGAGACTTTGACCTGAGCGCAAAAATGGAGGCTCTAGACCCTTCCAGAGCTGAGATATCGAAACTCAAAATTTCGACCCGAAAAAAAAACGACAGTGTTACCCCTTACGTTTTTTTCAGTTTTCGGGCGAAAAATCAAGTTTCTCCAATCTTCTCAAAACTCTGGATTATGATAGAGGGCCGCGAGACTTTGACCTGAGCGCAAAAATGGAGGCTCTAGACCCTTCCAGAGCTGAGATATCGAAACTCAAAATTTCGACCCGAAAAAAAAACGACAGTGTTACCCCTTACGTTTTTTTTCAGTTTTCGGGCGAAAAATCAAGTTTCTCCAATCTTCTCAAAACTCTGGATTATGATAGAGGGCCGCGAGACTTTGACCTGAGCGCAAAAATGGAGGCTCTAGACCCTTCCAGAGCTGAGATATCGAAACTCAAAATTTCGACCCGAAAAAAAAAACGACAGTGTTACCCCTTACGTTTTTTTCAGTTTTCGGGCGAAAAATCAAGTTTCTCCAATCTTCTCAAAACTCTGGATTATGATAGAGGGCCGCGAGACTTTGACCTGAGCGCAAAAATGGAGGCTCTAGACCCTTCCAGAGCTGAGATATCGAAACTCAAAATTTCGACCCGAAAAAAAAACGACAGTGTTACCCCTTACGTTTTTTTCAGTTTTCGGGCGAAAAATCAAGTTTCTCCAATCTTCTCAAAACTCTGGATTATGATAGAGGGCCGCGAGACTTTGACCTGAGCGCAAAAATGGAGGCTCTAGACCCTTCCAGAGCTGAGATATCGAAACTCAAAATTTCGACCCGAAAA
The DNA here is from genome assembly GCF_016745375.1 of Pimephales promelas. The sequence goes on along the minus strand of NW_024121199.1, from coordinate 2,975,363 downwards.
AAAAAACGACAGTGTTACCCCTTACGTTTTTTTCAGTTTTCGGGCGAAAAATCAAGTTTCTCCAATCTTCTCAAAACTCTGGATTATGATAGAGGGCCGCGAGACTTTGACCTGAGCGCAAAAATGGAGGCTCTAGACCCTTCCAGAGCTGAGATATCGAAACTCAAAATTTCGACCCGAAAAAAAAACGACAGTGTTACCCCTTACGTTTTTTTCAGTTTTCGGGCGAAAAATCAAGTTTCTCCAATCTTCTCAAAACTCTGGATTATGATAGAGGGCCGCGAGACTTTGACCTGAGCGCAAAAATGGAGGCTCTAGACCCTTCCAGAGCTGAGATATCGAAACTCAAAATTTCGACCCGAAAAAAAAACGACAGTGTTACCCCTTACGTTTTTTTTCAGTTTTCGGGCGAAAAATCAAGTTTCTCCAATCTTCTCAAAACTCTGGATTATGATAGAGGGCCGCGAGACTTTGACCTGAGCGCAAAAATGGAGGCTCTAGACCCTTCCAGAGCTGAGATATCGAAACTCAAAATTTCGACCCGAAAAAAAAACGACAGTGTTACCCCTTACGTTTTTTTCAGTTTTCGGGCGAAAAATCAAGTTTCTCCAATCTTCTCAAAACTCTGGATTATGATAGAGGGCCGCGAGACTTTGACCTGAGCGCAAAAATGGAGGCTCTAGACCCTTCCAGAGCTGAGATATCGAAACTCAAAATTTCGACCCGAAAAAAAAAACGACAGTGTTACCCCTTACGTTTTTTTCAGTTTTCGGGCGAAAAATCAAGTTTCTCCAATCTTCTCAAAACTCTGGATTATGATAGAGGGCCGCGAGACTTTGACCTGAGCGCAAAAATGGAGGCTCTAGACCCTTCCAGAGCTGAGATATCGAAACTCAAAATTTCGACCCGAAAAAAAAACGACAGTGTTACCCCTTACGTTTTTTTTCAGTTTTCGGGCGAAAAATCAAGTTTCTCCAATCTTCTCAAAACTCTGGATTATGATAGAGGGCCGCGAGACTTTGACCTGAGCGCAAAAATGGAGGCTCTAGACCCTTCCAGAGCTGAGATATCGAAACTCAAAATTTCGACCCGAAAAAAAAACGACAGTGTTACCCCTTACGTTTTTTTCAGTTTTCGGGCGAAAAATCAAGTTTCTCCAATCTTCTCAAAACTCTGGATTATGATAGAGGGCCGCGAGACTTTGACCTGAGCGCAAAAATGGAGGCTCTAGACCCTTCCAGAGCTGAGATATCGAAACTCAAAATTTCGACCCGAAAAAAAAAACGACAGTGTTACCCCTTACGTTTTTTTCAGTTTCGGGCGAAAAATCAAGTTTCTCCAATCTTCTCAAAACTCTGGATTATGATAGAGGGCCGCGAGACTTTGACCTGAGCGCAAAAATGGAGGCTCTAGACCCTTCCAGAGCTGAGATATCGAAACTCAAAATTTCGACCCGAAAAAAAAAACGACAGTGTTACCCCTTACGTTTTTTTCAGTTTTCGGGCGAAAAATCAAGTTTCTCCAATCTTCTCAAAACTCTGGATTATGATAGAGGGCCGCGAGACTTTGACCTGAGCGCAAAAATGGAGGCTCTAGACCCTTCCAGAGCTGAGATATCGAAACTCAAAATTTCGACCCGAAAAAAAAAAACGACAGTGTTACCCCTTACGTTTTTTTCAGTTTTCGGGCGAAAAATCAAGTTTCTCCAATCTTCTCAAAACTCTGGATTATGATAGAGGGCCGCGAGACTTTGACCTGAGTGCAAAAATGGAGGCCCTAGACCCTGCCAGAGCTGAGATATCGAAACTCAAAATTTCGACCCCAAAAAAAAACGACAGTGGTACCCCTTTCATTTTTTTTTTCGGGCGAAAAATTAAGTTTCTCCAATCTTCTCAAAACTCTGGATTCTGATAGAGGGCCATGAGACTTAAACCTGAGTGCAAAAATGGAGGCTCTAGACCCTTCCAGAGCTGAGATATCGAAACTCAAAATTTCGACCCGAAAAAAAAAACGACAGTGGTACCCCTTTCGTTTTTTTTGTTTTTTTTTGGCGAAAAATTAAGTTTCTCCAATCTTCTCAAAACTCTGGATTCTGATAGAGGGCCATGAGACTTAAACCTGAGTGCAAAAATGGAGGCTCTAGACCCTTCCAGATTTGAGATATCGAATCTCAAAATTTCGACCCGAAAAAAAAACGACAGTGGTACCCCTTTCGTTTTTTTTTTTGGGCGAAAAATGAAGTTTCTCCAATCTTCTCAAAACTCTGGATTCTGATAGAAGGCCATGAGACTTAAACCTGGGTGCAAAAATGGAGGCTCTAGATCCATTCAGAGCTGAGATATCGAATCTCAAAATTTCGACCCGAAAAAAAAATGACAGTGGTACCCCTTTCGGTTTTTTTTCGGGCGAAAAATGAAGTTTCTCCAATCTTCTCAAAACTCTGGATTCTGATAGAGGGCCATGAGACTTAAACCTGAGTGCAAAAATGGAGGCTCTAGACCCTTCCAGAGCTGAGATATCGAATCTTAAAATTTCGATCCGAAAAAAAAAAAACGACAGTGTTACCCCTTACGTTTTTTTTTTGTTTGTTTTTTCGGGCGAAAAATGAAGTTTCTCCAATCTTCTCAAAACTCTGGATTCTGATAGAGGGCCATGAGACTTAAACCTGAGTGCAAAAATGGAGGCTCTAGACGAAATTTTGGGTCGAAATTTTGAGTTTCTCTGAACCTTCTTGAAACTCTGGATTCTGATAGAGGGCCATGCGACTTAGACCTGAGTGCAAAAATGGAGGCTCTAGACCCTTCCTGAGCTGAGATCCCTGTAGCATTATATTATCGCGGACGGTGGAATTTCGGGACGGCCCTTGGTGCCACAGACTCAGGGGCCTCTCTAAATTCATTTAAAAAAAGGAATCAGTGGAGTGGAATGCTCAGTCCATCTTACCCAAAATTTTATATTTGTATTATATTTTAACTCTTTTTTTCTATAAAAAGTTTAATATATTTAATTATAGTTTTTCCTAACCATTTATTTGCAATTGATTTTCTGGTAAAGTTCCAAGGCTTCATTATATTTGTGTAAAGACTTTAGTGAGGTGTATTTTCAGCCATGATGTTTTCCATTTTCTACAGGTTCCAGAGTTCATCCAGTTCCTCACCGTCAAAGGAGATCCACAAACGAGTGCAGAGAATCCTCAGCAGCTCTGGTCCCCGCTGCAAGCTTTCCTTTGTACGTCACCCCTGAGATTGCAACGCATGTAATGCTGTCATTCAATGCGCACGTTAACCCATGCAAACTGATTCTCCAAAACACTCATTATAGCACATGTCAGTGTTTCAAACGTCCTCCATTGATTCTGTCAGGCACTCTGTATTCTTCACATCCATTGTGTCAGGATGTGCTGCCACTGTCTTTCAGGAAGTGAACGAGGTAATCACCTTACGTGCTCATTCTTTCTGTTCGCGCGAGTCGTGGGCCGCTTAAACGCATCACCGCCCACGCCGTGTTTTGCTGGAAGACCCTGACGAGAAAGAAAAGCGAAAGAGTTCTAATTATTCTAAAGCTTCCCCAAATCCTTCCATAGAGGAAAAAAAGGAGCACATGTTCAGTGGTAGGGAGGTCTACAGGCTCATCTTTTAGAGAGGGGAGAGATTCCATAGTCGGGTGCCAAGCTCTGTGTGGCTGAAGCCCAGCTCGAGAAAGGAAATGTGTAATCCACTTCAGAGTTATCGTAAGTCGAGAAGGGCTAGGGTTTTTTTTTTTAAAAATTGTTTTAATCAAGCTCAATTGAAGATGCTTTTGTTAGTTTCACTCTTTGTTGCATTAGCAGATTTTGGAGATATTCAGCAACACTGCTTTGTGCCAACATATTGATTAAACCATTTTTTGATGGTGTTTTTAGAGAATACTTTCCACAACTTAAATATGTGTGTGTTGTCAGGATGAAGAGAGTGAGGCGGGTTCATGTGGGTCCACCCACCCACAACATGGTGACAGCTGGCTGCCGCAGGACAGGTAAACAACACCTCATTTCAGACTTTTTAGGATTTTTGGTCTAAATTGAAATTGAAAGAATCTTTCTATAATGTGTAAACTTAGTATCATACTTATATACTGTTTTGTACTAAGATACTCCTACATGTTACAAATAACATAAAATGTGTCTTCAAGGATAGAAATTGAAAATGTGAATTTGTTATAGTTGAGTTTGCAACATACAATTATTAATTTTTATTTGACTTTTAATAAAAAATTTATTTTATCTGTACTGCAGGCTAATTCCTGGGGAACCATCTGTTCATTTAGACAACGGCACATTTTGGAGTAACAGAGCGGCCGTCTACTCTGGGAAGCCTCACAGAGCTGTGTTTGAGGACAGTTTGAGCAAAATCTACAAGAACCTCTACAGAAACGCTTCACAGCCAGGACACGGTGGAGAAAGCAGCTGGACACAATGACCAAAGACATGCAACTAGTCTTTTAATGCAGTGGTTTTCAATCATGGTCCTGGAAACCCACTTTTCTGAATATCGTCCACTTGGAATTATAAGGTTCTATAAGCCCTGGAGGCTGACGAGGGCATGGCTGAATTAGAGCAGGAAGCCTCCAGGGCGGAGCAGGCTGAGGGCATGACCAGAGCGGAGCAGGACGAGGGCGTGGCTGAGCAAGCTGAGGGCGTGACCAGGGTGGAGCAGGATGTGGGCGTGGCAGAGCAGGCTGAGGGCGTGACCAGGGCAGAGCAGGACATAGACGTGACCGAACAGGCTGAGGGCGGAGCAGGACATGGACGTGGCAGAGCAGGCTGAGGGCGTGGCCAGGGCGTTGCCAGGGCGGAGCAGGATGAGGGCATTGCCAGGATGGTGAAGACCCAACTCCAAACAAGTACAAGGAAGACTGGCAGAAGAATACATACACTATCCATGAAACATAATCAAGAACCGACAAGCACAGACTGAACCAGAGAGAACTAAATACAGATAGGTGGATGATTGAGGGAGTGAGTTCAGGTGTGGAGACAAGAGGATGCTGGGAAGTCTAGTGAAGATGACGAAGACAGAATGGTGCAGTCAAAGACTTGACAATTATAGTCAGTGAATAATTTTTCAATGATTATTAAACTTTATGAATTAATTTGCTGAAGCATGTCGATTTTCTTGCAGTTCTTAAAGTCTTAAAGTGTCTTATTTTTTACCATATTAAGGCTTATAGGTCAAATATTTAACAATTTAATTAACGGGGTCTTAATTACAACAATAAACGTTTGCAAGTTATTTCAGCCATATTGAGGTCTAGAGAGAAAGCCATTTTACCCGGTCCACTTTAGCTGGAATAAGGTCCTGCTCGGATGTATTACAGTGGCTGCTTTCTGTCTAAGCAAAAGAAAGATTAAAGTATAATTTGTGCAATAATGTGTTTAAATACCCACCAAATTGATATCAAAAATGAAGATTATGCACTGGGGAAAATATTTAGACCTACCTTGCTTAATTTGAAATGTTCTAAATACATGGAAGTGCTAAAAAAAATAAATAAATAAATGTCATAGAAAGGATAAAATTTTACTTTCTAACACATGTTGAGACATTGTTACAACATTATTATTTTTTATTTAATGTTCAAATAATGTTAGAATTAGAAGGTTCTATCTGCATTTGATCCATTCCAAAAATCCCCATTTACAAATTTGAGAGGATTTTGATATTTTATGTTTAGAATACATTTAGGGACCCTGTTATTTTCATGTTTGAAAGAAACTTGTTCCCCATATAAATTTTCCTATATGTAATGCAAAAACTTTGAAGCGCAATATCTCAAAACTGCTCAGAATGCAGATAGAACCTTATAATTCCAATGGGACGTAGTGTGTGTAATCTTCTGCCAGTCTTCCTTGTACCTGCTTGGAGTTTTTGAGTAAATGTTTTGTATTGAAGCTTTGCTTCAGCCTATAAGCCTAAGATATGTTGTGTATCGCCCTTATTCAAAGGGATAGGTTACCCAAAAATAATAATTCTGTTAACATTTACGAACTCTCAAATTTTTCCAAACCTGTATACTGGTAAATGTCTTTGTTCTGCTGAACACAAAGGAAGATATTTGAAAGAATGTTTGTAATCAAGCCCAAGTCTCAGGCCCCATTGACTACCATAGATTTTTTTTTCCTACTACAGTAGTCAATGGGGCCCAAGAGCAGTTTAGTTACCAACATTCTTCAAAATATCTTACTTTGTTCAGCAGAACAAAGACATTTATACAGGTTTAAAACAACTTAAGGGTGACAAATGATAATTTAAATTTTTGGGTGAAGTATCCCTTTAAAGGGTTAGTTCACCCAAAAATGAAGATTCTGTCAGTATTTACTCGCCCTCATTTTGTTCCAAACCTCTATGTGTTTATTTGTTCTGCTGAACACAAAGGAAGATATTTGGAAGAATGTTTTAATCAAACAGATCTCATTCCCCATTGACTACCATAGTATGTATTTTTTCCTACTATGGTAGTCAATGGGGAATGAGATCTGTTTGATTAAACATTCTTCCAAATATCTTCCTTTGTGTTCAGCAGAACAAATAAACACATAGAGGTTTGGAACAACATGAGGGCGAGTAAATACTGACAGAATTTTTATTTTTGGGTGAACTAACCCTTTAAAGGGATACTCCACTTTTTTTTGGAAATATCTGGTTCTGGCAGTACCACTTTTAGCATAGCTTAGCATACATCATTGAAGTGCACAAGACCATTAGCATTTCTCAGAAAAAAAATGACCAAGTGTTTTGATATTTTTTCTATTTAAAACTTGACTCTTCTGTAGTTACATTAAGACAGATGGAAAATGTAAAGTTGTGAACTTGTGATTTTCTAGGCTGATATGACTAGGAACTATACTCTCATTCCTGCGTAATAATCAGGAAACTTCACTGCCGTACCAGGAGTGCAGCAGGCGTAATGTCATGACGCAGCGCCTGAAAATAGTCCCCAGCTTCCAACGTGACCGGGACTAAGTTTGTGTAGTCATCGCGCCTGCTGCACTCATGGTACGGCAGTAAAGTTTCTTGATTATTACACAGGAATGAGAGTAGATCAGCCTAGAAAATCGAAACTTTACATTTTCCGTCGGTCTTAATGCACTATTTAACTATAGAAGAGTCAAGTTTTAAATAGGAAAAATATAAAAACACTTTGGTAATTTTTTGGGGAGAAATGCTAATGGTCTTGTGCACTTTAATGATGTATGCTAAGCTATGCCAAAAGTGGTACTGGCAGAACCGGAGATCGGCTGAATGGATTCAAAAAAGGTAAAACTCAACAGTCTGACTCTGGGGGAGTTATAAAATGAGCCTATTTCCAAAAAAAAAAGTGTAATATCCCTTTAACATGAGCTTCATGAACTGCACAGAGGGTATCAGATAAGACATACATACATACATGCATACATACATCTTCTTCCGCTTCATCCGGGGCCGGGTCGCGGGGGCAGCAGTCTAAGCAGAGATGCTCAGACTTCCCTCTCCCTAGACACTTCCTCCAGCTCTTCTGGGGGGACACCGAGGCGTTCCCAGGCCAGCCGGGAGACATAGTCTTTCCAGCGTGTCCTAGGTCTTCCCCGGGGCCTCCGCCCAGTGGGACGTGCCCGGAACACCTCCCCAGGAAGGCGTCCAGGAGGCATCCGGAACAGATGCCCGAGCCACTTCAGCTGACCCCTCTCGATGTGGAGGAGCAGCGGCTCTACTCTGAGCTCCTCCTGAGTGACCGAGCTTCTCACCCTATCTCTAAGGAATCGCCCAGCCACCCTGCGGAGAAAGCTCATTTTGGCCGCCTGTATCCGGGATCTTGTCCTTTCGGTCATGACCCAAAGCTCATGACCATAGGTAAGCGTAGGAACGTAGATTGACCGGTAAATCGAGAGCTTTGCCTTACGGCTCAGCTCCTTCTTCACCACAACAGACCGGTTCACACTCGGCTGCAAACCTCCCCAGTGCATGCTGAAGGTCCAGGTGTGAAGGGGCCAACACGACAACATCATCCGCAAAGAGCAGAGACGAAATCGTGCGGTCCCCAAACCTGACACCCTCCGGCCCCTGGCTGCGCCTAAAAAATTCCGTCCATAAAAATTATGAACAGAACCGGCGACAAAGGGCAGCCCTGCCGGAGTCCAACATGCACTGGGAAGAAGTCTGACTTATTACCGGCAATGCGAACCAAGCTCCTGCTTCGGTCATACAGGGACCGGACAGCCCTTAGCAAAACCACATTTTGTATGTCTGTCTTATCAGATAAGACAGACATACAAAATGTGGTCCCCATGACTGAAAACCACTGATTTAAAGGACTTGCATATGCCAAATCAGGAAAGGGGGAGGGGGTGCAGGAGCTTTATATGTTATACACGTTATCTTAACTTTAATAATGGTAACATAATTAGTAAAAAGGAAAGAAAAACAGCAGTACTTTTGGTTTGAACGTGATTTATTGTGAATCCACAGTCAGAGAGGAGTAATCGGGAGTAATCAAGTCTTTCATTCAATCGCAATCCAGTTAAGGAAAAACTTTAAAAAGTATAAAATATTTTTTCTCTGTACAAGTAGCCTTTTCAATCTGCTGAATTTAATTGCTGTATATTTACAAAGGCCAGTTTGGGCATGTGTGGTATATATAATTCACATATATAAACCTATGTCTTGTGTAAAAAAAAAAAAAAAAAAAAAAAAAAAAAGACAGGAGAAAAAAAAAAAATCAGACTTGCCTTGTGAAATTATTTATTCATTTTCTTTTTATGGAACTTGTGCTTTTTGTTCATCTTACCAGCAGCCTGTGCTGCTTTTTCTGTCATGATCTCTTGATATTTCCTTTTGTTATAGCTAAAAGAGAATAAAATATGTTTTAGAACTTTTAATTTAATTAATTAATTTATTACATTCTAATCAGCCACAGTTTCTTTAACTTACCTTCTAAACTCTGCATCAGCAAGAAGCTCCTCCACAATGGTTCTTTTCCTTTGTTTCTTGGGGATTCGTGAATTATAAAAGTCTACTGGGCTGTCAACCACTGTACCAACCTGAAAAAAAAGGGCTAAACTTTACTCAAGAGAACAGAACAATATGGCATTGTCTGCTTTCTTTAATCAGGCATGCCTGTGGTTAATTGCAATGTCAGCATTTTGATTACACTACAATTCTCAATTTTTGTTTTTACATTTTTTTGTCTCAGAAATAATGGCTTTTTGAAAAATAGTTTGAAGGGAAAAGTTTGCAGATAAAAACTCCCAAACCGACCTGAAAGTATTTGGGAAATCCGTCTCTATCGTTCTTCTTGTAGAAGCGCTTTGGGTCCATGGCCGAGCGCATCTGCTGAGCCTTCAGGTCATTTTTGAGCTCTTCTGTTAATTCAGGAGCTTTCATGTTGAACCAGCCATCGCCAGATGTCTTTTCTCTTTCCGCCTGGATGAGACACATAAGATATTGCTTGTAAACAATGTGATCAAAAGCATGGAAATTACAAACAATTTTCAACACTATAGCTATAACAATCTAAGTGAAAACACAGACATCATATCCTGAGTATTTAAGGTTTAAAGTGGCATATAACACTACTATTCAAGAGTTTGGAGTCTATTATGAAAGACTCTTACAAATCACCATGGCTGCCTTTACTACATAAACAAAACAAAAAAAAAACACAATATATTTTAAAATACACACAAAAAACAACATCCATTACTCCAGACCTCAGTGTTACGTGACCTTTCAGAATTCTGTTTATGCTGATTTGGTGCTCAAGAAACATTTCTTATTATCAATGTCGAAAAACCATCATGCTGCATAACATTTTTGTGGAAAGAATTTTTAGGCTTCTTTGACGAATAGAAATTTAGTTTTAGAAATAAATCTTTCGTAACATTATACATATTCAACAGGATCATCCATTTCAGAACTGGTCTGCTCACCTTGCGCTTGAGTTTCGCAGAATGCTTTGATTCCTTGTAAGGTGGCACAGCATCTTTCTTCTCAAAATCAGGAACAATAACACTCTTCTTCAGCAACTACACAAATACAACACGTTTCATGCCTTCACTGAACAGTAACATCTTCACAAAATGCTTTTAAATGTCAAATAAAGAATGTTTCATCCAAGATAATTAATGATAAAATAAACTTTAATTACCTCATCCGGATTGTTCAGGTTCTTCTGGGTTTGCGAATTGTTGAAAGGATTCTTTGGCGTGTTACCATCAAAACTGATGTACAAACCACCAAGTTCCTTCATTTTCAGACCTGGGTCAATGGAACTTGATAGATGTATCCTGAGAGAGAGAGAGAGAATATAAATATTACATTTATATATTTAATGAAGAGCTCTAAATATTTAGATTCACATTTAAACAACCATCAACTCAAACACGCTCGATATGCAAGAACCAATGAGGTTTATTCTGATGTGTTATGCAGCACGTGTGAGCTTTAACAAGAGGTTTGTACTCACGCGTCAAGCAGGTTCGGTTGAGCTTGTTTGTTCAATGTATAAATGCGAATAAAAGCCTAAATTCAATCTGTTCATCATATAAAGCGATCGTGTCTCTTCAGAAATTCAGAACTAAACCACTTAATTCATATGGATTAGTTGATGGAACTTATTAAAGCGTCAAATTGTCAGTTGCACTGCTTTCAATGAAGGGATACAAAGCTCTCAGATTTAATCAAAAAGATCTTCGTTTGTGTTCCAAAGACAAACGAAAGTCTTACGGGTTTAGAACGATTAATGACAGAATTATAGTTTATAAAACCTTTAAGAGGTTTTAATATGTACAAGTCAATACTATTAAAAAAGCAGCAATAAACATAACTTACAGAGGCTTTTTGGGAGCAAAGAGCACTTTTGAATCGTCGTCATCATCATCATCTCCCTCTTCATCAACGAAATCATCCTCATCCTCTTCCTTAGTTTGCTTTTTATCAATATAGTACTGTTCTTTAGGCTGTAGCCCAGGTCTAGTGTCTATGACAAAAAGTCCGTTACCATGAGCCTCTGCTTCTTCCGACATCTGATTTTCCTCAGGGCAGATCACATCTTCACTCTCCACATCTACAGCTTCCTGTGAACAACCCTCCTCTGAAGACAGACCTTCATCAGCACTGTCTTCATCCTCACTGCTGTCGAGTAAACTGATCATTTGTTTCTGGGGAGGCAGTTCCTCTGTGGTGGTCAAATATGCTTGAGAATGTGAGCTTGTAGAAGGGCCTTCAAGGTCCTTCAATGTTACAGAGTCATCCTCAGTTGTCTTGGTGTCATTAGCTTCCTCACTAACTATTACACCTTTCTTCTCACACTCAGCGATTTCCTCATGCTCCTCAACCACATATGGTATAAGATCTTTTGGGGCGTCTTCTACTCTATCCTTCGTCACAGGTTCAGAACATGTCTGATCTTCAATAATCTTCTCAACCACAGCTGGTTCAGGATCTTCTGTTTCCACCGTATCCTCTGTCACAGGTTCAGAACCTCTCTGATCCTCAATGTTCTCAACCACAGCCGGTACAGGATCTTCTGCGACTGTTTCTACCATATCCTCCGTCACAGGTTCAGAACATTTCTGATCCTCAATGATCTTCTCAACCACAACTAGTACAGGACCTTCAGCGGCTGCTTCTACCATATCCTTCTCCACAGGCTCAGTACATGTTTGATCAACATGGCTTGTTTCCACAAACTCTGGTTCATTATTTTCCATGTAAACATCTGGTTCTTTATCTTCAATTAGTGTAGCAGACGTTTCAGCCACTGGTTCTTCCTGAGGCTTCAGAGTTTCAGTTTCACAGTCCTCCACTGGCTTGTCAACAGGCTCATCCTGATCAAGAATTACAGTGGTATCTTCAGCTTTCTCCTCAATCATGGTGCACTCTTGGACTTCACTGGTGTCTGTGGTCATGGTGCTGTCCAGTTGATCTAATGTGTCTTCAGCCTTATCTCCATCAGGTACTGGTACACTTTCATGAAGTTCAAGTTCCTCACCCTCTTTCTGTTCCTCAGGCATGGCAGTAGCAGTGTCAACAGCATTAGAAGTCAATCGTGCTTTTCTTGTCCTGGTTACAGGAACCGCACGGGCACTACTGGAAGACCCAGTTCGGCTACTACAAGGAGTCCCTCTTCCTCTTTGAGGGCTTGGGCTCCCCTGAGAGGTGCAAACGTCAGTAGCTACTGATTCTGAATCTGATTCACCAACCAGAATGTTGCGTTTGGGCTGACGCCTTGTGGCTCTCCAGGGACTCATACTGGGACCGGACTTGCATGCATCAGAATCGTATTCGTCTTCAACTACTGTTTTGCAACTACGACCTCTCAGCTTCCTGGGCATTGGAGAAGATGGGGGGTCTGTGGTTTCCTCTAAACTCAAAGGGATTGGCTCGATTAGTTTTACCTTCTGGTTTCGTGCAGATCTGCGGACCACAGAGCCGTGAAGGCCGGAAACACTGGAGGAGCATGACTCCGCTTCAGATGGATCTGCTTCAGTGGTGCGAACAGCAGTCTTCCGATGGCTTCTCGTTATCCGACGAGTGTCAGTAACTTTTGTGAGGGATACAGCAGAACTACAGGACTCGGCACCTGAGAGCTCATCATCTACCTTTTCAGCATCCTTTGAGGCCGTTGAAGTCAGAACACGTTTCCTCAAGCTGCGAGGGGCTCTACGAGAATTGGTTTCAGACACCGTGGATTCGGCTTCGGATAACTCATCCTGTGCAATGCGCTTCTCCACGACCACAGTACTCCGTCGGGTTCTAGGTGCTTGCACATCAGAAACTACAGAGCAGCAGGATTCTGACTCAGACACATCAGCTTCATGGGTAGAGTCGGGTTGTTTTTTGTCAGCAAGGATACGTAGAGATCTTCTTGTGTCTCGCTTGGGTTTACTTGCTGCTAAGGAAGAGGCAGCACTGTCGTCCTTCGGCTCATCCAGCTGGGAGTCGCTAGTTAGTTCAGACTGGGACTGGTTTTCCTCCATTAGCGTTCTGCGCCTTGTTCTTCTAGTCGAAGGAGTAGGCTGCTGTGAGAACAAGAACAATTGATTACTTGAGCATTTCTTATCAGAATAATGTAATATTTATATATACAAATGTGAGTTGATATGCACTAAAAGTCAGATATGTGTGTACATGGCTACATGAGATACTCAAAACTTGACTGGTTGATGCAAGAAAGTATGGTGAGTTGCAAGTAATACCTATCCATACCTATTACTACTTTTTAGAAATTGTTGAATAATAGGCATGTATTAATATATTAGTCAAAAATTGTAAGTATACCTGGATAATTAATACAATGAAAATAAAAAAATTAGCCACTGATCAATGAGGAATTGACAACTATCTTACAGGAGGGTGTCCAATTGATGTTTTATTAATCATCTTTAGAAATAGTCACACAAAAAGGTTTTAAATTATTGTTACCCACCAATGCTGAAAAACCTCTAAAAACTATTTTTATTGTTATTTAAATTAGTGTATAGGTAAAGGATTAGTTCACTTTAAAAAAAACTTTTGCTGGTAATTTACTCACCCCCATGTCATCCAAGATGTCCATGTCTTTCTTTCTTCAGTTGAAAAGAAATTAAAGTATTTGATGAAAACATACAAGGATTTTTCTCCCTATAATGCACTTCACTGGTAACCAAAATGGTTCAAGGTCCAAAAGACAGTTTCAGTGCAAACTGCTCAAAGGGCTTTAAAAGATTCCAGATGATTAATAAGGGTCTTTAATATCAAGCAAAACGATCACTCAATAAAAAAAAAAATACGTTTTATAAGCACAAATACTCATCTTGCTCTGTTCTGTGATGCACGTTCGTGACTCTCCTGTTTGAACTCTTTCATCAAAACGAACAAATCTTTTTCCGAGACAATTCGTTCATTTCGTTAGTTAAATGAACCAAATTACACAAAAAAAGATTTGTTCATTTTGATAAATAGGTATAGGTAATAGGTATGGATAAACAATTTCTAACAGTAGTCACGAACGCGCATCACAGAACAGAGGAAGGTGAGCGTTTGTGCTTATAAAACGTAAACCTTTTTTATTTATTTTTTTAAATGAGCGCTTGATAAGACCCTTATTCCACTGAAACGGTCTTGAACCGTTTGGTTACCAGTAAAGTGCATTGTAAGGAGAAAAATCCTGGAATGTTTTCATCAAAAACATTAATTTCTTTTCGACTGAAGAAAGAAAAAAATGGACATCTTGGATGACATGGGGGTGAGTAAATTATCGGCAATTGTTTTTTTTGTTTGTTTGTTTCTTTGGGTTTTTTTTTTTGTAAAAGTGAACTAAGTTAGTCCTTTAAGAGTAACGTTACTGTTTAACAACTTTATAACAGGAACACCACACGTGGCTAGTTATGTTGATCCAATCATGACCCATCTCCAGTTCAACGCTACAGAGTACGACTGTTTAATTGTTTAGTCGAGAAAGAACGCAAAATAGACTATACAAAATACAGAGAACGGACAACATTTTATATTCTAAGTAATATGAACAAGTTTTCTACAGCTGCTCAGGCATGTATGGACACATGCGGCGATTGATTTTGCATGAAAGTCACTGTTATAAAGCACTACAGTTACAAACACACGCTGATACTTTCGGACAACATGTAAACTAAATGGATAAACTATTCAAGAACCTTACATACCGTGGCTCCAGAGTTTCCATCGCTACTATTTTTCATAGGGGAGCCCACGCGCGTTCCTCTCCTGGTGGCCACCATCTTGCTAATGGAGCTGTGCGCGCACTTCCGCCTGCGAATCACGTCATCTGAATGCGCAGACCAGACTAATCGATGCAAGAAAGTATGGTGAGTTGCAAATAATGATATGGATCTGTGTCTTGGTTTAACCTTCTAACCGAATAATGATACTTGATAGACACTATTACTATTGTGATCTTGATAGACACTATTACTATTGTGATCTTGATAGACACTATAATAGGTTATGTCACTAGACACTAGAATAGACATTCAAACACTATAATAAAAATATCTAACTTAAATGTCAAAAAAAAAAAATATTTTGCCACTGTATGAGAATCCAAAATAAAACAGAAATAAATGAAACCCCAGTGCCAGTCCATGTTAATTTTCAATTTCCAAGTTTATAAACCAAATTAAATATGTTTAACACACAAATAGGGATTACAGTCATTTGAAAATAGTAATTGTATGATGCAACTCTTATATAATTGGATCCAAAAGGAATTACAATGAATAAATAACACAGGTAAAAATATATATTCTGACTATCCGTTAGATACTGGAACTATAATCATTAATTTTCTTCAAGTGTGGAATTTTCCAGTGTTTTTATATACAATGAATTAATGCCGTTCATGCCATGCATGTTACCAGCATCCCATACAGTTACATATTTGAACATTCTTTTACCTCAGATAAGCAAAGCATTTCATTTACAAAAGGGTGCAAAACAGAATCATCCATTGACAACAGGCAACATCTATTGAACACTCCATGCCAAGCAACAGTCAAAATAAATTATACAAACTTAAAATGGCAGCAAGATTTAAAATTTGACATTTAAAATTAAAGTAAAAAAAAATCTAAAACTATGTGGCCCACTCGTTTAAAAAAAATGGGGGTAAACATTTTATAATAAAATTGAAAAAATTATCCAAGGTGTACCTCTTCTACAAATCTTTTTGAAAATAAGTGCCTCTGCCCATGTACTTGTAAAATTAAAAAAAAAAAAAAAACCTTTTGGAATTTGAAACTCCTTAATCTGCCATCCCATTGTTTTACATAAAATTTTTACCCTTTGGATAAACATTGGGAATTCAACCTGGTCCAGTCAGGAAAAAGAGGCACATTTATCTACAAGAACAGATAGCCGTCTTAATATTGAGGAAATGAATTTTTACTCCTTGGAAAATTCAAATTCACTTTAGTGTTGAGAAAACCCTTTGTAAAATATGCATAAGTGATTTAGCTCCCTAAATTAAGTGGAATACATTTCAGGAAACCCCAAAAACCTGTTCAAGCAGGACATGTTAATGGTCGCTGCTCTTTTTAGCATGAACAATGTAGCCCTTTGCTTTTATGATGCCTCTGCTCTTGACGATGATGGAGTACCGCAAGACCCACTCCAGCCTCCAGTCGGCCACCTTCAGGTCCTTACTGCTCCCTTGGACTGCTTCCTGGAAGCCTGCAGCACTGATTAGCTCTAGACACAAAAAGAAAGATTGGGAACATTAGATTTCCTTCACTCAGAATTACATGGCAGAACCAGTTCATGCACGCAGTCATTGGCTCAGTGATACACACCTTTGGGGTCATTGTGCGTTAGCAACTGAATGTCAAACTCTTTAGCAAATGCAGTGAGGTCTGGAGGCATCACACAGCACGAGGCCAGATTCACCTGATTACTGCTCGGCTTTATCTGCATAGCATGAAAGAGTACATATTTATTTTTAAATCACTTTTCGAATCAATTTTTTATCACAAAATACACACTCAAAGCAGACCTGAGCCCAGTTATAGAGCTCCTCTAGGAGGGTTTTGTCCAAGTCCGACGTGCCGATGGCAGCAATTTTCTGGCTTTCCACGAGACTCTCCAGCTCTTCCCACAGCGGCTGAAGGTGAGTCAGCGTCTGTGCCTCACCCTCAGGGAGAGGAGGTGGAGCAATGATCACAGAGTCCAACTGAGTTACGCCTAACGAAGAACAAGCTGAACGGAGGGGGATTAGTCAAATTATCCAAAATTAATATGCACACTACTGTTCAAAAGTTTGGATGCATTAATATTTTTTTTTTAACATGGATAATAAGAAATGTTTCTTGAGCAGCAAATTAGCATATTAGAATGATTTCTGAAGGATCATGTGATACCAAGAGTGGTGAAATGATGCTGAAAATTCATTTACATTTTAAACTTACTTTTTTACTTTTTTTAGCCCTTAAATGCATTTTGTTGTATATTTGGAGTGTTTATAAGTACAGAATAGATGAAAATATTCTTTTCAGGTGCTTCGTTTATATCTTTATATTCTGTTTTGGTCATATTTTTCAACCTGTTCAGATTTTTCTGTTCTCTATGACGTTTTTTGAACAATTACGTCACAGTATTTGCAGCGGAACTGACAAATAAGGACATTGACTACCGGCCCAACACTTCGAGCAATCCGCCATTATTATTTCTCGCTCCGATTTTGTAGTCCAAGCTCAACGATGCAGAAGTTACGAGAGGGCAAGTCAAAATGTTCGGATGTTGGATGGTAGTGACCTGAAGCACTTCAAGGATTCCAACTTCAACAACCTCTGCCAGTATAAAGAAGGGTTTGCCCATCGACTTCGTCTGAATGAGGGGTAAATCCCTTCTATCTTTGGAGACGACGAACAGAGCATTTCGATATGCTGTAAGTATCGTTAATAAAAATAAAGTTCTTTACTTTCTTAAAACACATGGTGATCATGGTTAAGCAGTCCCTTTGTGTTGTGTTACATAGGTATATAACAGGAAGTGAGACTGGAATTGCTGACTCCTCATTTAAGCAGTTCAAAATCGATTCTTTCTTTTAGGAGGCAATAATCTTATTTGTGGTGCAGTTTGATCTTTAAAAAATTGACCTTTCATTCACAAATAGCTATTTTACACGCTGCATGAAAGGTAATATTCAAAAGAGCGCACTCTAAATTTTCATTTAGTCTTTTGAAATTTTCTTTCAAACGTCAGTTAGTTTGGAGTAAGAAACTCACCATTATCCATAATCAGTTTTACCCATCAAACATATGAATAATAATAGTGTATAGGCTAGCTCATCATATTAAGCAGAACTTACCCATGTCTACAGCACTTCTAATTGATGAGCAGAGTGACTCAGTGAGAAAAAGCTTGACTGTAAAGACAAACATAAACATATTTACTAACATGCACAAGCATGGCAACAGCGATACACTGTCTGAACGCACTAAGGAGCAGTAATCCTCACCAGACACCTTCAGCTCCTCTCTCTCCTCTGGGGTGATGGCCTCAGTGTTTTCTGGAATGGTGCAGTCCATAACAATGGGAAGCTCCTGAGGAAGAAAAACAGCAGTTACTGAATTGCACAACTATGCTTCCATGGAAAGTATCCAGTCACTTACTGGATTATGCATTATAGTTGCATAATTTTTTGGCACTCGTGTCTATGAAGCTCCCCGGTCACTTTATTTTACATGTGAGAACATTAGACACCTTGTTAATGGACTGCATGAAAGGAATGCGTCAATAATAAGCCTCAGCTTTTGTGTGCTAAGACCTTTACTCTCTACTCACTGAGCAGAATAAGCCAGAGCAGAGGCACACCGGCCCCATGCCATGAACAATCACCATAACAACTCTTTTCATCCTAGTCACTATATATGCTTTACTAGTACAATGAGACCGACGTTTTGCTTTCCCACAATCCACAGAGTGCTCAACTGTTTGTTCAGTGATGAGTCTGACAACATTTTGGCTACTTCTTCATGCAATCGAACTCTTTAATATGTCAAAGATGACATATGTTTAGTTTAGAATGGCTTGTTTACAATTTCTTAAGGTTTCGTTTTTCACTTTCATAATAAGTGCCATGCGAGGTCTTACCGAGTCAAGTGATGACGGCATTGCGGCAAACCACTCGCTTAGTGTGCCTTGGATGCAGTCTTGAAGCTGTGGATTGAGTCAGACAACATTGCAAAAAATGTCAACCAAGGACAGGCAACAAACCAAATATTTTGAAACATAAAAAAAAAAAAACATCTTGGCAACTTCCCTTTCTGAATCATTTCTCAATATTTGAGAAAATTGACATTTACATCTTTAATGCTAACTATTGGGTGTTTCTCCAAAGTAAACACAGTTGTACATACTGGTACTAAGTTTTGGCCCTGTAGGCTTTAGGCATAATATAAATTAGAGCCAGACCGATATATCGGCAGACCGATATTATCGGCCGATATTAGGCATTTTCCAAACTATCGGTATCGGCAGTTATAATGGCCGATAAATGAATATTTCAAAAATAAAATAAAAATGGACGAAACATGCTTGAACCATGTCACGAGTGTTGGAGTTGTATAGTTTGTCCACCAGAGGGCACTCTACACCGTTCCTGTTGGCAACACTCGTTGAGTTGGTCACGATACATACATTGCTTGAATAACAATTAAAAGAACATCCCCATCAGTTCTCTTAACTCAAATAAGCATGACAAAATTTGTGACTAATCATCTCCAGTTTAAAATAAATAAACAAAATATCGGCCGATATATCGGTATATCGGATTTTAAAACCCAAAAATATTTGTATCGGTATCGGCCTTCAAAATCCTTTATCAGTCGGGCTCTAATATAAATTATTAGCTAATAGTAATATTTTATGATGGTTTTTCATATTCAGTAATCATATTTTTAAATATATTGTTTAATTCTGAATTAATTTAATTAATAAAAATTAAAACCATTTAATGAAATTCAAAAATCTAAATAATAATTTAAAAAAAACATATATATATATATATATATATATTAGCATATTATCATATAGCTACATTACTAAATCCACTTGTGTGGGCATGATGAATAAAGCCTAATTTTTATGATGGGATGTCAGGAAGGGTTTGGCCAGTATATAAAAATGCACAGTAATTTGTCTGTCATCTGTTGAGATTAAAGACATGACTCAGAAAATTCACATCAGTACAATATTGTTTACACATGTAGGCCTACTTCATTGCAGCATGTCGGGTCAGGTCATGCCACATACTGTACACTTTCTCTAATAGGTCTATAAATTAGTGTTATTAGGCAGAATCATTGCTTGTGTGCACAACTACTACTCACAGCCACAATGGTTGTTTGAATTATATATAGAAATTCACAGCACCATGACTTGAAAGAGTATACATACATACATACATACGAGAGAGAGAAACTCACAGTATAGTACACAAACATTAACATTACATTAAGAGATGCCAGAACAAAGACATGATAATTTGAATTTTTATGCAACAGTGAGATGCTGTTGGCCAAATGGCTTAAGCCACATTTTGCATAGTTGTTTCCTGTCATGAACAGCACGAGGCAAACTAGTCAGTGACGTCATTAATGGAAGCGGACCAAAGATCACATATTCGTTCATGTGAGCCGATTCTTTTAACAATAATTTGATCGAAACGATTCGCATCGAAAAGATCGAAAAGATTTCCACTGTAGATGGGTGTCATGTTGGAGCCACACACAAACAAACATAGCTTATAGTTTTGTAGTTTATAGTTCATAGGTTACAGTTTTTCCGAGCAGGTATAAAAATATATCGATGGAAATAAAAATTAGGTTAATCATAACAGCATCCAACAACAAAACAAATGTTACCCAAATGATACCCATAATTTAGAATGCATATTAAAAATCTACACATTTAACCATATTTACTTGTAAAAAATTGTTCGTAAATGGCAGCTGTGTGAAGAACACACTAAATAAAATAAATCTTTGAACCGGTTCGGCAAACTGAACCGTTCGAAGGAGCCGATGTACAAAAAAGAATCGGACTTCCAACACCAACGACGACCGTATTTACATAAATAGTGGGGGTGACCGTGGTTAAACTCATTGACCGAATAACATCATACTACAAAACATGTCAGGCCTTCTGCCAAGGTGGACCAAGATACACTATAAGGCTAAGCACTGCAAACACTTGTCACTTACCTCCTCACTAGGCGAAGACGGACATTTCTTCTTAAGTCGACTGCGATTGACTAAATTTCCTGTGTGAAGCTTCAGGGTTGTTGCGTGGTTAAAAAGCCGTTTCGCGTTTACATGAGACTCCATTACTCTGTAAAAATCGGTGACTGGAAAAAAGTGTTGTCTGTATGAAACTATTAACCACAAAGTGCCCTCGGGTAACGTTACAGTGTTTCCTTTGCTCTCGCGCACACTAAACAGTGTAGTATGACTATGCACTTGTAGTTCATTCAATTTCAAGTAGAGACGACGTTAGAGCAGAGAGACTGCCCACAATGAGAATATGGATGCGTTACTCTGGAAAACCTGGTGAGGATCAACCGGAGGTGGATTGGACGAGTCATTTACAGCAACTTTCAACCTTTTTGACGTTTAGGCCCCCCATTGTCCAACACTATATTCAAAGGGTCCCCCA
This sequence comes from Pimephales promelas, assembly GCF_016745375.1. Next base: position 2,954,181 of record NW_024121199.1, on the reverse strand, counting down.
TGTAGGCTGATCTTTCCTCTGGCACTTCTGTAGTAATTATAACCAACCTTTGGTTTCTTTATTAACAGAAACCAAGAGTGAAACATGAATCCCAAGTGGTGTCTTTTCATATTTATACACTGCACAAAGAAATATATATTTAAAAAAAACATTTTGCATTATCTTTAATATACTTATTTTGAATAATGGTAATAAGTATATAATTTAAAGTCATTTTACAGCCAGGATGCCCCACCCCCTGGTTGAGATCTTGATATTTTGTCATTATGACACAGCAGAAATTATTCAGGTCAACTCAAGTCAGATTTATTTATAAAGCAACACAATATACAAAGATTTTTTTAGAGCAGCTTTTAAAAAGAAAATAATGCACCCTTCATCAAATATGAGAAGTCATTTCCAGTTTTGTTATCGTCCAATATAGTGTCAGTGCACGCAAATCGATAATATGGTTATCGGTTATGATAATAATGGTCACGATAATATCTTCCAAACCCCAAATTATTATGTTATATATATATATTTTTTTATATATATAATTATAATTGTGCCAAGTCAGAGTCAAATTCTCTTTTTGAAACAAAATATAGCAAACAATGTGCAATTCAAGGGGTAACTTGTACATGAAGAAAGACACTGGCCGTATATAAAATGAGAGCAGCATCTCCATGTGTTTTAATTGGTGAGATTCTTACAAAGAGAACTTTACAGTATATTCAAGCAAAGTACCCCCAAAGAAAGACATTGACCGTGAGTAAAATGAGGGCATTGACATTGCAGACAGTCTTCCAGGTGTGGTCTTCCTCAATACTTGTGAGTTTCTTTTCCAGAGCCTGCCGTTCCTCCTCACTTATCGGTTGTTTAGCCACATTGGAGAGCCCACACAGCCACATTCCAGCACGCTTCCACCATGCAGGTGTGTCCTCATCCGACCCCTCTGACTCTGTAGTGCTGGGATCAGAGCCTGCTGGTTCAGAGCCTCTAGCCCAGGCGTCTTCCAGCTCTACACGCTCCTTCTTACTGTGTCTCGTCCACCAGGTCAAACGAACAAGCTGAAATGAAATATGAGTGTTATATTAGCTCATTTTCAGTGTGTGTTACTGCTAGAGTATCAACATAAATGATGTCCTGCTTTGTGTATATATTTATATAAATAAAATGTACATGCTTTCTTTGCTTTTTATGCTAATAAAGAAATTGAGATAGTCTTTGTTAGTGCATATTGCGTTGGTATAGATATTTTGGGCAGAACCTCCTTTTGTGGACATTAATAAAGAATAAAATGGGTTGTAAATAAATTAATTTAAAACTAAGAAAGCAAACTGTTCTTAGGTGTAGGATTAGTCTGTTATATATAATTTTCTTAATTTTAAACCAATATAAATATATGGAAATGCCCTTTTAGATCCATGGTCTTATCTACTTTTTGTAAGCGTCTTATACAAATGGATAATGTACATCAATACTGATTTGAGCAGAAACCTTTTAAAATCATACCTCTTTATAATCTATTAAGTGGACAAAACAATCGTTCTAGCAACAAGACGAACACTTCGACAAACTGTAGACCTACTATTAATACTAATGCAGTATTGTTGTAGTTTAAACAGGGTTACTGTTTCTGTACAAAACATGTACAGTAATTGAAATAAAGCTGAAATAAAATAAAATGTAAATTTTAGCTGAAAAACTTGAGAAATGTTATCTTGGTTAAGTTGAAGCACCATTAACTGGAAAAAAATGACTAAAACTAAAACTGAAATAAAAATAAATGAAACCTAAATAGTAATAAAACCCCCCCAAAAAACAATGGCAATGACAAAAAAAATCTGATGGCAAAGGGTGGGGATCTTTCTAAAGGCCACCGGCTTTAGGTGGGCCGAGGGGCCACCTGGAACGAGATTTTTACTGAGTGGGACCTCGACCCCGGAGCTCAATTTCAACCGAAGGGGAAGAAAAAAAGAGGATTTCAAGGGGAGCCAATGTAATAACCTGCACCGGGGCCGATACCACAGCTATGGCCTTGGCGCCGGTCATTATCAGGAAATAATGTTTTGACTGACCAATCAGAATTAATAATTTCAGACAGCAGTGTAAACAAAAATAAATATTTAAATGTGTTTGCAGTTGATAGTTACATGTTGCTCTGGAATAGGCGCAGTGCAGAGGCTGACGGCTGTAATGATCAGAGCTGTCAGTGCAAGAAGGATCAGAGCAAAATACAGGTAGTGCACATCTTTCAGCAGGGCGGGACGCAGGTCTTTCTCTCCGCATGATGGGGTGCCAAAGACAAATTCCATTACCATCCTCACTGTGCCAACTACAAGTCCCACCATCAGGCCCCAAAAAGCACCCTGTGCAAGATAAAAGAAAGCAGCTTCGCTTGGGTGTTTTACAACCTTCTTAAATGAAATGCACTGAATGTTATACGATACTTTCACTTTATTGCTAAAGCTAAAACATATTTAATTCACCTGTTCATTTACTCGCCCCCAGAAGATGGCCATAACAAACAAGGCGGTGATGGGAGGTGCCAGACAGCTAGTGATGGCTTGAATGTAGTCAAAAAGCTGTCCACTATTGGCTGTTTGAATGACAGGAATCCACACAATGCTCAGGGCCACTAGCAATAAAATGAACAACCTGTGGATATACATAAACAGGAGCAATTAGTAAGACAGCAAATAAGTCAGGAGACAAAAGCTGTTCAGTGTATATTTAAGAAAAGAATATACTTCATTACCTTCACTTTCAGTTTGCATATGAAGTATATCTAATTGATTTGAACTCTTTTGTACGTGTGCTGTGCCTTTAAGACCCCAAAACAGGTCAGCAAAACCTATACGATGTGGTTATCCACCTAGAATTGGTGGTGGATCAGATCCACTTTCGTTAAACTATTATTTGTTTGTATTCGTTTAATGATAACATTCATTTCTTTTAGATACTTGTGTACAAATGTGTCCAAAATGAAAGTGTTCTAATGTTTTACCACAAAGCATTTAACAGAAACTACCTGCCCACTACCATGAGCTCTCTCTCGGAGGCCCGGAGCCGGATTCGTTGCCAAATGTCCATGGTGAACAGAGTGCTGCTACTGTTGAATATAGAGGTGAGAGAGGACATGAGCGCTGCAATCATTACTGCGATCATCAGACCTCTCAAACCTACAAAACAATGACAGTGAAAGAAAGAGTAGATAAGAATAACAAGAGCAATAGGAATATCAGAGCAACAAGATGTTGAATAGGAACGTAACTGCTAAGTGATGCGCTAATTTAAGAATTAAGAATATAGACGTCGAATATAAAAAGTACTTTGAACTATATGTTTCCATTTCTGATCTTTAAAGTGCCACTCTGCCTCAAAATCATATATTAAGATAAAAGATCTGGACAGGAAACAAGCATACAATAGAGAAATTCTGGCAAAAGTAACATTAACATTTCTTTTCAAAATAGATAAAACCATAGACTTCCGTTGATTTTACATCAGGTTAATGATATACCCATCACAGAAACATGAGCAAACACACACACACATCTTCTTGTCATGAGACGACATTGCTACCAACTGAGCCGCATATTATATATATACACAATTATGATACCATATAATCTATTAAAAAATAGATTAATTGTTAGTTTGTTAACATTTTTGACAAAGGAACATTTCAACTAAATGAAAAACATTGACATACCCACTGGCATGAGCTCCACAACTAACTTTGGGTAAGCAATGTTAGAGCAGCCAACACGGACCCCACAGATCTTCAGACACTCATCAGGATCCACACATCCTACTTCATCTAGAAAATACACAAACATCATCACATTATCCCACGAAAACAGAGATTTCACTTTTAACCAAATGAACGGTGTGGATAATTCATTAAAAGAACATAAACCCCTTGTTATTGGTTTCATAAATGCTTGTAACTTTTTCGAATCTATAGGGCAAATGCAAGGATGACCGAGCGTACTTGGGTAAAGAGCTCTGCTGATCATTCCTGGCATAACAACGAAGAACATAGGGAAGACCTTGAGGTAGCCACCGAGTACCGAACCACCTTTGGCATGGGACAAGTTTTTGGCAGACAGAGACCTTTGCACTATCACCTTCAAACAATAAATAGATGCAATTGCTTGATGTGAAACAGTTTTTAAGCTTAAAAATACATTTGTAACTTACATTGTAAAGTCATAATTCTGTTTCACCTGGTCTGTGCACCACACCCATGTGGCAAGAACCATGAGTCCAAATATCAGGCCTGGCCAAGGAAGGTCTCCTGTCACTGGATCTCTGAAGATATGAAAGGCATCAGACCGAGGAAGATGACAAGTGGTGTTGGGAACCGTGATGTTAGGTACAGCGCTCTCATACTGAACCAGCAAACCCTCATACCATCCAACTTTGTCAAATGCTGCCGAGGAAAATTCATTTAAAATGACTTTCCCAGGTATAATTAATATAATTTACCTTTTACACGAAGGAGGGATCTATACCTATAAACATGAGGACAAATGCTCCAATAACCATGATGACGGTCTGTAAGGCATCAGTGTAGATTACAGCTGTCAGCCCACCTGCATTAAGACAAGCCACGAGTTGCTGCATTTCAACTAGAATCACATTTACACATTAGTTATCTAAAATATTAGTGTGGTTTTATTACCAGCTATAGTATAGAGTGCAGTGACGGCTAGCAGCACAACGGTGGAGACATACAGGTCCCATCCAAGTGACACCTGGATGAATAAAGCCCCTGAAAAAATGTCTGTCTGAAAAGAACACAGTTATGCTTATAATAAACTTTAACATATGCAGTACATTGCTATGCAGCATTGCTTGTTTACTCTTATAGAAGACCATATAGCATACTGTATTGTTGCTCCATGGCGTAGTTATATCATCAAAACATGTTTTATGATAATATATTAGCAGTAGCATAACAGTTTTTTTTCTAATTGTTTCAGATTAGCATTCCTTCCAATGGTTTTTGTTTTTTGTTTGTTTGTTTTATTGTTTTCATGTGTGTATATATATATATATATATATATATATTAGGGCTGTGCAAAAATTAATTGCGATCAATCGCATCCAAAATAAAAGTCTGTGTTTACATAATATATTTGTGTGTGCTGTATATAAATTTTGTATATATGAATACACACACATGCATGTACGTATATATTTAAGAAAATGTGTTATTCATATATAAAATATTTATATCTATGTATTTATAAATATATACAGAATTTAAGCGCAAATAATTCTTAAATATATACATGCATGCATAGGTATTTATATATACAAAATAATTATATACAGCACACACAAATATATTATGTAAACACAGACTTTATTTTGGATGCGATTAATCGCAATTAACTTTTGCACAGCCCTAATATATATATATATATATATATATATATATATATATATATATATATATTTCATTAAATATATAACAAATATTTAATAATTACACATATACTGTATATTTATATTTTAAACAAGGAGTCTTACTGATATCTTGGTGAAAATGTAGAGGATGAGAGACAGCACACTCATGTAGATTCGGATGCGCTGACCCCCGAACCTCTTCCTCAGATACTCTGGCATTGTGACCACACCAGCAGAAATATACACAGGCACAAAAATCCAGCCCAAGGCAATAAGGACCCATGCTGCCTACAGAAAAATCACACTCAAGGTCTGATACAGAGTTTTGTTTCAGCATGTGATGCAATAAAATAGACAACTGCAATCTAACAAGTGAAATCAGTAATTACTGAAACAACACTGAAAGCTTGTAAAACGAGGAATCATTTTTCTGCCATACATTCCACTCAAATCCCCCGACTGCAAGTCCCCCCGCGGCTCCTGTCCCTGCTAATCCAATGAACAGGCCACTGCCTACGTTACTGGACATCAAAGAGGCACCAATCTGTTGAAACACAATAGTGAGAAAACACTCTCAAAACTATGATAACTCAAGCTGAAATATGCATGCCTTCACACTGACTAAACACAAAGTCAGCTGTCAAAATATTACTTATTTAAGTGCAGTATGTATAAGTGTTGTATATATGATTTTATTTTAGTTTCAAACTTTACATTCACTCAATATGTTTACGCGTAATACATTATTTTAAGAGACTTCATTATTTCCCTTTTCCTGGTTGTAATTCCAGACAAAGACTTTGAAAATCAAGATTCTTCCTTGTAGGCTTGCACAAGATAAATATAATATTCCAGCTTTATTATTGCACCGTAAAGACAAAACTCACTGGCCACCATGTCATGGATCGTCCTGCCAAGAAGTATCCTCCCACTGTCCCACGGTTGGCTCTGACTGAGGACTACAAATCAGAAATCTCTAGCATCAAAAATTAGACGCATCAAATTCTCTACATCAATGCAAATGTTGTGTTGCCAGAGAGGCTGCAAACTTTCACTTACCCATATTCCAACTGCCAACACAAACAAAAAGTAGACTACAACCACAGCGATATCAGCAGCCTCTAAAACAAACTTCACAGGCACCTCGGGCTCTGGGGTGCCCGTTACAAGCTCAGGTAAAGCTGGCATTTTCTACAATGCCTGAAGCAAAAGTGTGAACTTTGAAGCAGGTGCTGATTTCATTAATAATTAATCAGCCTGTTTCAGAGAATGCTGAGAATGCACGAGTTACACATTATATGACAGATACACATCACTACATGATGGTGCTGTAAACTAATTTACTTAAAAAAACTAAGTTAAAGCTTACGTTTTTATATTTGAAGACACACATATTCATGGATTGGAAAAATAAATTCTATATATGTATCCTGAATTAATTAAACTCAATAAAAAGATAGAGACTGACTACAAATATTGCAAGATATTTTTTTTTATTGCAGAGTGACTTATAAAAACAAAAGAGTAATTTTGTACATGCGAGACATCATAAATACTACTCAATGTGACATTCAACTGCATCAGTCCATTCATTTCTTCTTCCAGAATTTGCTGTAATCATCAACTTTGAAATCATCCTCAAAATCCTCCAAATTCTGTGTAGCTTCTCTCTTCGGTCCCCTTTTCCGCATCCTGATTTTCCTCTCCTCCTCAGAGAGGGTGGCGATGTCCACGGGCATCTGGCAAAAGAGTAAAAGTCACACACACACCGAAGGTACTTTTCTTTTCTTAAAGCTTGGCTTCATTATGAACAAACCATTGTATAAAAGTTCTTCAAAGAATTTCTTCTTTTGTGTTTCAGAAAAAATAACAGCATAGCAACATGATTTTCATTTTTGCTTGGATATATATAAACCACTAACCATCATTATTCTTTTGGGCTCTTTATATCTGATGTTGATGGTGGACCCGTCAGGTCTCACTAACAGAACTGGATACATCCTCTCATACTTCTGCCTCCCAAAGCGGACCACACAGGTTCTGTTGGAGTTTGACTGAAAGACTGTGGTGTGAAATGTGGATGTGGCTTGCAAACACCTGTGGGCGACAACAGCCTGAAGACACCTGTGCAAAACAATAAAAGGACATTAAACATCTACACATTGCTGAACATCAATGATTACGCTTCAAATTTAGCAAACATTGTAACATTTGATGTCGTTATTATATTCAGGTTTTATGTTATTTGTTAAAGGAAATAATTAAGACACTAAAAATGTTATGTAATGATAACACATATATGTTAAACGAGTAAAATTAGTCGCTTGGCTTCGGATATAACGTATCTTTGATCAACTTGTATGTTTAAACCAAAAATTCATTAAAGGCAATGACTAACGTTACCACACTGTATATCAAAAGACGAGCGAACTCAAGGAATAATCGGTTCACTAACATTACTTACCTAAATAAACTCTTGCAGGGCTGGCCAATTGTATTTAAAGCCATGATGATATTTGCAACCCTGTAAACGCCTATATAGTTAATACCTTCATAAGTGTGAGAAGAAAATACAGTTCGAAATGAAGAAGGTCACCATCAACAAACATGGCATGGATGTGTGTCAGAATAGAATGCTCCCCCTGGAAACTTGTACAGCAGCTTCCAATAGTTCCGCTATCTGTTATCTTTGGATTTTAGTTCACAATTAGAAATAAAACATTTTTTTTCTTATTATGCATAAAATATATTCACGAAATGCCAACTTCTTTCAGAGTTAATAATTAAACCACAATTTAGCATGCAATGTTTAATGAAATAATAATGCATGAAATACAGCCAGTCGTAAAACCGTTGATTTATTCGTAAGTAGTTATTTAATATAAAAAGGTACAGTATACATCAGTAAAAATCTAAAAGCCTCAGTCATTTTCTCCTCATTAAAACAGTTTTGTAACTAAAGAAATGTGTTAAAAGTTGTTTAATTTTACATGAAGCAGCCTCATGGGGGCAGGCTTGTTGAGATCACGCCATCATCATTATCATCATCACATTATCATTTCGGAAACTTCCCGCCAACAATTGGATGCTTGTCTAAATTTAGCTAATAGATTTTAACTCTCTAAACTTGTTTGTCCAATGAAGTAGTGGAAGTGGGAGCCGCTGTCTTCTTATAATATTCTGCCAGTCTGTCTGCCTCTCTGTGTCCTGAGAGAAGAGCTCCTTGCACTGTGCCATAAAGTGTCTTCATCGTTGCCTCACCTGCAAACAAGACCTGAAGATCCTGAAATATATGAAGTGAAAATTTTTTAATAGCCTACTTCATTGCTAAATGACAAAGAGAATCAAAATCAAAGGATGGGCCCTTTTAAAAAAATTTCTAGCTTAAATGAAAACATCATTATTAATTGCCTATACCTAATATATGCAATTCAATAATTCAAATAGCTAACCATTACTAATTTTAATTCAACATAATGGTAGGCAAAAAAATAAAATACAAATATCACATACTTCACCAGGACACCGGCTACCCACTAGGGGTTCTGCCAACGTGTCCATAACTTTCCCATCAACACCAACAGGGAGGAAAGTGTAAGTTCCCTTTACGAACTTGTTGCTACGCCACTTGGTGCTAAGAATAGACTTTGGCTTAGGAATGTTTGAATGTCCTTGGGAATAAAGAAAATATTAAATGATGACAAAAACTTTTTAAGTAAACTTTTTAGAAACTTAATTAATTTTAAGTTGAGAAACTGACATATCATTAAAAAGTAATACAAGTAATGATATGGATATTCCTTTAAAGAGGATTTCTTTACCAAAGAACATTTTGAGATGATCAGTGATAGCAGTTGAGAGTTCATCATCTGTCATGCTTTCAATCAGGTCAGCAATATCTCCTGGACACCAACCACTTAAGATATTACCAAACCTAGAAAAGAGAAAATGAAAGGTTAATAAATGTTACAATGTAAAAATAAAAAAAAAAGTTTTGTCACAATGATTTTTTTTTAATTATTTCTGCTGTTTAGTTTAAATATACAGATTTCTCATATGGTATTTGTACTTGTAAACGTGCAAGAGTTAATTCAACATTAACATAAAAAATGTTAATTTAATGCAACATTAACCTTTCTTTGGGTCTCAGGACAGAAAAGTACTGCAAGTTCTTGAGCCACTGCGCTTTATTGGTGGATACTGAGGCAGGTGTGTCATCCTCATGAATGAGGCTGATAGTACCAACTTCATTCTCCCAGAATGCCTCGTCATACTCCAGAAAGATCTTGGCAATATTGCCAAAGCACAGCTTATCGATGACCTCCATTTTCTCAGTTGGGAGAGTGGGGATGAAGAGGCTGGAAGCTTGAGCTTTTAGACAACCTTCAAACACACACACACACACTTATAAATGTGCCAGTCTCATTTCAGACAGCATGATCATCCTCAAAATACTCAATCCTTATCAACACATACCCAGTGAAATGGTCACTATTACATGATCGGCTAGAATCTCTTCTCCATTCTCACAGACAATGCAAACTGGGTACTGGCGGACTTTTTCATCAGAAGCAGTCGGAGAGGGGGCTACAGAGAAGGTTCCATCCCATTTGATCTTACTAACTTCTCTGTTCAGCAGCAAACAATCCTTAGGGAAGTCCTCCAGTAGTATATCTACAAGCTGAAACATTAAACTGACAGACATATAACTTTTAACACAAAATTAATAATTTACTTTAATTGCAAATTAATGCAGATCATCTTCTAAACTCATCATACCCTGCAACATTGAGAGTGTCACCCATGTTGATATAATACTGCCAGGAGTCAAGAGAGATCCTGTGGAGGTCTGAAGCTCCAACGTCAATCAGCATGTCTTTGCCAACCAAAGAAAAAACACTCTGCGTTCTCGTTTTGTCATCCTCGTCTTGCAAGCTGTCAATCACAACTTGGGTTTTTTCGGCATAGTGTTCACCTAAACTCTTTCCTGTGTTGAAACCACGGTGTTGAATAATGCCCTCCCCAATTTCATAAGCACGTTTGGCGAAGTTTGCATCCACTTTGTGTTCCTTGTTACTGTAAAATGTTTCTGTGCCCATGTCAGGGACCTGGTTTAGAAGGCCAGACTTTTTTAGTAAACAGTAGACAGGGTTTTTATCTGACGCCCCATGGATGTACTGAGCTCCAGTGTCAAGACATGCATTCCCTTTGACATGAAAAAAAGAAAGACAGAGACATATACAGTTAGATATGAATTCAGCATATAATCGAAACACTTCTATATGGCTGCATTAGAGGATCAGAATTTAACCAGGTTTTAGGGCCTGTAAAGTGACAAAAATGCCCCATGTAGCCTATTTAAAATCGGTAGGGTAAAATATCAGATTGAATTTAAAATCATGTGATGCCTACATTCTTTTGACAGCAAAAAAAACAAAATAAAATTAAAAACAGAAAAAAGGACTATTTAATGGAAGTGAAACTAAGTCATGGGTTCATAGATTTCAGTTTCCTGAAACAGTTTCCTCTACTTTTAGCACACAAACCTACTTTTACTTATTTATCACAAGTTAAAACAATGATAAAATAATAAACGTACAGTTAAAATATTATTATTAACAATACATAATTTATTTCATTATTATATTATTGCACAACTTATAAGCCTATAAATGTTCTATATATTAACTTTTTACTATAATACACTTATCATTTGTCACATGTTTAATTTGTGTTGGTATTCAAATGATAATGTAGCTATGCTATACGAGGTATAATGTATTCACCAAGAGTTGCAGAAGCTACTCTTCCTCCGACCTTCTCGGAGGCTTCCAGCACCGTGACGTCATTAAACCCGTATTCTTTTAGCTTCTTGGCTGCAGAGAGTCCAGCCACACCAGCACCAACCACCACGATGCATGGGTTTCTGAGTGCCATGTCTATAATATTGAAGAAGATATTACGTTAACCACACTGCAGCTTTACAAGATGCATTACTAGACAGTACATTGTATTCCTATCACAAGCAGATTTTTTTTTTAGCTTTTTGAATTAATTTGTAGGTTTAGACGAAATATAAAGTTAAAGTTAGCTATAACGAAATAGCTATAACGAAATCTTTACTTACTTGTATTTGTAACTGCGCTAAATGCTGACTATCCACCTTTTACTTGCATTGCTTTAGTTCCACTTCCTGTTTTCCTGCCATGACTTCATTTCGATTTAGAGGCGGTGTTTTATTTTGTTCTGACTTGAAGAACAAAATGTCTTGACGCATTGTGAAGCGTCAGAAGGTCTGAAGCTAAAGTAGAAGAAACACGTCGTCATGGTGTTTCCACGTCGTCGTCGTTCCCCCAGTATACACAGTTGTCCAATAGAGGGCGGAAAATCCTATGAAATTAGGGGCCAAGCCCCGAAGGGGATAGCCCCTATTGTATCTGTTAGTTTTCTTATTATTATTATTATTATTATTCCGTAAATGGAAGTCTATGGCAGCCCTATGAACCGTAAGTAGGAAAATGTTGAAATTTGGCACACTTGTAGTGATGGTTATTATTAGTAATTGGTCCAATTTTTGACCCTCTAGGACCAACTCTATAGCGCCACCACCAGTTCAAAAATTCAACATTGAAATGGTTATAACTTTTGAACCCTTTGCTCTAGAGACATGAAACTTAGTACACCTGATTCCTCTCATCATGCTGATCACAACCAATACCTTACATTAAGACCCCGCCCATTACAGTAGAGGCCATTTTGAAATGTACAGTATTCAGTTTTTTCCCTACTCCTCCTTCAAATTTTGTCCAATTCTGTCCAAAATTTGCTCAAATGATCTTCGGACTGAGCTGCACAGAAATGACTGAACAGATTTTTTTTATTCATCTTTGTTCAAAAGTTATGGTGTCGCAAACTTAACGAGGTGCACCCAAATTTGGCTAAGAGGCTGTATCTCGGCCAAAATTGAATCAATCGAAACGAAAATTGGTATGCTTCATCGGAAGCATGTTCTGAGGATCCATACCAAAGTTGGAAATAGCGCCACCTACGGGTCATGAGATATGCAAAATTGCTATTTTGGCCAATAACTTTTGAACAGTTTTTCAGAAAATCATAAATGTGGTATCTATGGATTCCTTGGATCATGCCGAATCCGTGGATATCGATTTTGACATGATGGGCTATACCTCGTGTCCGCCATTTTGAATTTTGTAATAATTTGCAATATCTTTAAACCTCTTTGAAATTTCTTGACCAAATTTGGCATGGATCATCATTAGCATGCCCTGAAGGTACATGAGAAGTTTTATCACAGCGCCACCTAGTGTTCCCAAGTTATAAGGTTTTTTGTAAAGACGCTTATAACTTTTGCAAATATTGTTCAAAATGTAATTTCTTTATGTCAATATGTTCCTTGGCTTATAACGATTCCACCGATGTCTCATTTTTCATTTTCCAACAATGTGACTGTCCGCCATATTGGAGCAAATGAAAAACCATTTTTTCGCTACTCCTCCTGCAAATCTTGCTCGAATTTGTTTAAAATTTTGTCAGATAATCTTTGGACCGAGCCGCACAGAAATGACTGAACAGATTTTTGATATTCGCTATCGTTTGAGAGATATTTGCCTCCAAAGTTGACCTAGCCTGTGTTTGTTGACTTATGCTAGTTAGCTTAGCATAATAATTGTTTAGCATGCTAACCAAGTGCAATTCTTTTGAATGCGGCTCTTCAGCTATCAGGATAACCATTAGCTATGTTAGCATTGAGCTAGCTTAGCATGCTAATTGCGTTAACATGATTTTGTGTGCTTATTCTTATACTGAAGGATCTCCTCTGCAGCTCAGTTATTTGCGTCTTCTGTGTGGCGCAAGCTGCTAAACCACGTGTCACGAATCCCGAACCATTGCGGTCGTGGGTTCGAATCCTGTGTGGCACATGCCCAGACCGCAAGAGGTACTGTGGCCTTAAGTGGTGGAAAAGTTGTTTCAGTTCTAGACATGGTGTCTGTCTGAGAAAGGACTTCCAAAAATATAACATGCAGCAAATTTATATATTAAAAAAATCTTAATTATGAGGTTATTTTCACTTGTACTACTGACCCAACAGTTTTTTTTTTTCCAAATGTCGGAGTTGCTGCTGCTTCCGGGCTTGGCCCCTGCATTGCTGCTTGCAGCTATATTAGCAATTGTTATTGTCAAAATAACAATTTGCTTCTTCTTCCGCCAATGGAAGTCTATGGCAGCCCTATGAACCGTACGTAGGAAAATGATGAAATTTGGCACACTTGTAGTGATGCTAATGAATAGTAATTGGACCCATTTTTGACCCTCTAGGACCAACTCTATAGCGCCACCACCAGTTCAAAAATTCAACATTGAAATGGTTATAACTTTTGAACCCTTTGCTCTAGAGACATGAAACTTAGTACACCTGATTCCTCTCATCATGCTGATCACAACCAATACCGTACATTAAGACCCCACCCATTACAGTAGTGGCCATTTTGAAATGTACAGTATTCAGTTTTTTCGCTACTCCTCCTTCAAATTTTGTCCAATTTTGTCCAAACATGCGCTCAAATGATCATCAGACTGAGCCGCACAGAAATGACTGAACAGATTTTTTTTATTTTTCATTCTTCAAAAGTTATGCTTTTGCAAACTTAACAAGGTCCACCCAAAATTGGTTAAGAGGCTGTATCTCGGCCAAAGTTTGATCAATCGAAACGAAAATTGGTATGATTCATCGGAAGCATGTTCTGAGGTTCCATGCCAAAGTTGGGAACAGCGCCACCTATTGTTCCAGAGATATCATTGTTTTTTGAAAAAACGCTTATAACTTTTGCTAATATTGCTTGAAATTTGATTTCTATATGTCAAAATATTCCTTGGGTTATGCCGATTTCAACGATATCTCATATGTTACTTTTGAACAATGTGACTGGCCACCATATTGGAGCGAATGGGAAACAGTTTTTTCGCTACTCCTCCTTCAAATTTTGTCCAATTTTCTCCAAACATGCACACAAATGATCTTCGGACCGAGCCGCATAAAAGTACTGTTCCCGTTTTTTTTGCAATATGGGAAAAAAAAAGTTATGATGTCGCAAAATGAACAAGGTTGACCCAGAGATGGATCAGAAGCTGTAACTTGTGAACAGTTTGTCACAAAATCATAAAATTGGTATCTATTGATTCCCTGCGTCCTGTCAAATCAGAGGATATGCATTTTGCCACGATTGGATGCACCAAGTCATAAGATACATTAGAACTGAGCTAGCTTAGCATGCTAATCTGGATAACATGTCATGGAACTTTTTTGTGAATCATTCTCACACTGAACCCTCTCCCCTAATGCTTTGAAATTCACAACCTCTGAGTGGCGCAATATGTTAAACCATATATCTCCAATACTGAACCACTCTGGTTGTGGGTTCGAGTCCCACGTGGGGCGACTTTAAAATTGTGTAATAAGTTTTCAATTCCTTCCTGCTCTGCACTGCTGTTTGTGCTTCATTTACATGTGTATTCAATTAGTGCTGTTTTTGTTCTTGCGGCTCTGCACTGCTCTTGGTGCTTAAATGCCTGCTGTACTTGATGTGCTGGCTCTGTGCTTGGTCTGCTTGCTGCGCCTTGCTGGGCTTGGCCCCGTGTTGCTGCTTGCAGCTATATTAGCAATTGTTATTGTCAAAATAACAATTTGCTCATTCTTCCGCCAATGGAAGTCTATGGCAGCCCTATGAACCGTACATAGGAAAATGATGAAATTTGGCACACTTGTAGTGATGCTAATGAATAGTAATTGGACCAATTTTTGACCCTCTAGGACCAACTCTATAGCGCCACCACCAGTTCAAAAATTCAACATTGAAATGGTTATAACTTTTGAACCCTTTGCTCTAGAGACATGAAACTTAGTACACCTGATTCCTCTCATCATGCTGATCACAACCATTACCGTACATTAAGACCCCGCCCATTACAGTAGTGGCCATTTTGAAATGTACAGTATTCAGTTTTTTCGCTACTCCTCCTTCAAATTTTGTCCAATTTTGTCCAAACATGCGCTCAAATGATCATCAGACTGAGCCGCACAGAAATGACTGAACAGATTTTTTTTATTTTTCATTCTTCAAAAGTTATGCTTTTGCAAACTTAACAAGGTCCACCCAAAATTGGTTAAGAAGCTGTATCTCGGCCAAAGTTTGATCAATCGAAACGAAAATTGGTATGCTTCATCGGAAGCATGTTCTGAGGTTCCATGCCAAAGTTGGGAACAGTGCCACCTATTGTTCCAGAGATATCATTGTTTTTTGAAAAAACGCTTATAACTTTTGCTAATATTGCTTGAAATTTGATTTCTATATGTCAAAATATTCCTTGGGTTATGTCGATTTCAACGATATCTCATATGTTACTTTTGAACAATGTGACTGGCCACCATATTGGAGCGAATGGGAAACAGTTTTTTCGCTACTCCTCTTTCAAATTTTGTACAATTTTCTCCAAACATGCACACAAATGATCTTCGGACCGAGCCGCATAAAAGTACTGTTCCCGTTTTTTTTGCAATATGGGGGAAAAAAAAAGTTATGATGTCGCAAAATGAACAAGGTTGACCCAGAGATGGATCAGAAGCTGTACTTGTGAACAGTTTGTCACAAAATCATAAAATTGGTATCTATTGATTCCCTGCGTCCTGTCGAATCAGAGGATATGCATTTTGCCACGATTGGATGCACCAAGTCATAAGATACATTAGAACTGAGCTAGCTTAGCATGCTAATCTGGATAACATGTCATGGAACTTTTTTGTGAATCATTCTCACACTGAACCCTCTCCCCTGCTGCTTTGAAATTCACAACCTCTGAGTGGCGCAATATGTTAAACCATGTATCTCAAATACTGAACCACTCTGGTTGTGGGTTCGAGTCCCACGTGGGGCGACTTTAAAATTGTGTAATAAGTTTTCATTTCAATTCCTTCCTGCTCTGCAGCTGTTTGTGCTTAAATGCTCACTGTGCTTCATTTACATGTGTATTCAATTTGTGCTGTTTTTGTTCTTGAGGCTCTGCATTGCTATGGTGCTTAAATGCTGCTGCTCTGCTGTGCTTAAAGTGACTTGCTGTACTTGATGCTGCTTGAAGAACTTACTGTACTTAATTTCTGATGTGCTTGGCTCTGTGCTCTTGGTGCTTAAATGCTTGCTGCTGCCTACTTGATGTGCTGGCTTTGTTCCTGCATGGTCTGCTTGCTGCGCCTTGCTGGGCTGCCCCTGCATTGCTGCTTGCAGCTATATTTATTATTATTATTATTATTCCGTAAATGGAAGTCTATGGCAGCCCTATGAACCGTAAGTAGGAAAATGATGAAATTTGGCACACTTGTAGTGATGGTAATTATTAGTAATTGGTCCAATTTTTGACCCTCTAGGACCAACTCTATAGCGCCACCACCAGTTCAAAAATTCAACATTGAAATGGTTATAACTTTTGAACCCTTTGCTCTAGAGACATGAAACTTAGTACACCTGATTCCTCTCATCATGCTGATTACAACCAATACCTTACATTAAGACCCCGCCCATTACAGTAGAGGCCATTTTGAAATGTACAGTATTCAGTTTTTTCCCTACTCCTCCTTCAAATTTTGTTCAATTCTGTCCAAAATTTGCTCAAATGATCTTCGGACTGAGCCGCACAGAAATGACTGAACAGATTTTTTTTATTCATCTTTGTTCAAAAGTTATGGTGTCGCAAACTTAACGAGGTCCACCCAAAATTGGCTAAGAGGCTGTATCTCGGCCAAAATTGAATCAATCGAAACGAAAATTGGTACGCTTCATCGGAAGCATGTTCTGAGGTTCCATACCAAAGTTGGGAATAGCGCCACCTACGGGTCATGAGATATGCAAAATTGCTATTTTGGCCAATAACTTTTGAACAGTTTTTCAGAAAATCATAAATGTGGTATCTATGGATTCCTTGGATCATGCCGAATCCGTGGATATCGATTTTGCCATGATGGGCTATACCTCGTGTCCGCCATTTTGAATTTTGTCATAAATTGCAATATCTTTAAACCTCTTTGAAATTTCTTGACCAAATTTGGCATGGATCATCATTTGCATGCCCTGAAGGTACATGAGAAGTTTTATCACAGCGCCACCTAGTGTTCCAAGTTATAAGGTTTTTTGTAAAGACGCTTATAACTTTTGCAAATATTGTTCAAAATGTAATTTCTTTATGTCAATATGTTCCTTGGCTTATAACGATTCCACCGATGTCTCATTTTTCATTTTCAACAATGTGACTGTCCGCCATATTGGAGCAAATGAAAAACCATTTTTTCGCTACTCCTCCTGCAAATCTTGCTCGAATTTGTTTAAAATTTTGTCAGATAATCTTTGGACCGAGCCGCACAGAAATGACTGAACAGATTTTTGATATTCGCTATCGTTTGAGAGATATTTGCCTCCAAAGTTGACCTAGCCTGTGTTTGTTGACTTATGCTAGTTAGCTTAGCATAATAATTGTTTAGCATGCTAACCAGTGCAATTCTTTTGAATGCGGCTCTTCAGCTATCAGGATAACCATTAGCTACGTTAGCATTGAGCTAGCTTAGCATGCTAATTGCGTTAACATGATTTTGTGTGCTTATTCTTATACTGAAGGATCTCCTCTGCAGCTCAGTTATTTGCGTCTTCTGTGTGGCGCAAGCTGCTAAACCACGTGTCACGAATCCCGAACCATTGCGGTCGTGGGTTCGAATCCTGTGTGGCACATGCCCAGACCGCAAGAGGTACTGTGGCCTTAAGTGGTGGAAAAGTTGTTTCAGTTCTAGACATGGTGTCTGTCTGAGAAAGGACTTCCAAAAATATAACATGCAGCAAATTTATATATTAAAAAAAATCTTAATTTTGAGGTTATTTTCACTTGTACTACTGACCCAACATTTTTTTTTTTCCAAATGTCGGAGTTGCTGCTGCTTCCGGGCTTGGCCCTGCATTGCTGCTTGCAGCTATATTTAGGGCCAAGCCCCGAAGGGGATAGCCCCTATTGTATCTGTTAGTTTTTAGGGGCCAAGCCCCGAAGGGATAGCCCCTATTGTATCTGTTAGTATTCTTATTATTATTATTATTTATTCTTTTCTTCCGCCAAATGGAAGTCTATGGCAGCCCTATGAACCGTAAGTAGGAAAATGTTGAAATTGGCACACTTGTAGTGATGGTAATTATTAGTAATTGGTCCAATTTTTGACCCTCTAGGACCAACTCTATAGCGCCACCACCAGTTCAAAAATTCAACATTGAAATGGTTATAACTTTTGAACCCTTTGCTCTAGAGACATGAAACTTAGTACACCTGATTCCTCTCATCATGCTGATCACAACCAATACCTTACATTAAGACCCCGCCCATTACAGTAGAGGCCATTTTGAAATGTACAGTATTCATTTTTCCCTACTCTCCTTCAAATTTTGTCCAATTCTGTCCAAAATTTGCTCAAATGATCTTCGGACTGAGCCGCACAGAAATGACTGAACAGATTTTTTTTATTCATCTTTGTTCAAAAGTTATGGTGTCGCAAACTTAACGAGGTCCACCCAAAATGCCTAAGAGGCTGTATCTCGGCCAAAATTGAATCAATCGAAACGAAAATTGGTACGCTTCATCGGAAGCATGTTCTGAGATTCATACCAAAGTTGGGAATAGCGCCACCTACGGGTCATGAGATATGGAAAAATGGCTATTTTGGCCAATAACTTTGAACAGTTTTTCAGAAAATCATAAATGTGGTATCTATGGATTCCTTGGATCATGCCGAATCCTGTGATATCGATTTGACATGATGGGCTGTACCTCGTGTCCGCCATTTT